>JBBMOI010000007.1:12682500-12715000 GCA_038088405.1 Porites divaricata
TACAAAATAGTCAAAACACGGGCAGCATGAAGCAGAACAACTGAACCACACGCTGCACACAGGGAGCGCGCGGGAGACTTTGATCTGACTGGAAAGTGTGACTGAAAAAGAGACCGGAAATGCTCAACCTGGCGCATGCGTAGACGTTTTGCCGCGGTGTTGATTACATGAGTCGGGCCGGCTGACTCTGCCGAGGTGACTTTTATCCCGGTATTACATGAAAAGGGCCAGCCTGTCCTGTTTCTCGCTTGGTTTAGTTATTCGCCAGGCTGCCTGGCAAGCGTGATTACTTGTAGCATTTCTAGCCGGGATCCCGGCTAGAAAATATTTTTTGTCTCTTCATATCAAATTCAGTTTCACTGATTAACAAAAACCACAGCCATTATCTTACTAATCCACGTTTAATATGACTGACTGAGAGTGCTTAAAAGCATCACATCAACATTATCGATGCTAACAAGATATTTGAAACTGTGGACAAACATCAGTTAGAGATCCATTGCTATGCGGACGATAGCCAACTCTATTTATCATTCTGTCCTAATGATAATGCAGATCAAGAGGCCACCTTGGCTAGGCTCGATATCTTCTGGTATTTCACCTCATTTCAGGCTACACGGGTGAAAGACTGATCCCGGGCTTGAGACGGAAAGAGTGGATATTGCGAGCTTTGTTGTTGGCAGCAACAAGTTTTTGGCCCCACAAAGTAGGTTATAGGGTTGAAATCTGTTGGGCAAGATGGAAATTCATGCTGATTTCTGACCAGGCCAAAGACTTAGTAAAAAATTGTGTGGAAGGCGGGGGCTGCATGTCTCCTTTTCAACCGCTGGTTTACATCCGGGATCTTGATTAAATCGACTGTCAGTGAGTCGAGAAAAGTTCCATGTGACGATTTATGTGGAGAAATCCAGAGTTTTAATGAGTAATTTGACGACGATTCGCCGGTGTTAAGTGTGGAAATATTATGAGTGGTTTTGGGAAGTGTTGTGAATGCCGCGAAAGTCATTTATTGTGTGAATTACCGAAAGTGTTGACAGACAAATCCCAGGTATGTGCGTTTGAGCTCGTGTTACTAGAATACTTTGTGTCAAGCATAAAAACGCTTCGTGAGTGTTTAGTTTAGGTGATTTTGTCTTAGAAAGCCTATTCCGTGCCCAAAGATTGTGGATTCTTAATCTGTTTTCGGCCGACGCTGAGCTGTGGGCCTCACGGTTTCAAACGTTGTTTTTTCATCGCAAAATCCTGTTGCTTTTGCGAGAGAACTTTGCCGTCTATTGCCAGCAATACTGCTGTCATTGTTTAGCTTCAGCTGGTGACTTTGAACTGCTTCCCACTCCATTTAGATGTCAAATAGTTACAAAATGCACTTTCTTTAGCCACGTTTTAACAAATCCAAACAGATATATATAGAACAGAAAAACTAATGGCTAAAAGTTAAATTATAAGCTAAAAATAATTCATAATCTAAGCTAAAAATACAATCTTATAATCTAAGTGGTACAAAATGCTTTTTTAAAAAGGTGAGTCTTTCTCTTAAATGTCAAGTCAATAGAAATGGATTCCCTGATAATATCTTGGCAGAACATTCCATAACTTAGATGCGGCAAACAGAAAGGCCCGTTCACCGAGAGTTGTCTTGGGCTTAACATTCGGATAACTAAGTAGGGTACTGTCACTAGAACTTCTTAAATTATATTTAGATACAGGCTTCGGAGTAATTACAAAACTTAAGTACGAAGGTGCTAAGCCCTTAAAAATCTTAAAAACAATCACCAGGATTTTAAATTCAATTCTGAACGTTACAGGCAGCCAATGTAAATCTAGTAATAATCGAGTAATGTGACAATATTTACTTTCATTTTATATTAATCTAGCACACATGTTCTGCACACACTGTAGCTTATTGAGTTGATACTCCGGTAGGCCATATAAAAGACTCTTACAGTAATCGATTCTGCATGAAATAAAGGCATGAACCAGTCTTGTCTTTAGATAGATACTTTCTTATGCGTCTCAGACAAGAGAGAATGAGCTCTCTCATTCTCTCGTGTCTCAGATAATACAAATAATAGAAGGCAGAGTTACATGTTTTTGAAATATGGATTGCCATCGTCAGCTTAGAATCAAACCATGAGCCCGAGTTCCTTGCAGACGACACAGCCCAAATGGCCTCTGAGTCAATAGCTCATAAGGCCAAAGGCCGAATGGGCTGTTGACTCAAAGGCCATGAGGGCGAGAGGAATAATTGTTTTAGTAAAATCCAACAAGTTGGTCAAAAATATCGAGACAAAACAACTTTAGCTGGTTAAAAAATCATTTTTTGCAGCCAACAAGTCAGCGCTTTTCGCTACCAGTAGGCTATAACATATAGCCTAGTAGTAGCTCAACCAATCAGGACGCAGCATTGATAATAGACTACTAGTTGGATTTTACTAATAATAGATACTTAGCTAGTTGCTGCGATGTGCCAATGATCACATATTATTTTCTGGTAGTTTCTGGTGTTTATTACCTGGTCTTGAGCTGCGACAAGTAGTCCCTCTGTTTCTCCTTTCAGATTACTTGACAACCATTTGTTGGTGGTGACTGTGTCTACATGAGGCTCTTCTAGGATCCTTGGATACTGGCCATGCAATGCTTTGTTTTTCCACTTTTCTTCTTTCATTGATTTCATCTTGGACTTGAACATGTGTTTTAGGACTTTAGAATTTTCTGAGGCTGATTTATGTTCTTTGTTCTCAAACTCTGGCATTGTTACTTCCCCTTTGAACTTAGTAGCATTCTTGGTTATTGAATTTTTGGCTTTAGGTGTTCAAGCACCTGCTTTGGATATTGTCCTTCTTTGTGCTTTAGGTAGTGACCGAGCCCTATTGTTACTGTTTTGAATGCTGTTTCTACATCAGTCAGGCCCCTTCCTCCATCTTTTCTTGGGATGTACAGCCTTTCCACATCTGCTTTAGGATGTAACATCTTGTGCATGTTCAAAAGTCGTTGGTTATTGAATTTTTGGCTTTAGATCTTTCATGTTCAAGCTCCTGCTTTGGATATTGTCCTTCTTTGTGCTTCAGGTAGTGATCGAGCCCTATTGTTGCTGTTTTGAATGCTGTTTCTACATCAGTCAGGCCCCTTCCTTCATCTTTTCTTGGGATGTACAGCCTTTCCACATCTGCTTTAGGATGTAACATCATGTTCAAAAGTTTGCGTGTTTTTGTGTCAATCTTCTTCAGTTCTGAAATTTTCCAGTCAATTATGCTAAAACTATATTGCACAACTGGGACTGCAAGACTATTGATAGCTTCTATTTTGTTTCTTCCTTTGAGCTCAGTTCTTAGGATCAGTCTTACTCTCCTATTATATTCTTTTCTTATCTTCTCTTTCATTTTACTATGCTGGACACCATCACTTTCATCTACACCCAGGTATTTGTATACTCCTTCCTGGTCCAACTCTTGTGTTTCTGTGTCATCATTTATTACTATGTTTCCAGTTGAGGCCAATTTACCTTTCTTGAAACTGGCTTTGGCACGTTCCTCAAGTCCAAATTCCATACCGATATCATGACTGAATTGTTTCACTATTTTCAGTTCTGCAAATTGTTCTTGCTCGTTCTCGCTGTACAATTTTAGATCATCCATATAAAACAAATTGCTGATTGGAGCGCTTGTGTTTGAGATCTTGTAACCATACCCAGATGTAGCCAGCTCTGATGTTAAAGGCACAAGGGCTAGGCAAAATAGCACAGGTGAGAATGAATCTCCTTGAAAGATCCCTCTTTTGATCTTGATCTGATCTGTTGTGATACATCCATCATTGTAAAATAGCTTCATTGTAGTTTTCCAATTGTTCATTGAGGTTTCCATGAATGTGATTAGTTTTTCATTAAATTGGTACATCTGTAAGGTCTTTAGTATCCAACTGTGATGGACACTATCATAGGCTTTTCTGTAATCTATCCAAGTCATACTCAAGTTCTTTTTCTTCTTTTTGCAGTTTTCTATGATCATTTTGTTTATTAGGAGCTGATCTTTGCATCCATATGAATTCCTGACACAACCTCTCTGTTCTTCCGGCAATATATCATACTTTGTGATATGGGTGCAGCTTCTTTCGGTTAAAATCGATGTGAGCACTTTGTAGGATGTTGATAAGCAGGCAATTGGTCTATAGTTTTTGGGGTTCTCTGTGTCTTTGTTCTTTGGTAGTAAGTATGTTTGTGCAGTAGTGAACCAACCAGGCAGATTTTCTGGGTGTTCTATTGCTTGGTTATATACATTCAGCAGGTGTTGATGTAGTGCTACGAGTTGCTTTAGCCAGAAGTTAGGAACTGCATCAGGACCCGGCGACTTCCAGTTGCTTGCTTTCTTTAAAGCAACCTGCAACTCATCTTGGCTTATGTCCTCCCATGGTTGGCATTCTGTATCAGCATATTTCTGCTCCTCTCTCTTTACCCACTCTGCTGAATGGTTGTGCTCTCTATTATTATTATTATTGTTGTGTTTTTTTCCGTGTGGCCCATTTGAATATATTTATATAGGTATTTGCGCCTTGTAAGTTTTGAAATTAATTTGAAATTCATATTACTCCACGCCTTCCACTTCACACGTCTCAACCAACCCTTAAAATATGCAACGCTACTGCACTACTCACACAGCCCTATACTCATAAAAAAAAAAAATTCAAATACTCGATATCGGCTCCCACAGCGTCTTGTTTTGTTTTGTTTTTTTTAATTTGGCTATGCAGAGCGAGTAACCAAATGAGTTGCCTCAGGTTTTCTTTTCCTTGTGTTGCAAAAGGCTCAAAAATCGATCACGTTTTGTTCTAGAAATAAGTTGGTATTTCTGTGATACTAGATATACGAGAAAAGGTAGTTAAATTGTGGTGTTCGTTTGGACAAAGAAAATAACGTTGGCAGGTCATAACCATTAGCCATATTTGCCTCATTTCAGGCTCACATGCAGGCACGGTACGTCATTCTGCGCGTGCTCCTTGAAGCTGGTGAAGGACTGGTACAACTGACCAGTGTCACAGGCTCAGACGGCAAACCGGATGTGTTAATAAAGCTAGATAAATCAAAAATAGAATCAGTTGGCAGACCAGCTATTGGAAAGTTCCTGAAGAAGCTTCAGGTAAGTCGGTATTTAACAGTGGTCTCTCCCTAGCATGTACATCTTATCACATTCCCTTTTTGCTTCTGCGTTTCCTTTCTTCTGTTCGCTCTCGCTGCTTTTTGTAGGCCACAGACTATGAGGTTTTTCGTCATCAATCTACCCATGCATCGATCAATGGGGGTTTACTTGAACTCTGTCTGCAAAAAAAAAAAGCACTTTATTTGAGTGTCAATGTATTTAGCGCGAAAGTACTAATTGTGGACACTATATTTTACGTCTTCAACTGGAGACGGGACCGCCATTTTACGTGGTCATCCGAGCCACGCGAAGGTCTCGCCGCTTGCAGTACAAAGGGAGTACCTTCATTTCTCAGTTGGTCCGGCCCCGGGAATCGAACCCGCGACCTCCCGCTCTGCAGTCGACACGCTCTACCGACTGAGCTAACACTGGCGCGGTGTCGCCAATTTACCCAGCAACCCCCTGCGGCAACTAGTGTCACCCACCCGCCCCCTACATAACCTGTTGACACTGAAAATGGAGTCTAGACTTGTCTATAGATTACTACGTCGTTGAATGGGGGAATGCTTGTCATTAACCACCTCATATATTTTACCATCCATGGTGTTTGTCGCAGGTTTTCAAGTCGACTGCGGATTACGTTTCCGGAAAAGCTTTGTACGATGGCTACTCAGCAGTAGATGATAAATTTCTCGCTCTTCGAAAAACAGTTCTGGCCCGGAAGACGCCCAGAAGAATGTTTGTCCAGGCCCACACTTGTCTATCAGGTAAAAATGTATTACACAGGCTCACCCCAGGATTTTTTCAAAGTGAAAAACTTGAATAGCGACTAAAATGTACGTCGGTGCGTCCAGTATGCTGCTCAGAATTTTAGGGAGAGATGACGAGCGTTTGTTTGAAAACCAACAGAAAACAGTGACAAGTTTTATACTTTGCTCCTAAACAGCAGCATGTCCTCCAATGTAATTTTTTCACCTTTCATACTTAAGAGTGTGTCCATGAGAAAACCAGGCAGAACCAGGCAGGGGGGTGATAATGCTCAAATCACCGATTTCGCTCAAACTCGGCACAAATGTTAGGTACCAGGAGGTAACTTATGTGACAGAATTTCAGGTCAAAATATTAAATTCCCTGGGAGATCCGGGCATGCCCTGTAAAAATCGCCATTTTGCCCGTTTTATGCATAATTAATTAGCTAACTTTACGATGCCAGTGAAACAAACAGAAAAGCCACCTGGAACTTAAATGCACTGAGAGATGATCTGAGTTCATACGACTTTAAGCACAATAAACTTTTTAAAGTCGCCGATTCGATTTCCCCCCTCTTAGTCCCCTTAAGTTGGGTCATCATTTCCAAGTTTTGAGTAAGTCGTAAAATTAGGGTATTTTATTCCCCAATATCTCTGATGACCAACAGCTTATCTTTATAACTTTTGCATGAGTAGTTAAAGCCATCACTTAAGTTCAGAAAAAGATCATAAAAAGTTTGGGCAATTCACTTTCTTCCATGTGTTGACATAAACTGTTAATGTGACTGAACGACTTTTGCATATTTCATCAAAATTCAGGCCCTCACAATATTCGTGCGTTTGCCTCTGAATGAGGAGAAATCGAACAAAAAAACTCATCAGACAATGATTTAACATTAATAAGGGTAAAATTGTTGAAATTATTGTGCAAGAAACTCTAACGATGATTTTTGATAGCTATATACGCGATCTTTTCAAGGAAAAAGAACATACAAAGATTTAATTCACAGTTTTACTTACTTTAACAATTTCGCCCTAAAAACAATATAAACGGTTAATAAAATCCATATACGTATCTCTTGGACGTCGCAACTGCTAGTTTGTGCCCGCTTGGATTTGTTCCCCATGCCACCTTCGATGCCCAGTTTAGCGTAGTTCAGCGTCGTGACTCGCTGTACGTACATGTACGACTAATTCCTTAGCCATCAGTTTACGCACAAAAATCCAAATCAAGTTGTTTTAGGAGAAAACAATACGAAAAGTAGAAAGCCGATTTGTAATCCATGGAAAGAATTATTTCCGCTACTGTTGTAGCTCAATTCACATGTTACAAACGACAACGAAACGTCCGCCATCTTTGACATTAACTGGAGCCCGCATTTTTAAGCAGCGGTTGGCCACCATACGGAAACATTGTATCGGGAGCGGGGGACTCCCTGATCGGAAGTCAGGAGCCAGGAGCCAGGAGCCAGAGTCCAGTGAACAAAATATAAAAAATATGACTTTCCGACATTCTCTGAGATAATTTTATTGTTATTGTATGCTAATAAAAATTTTAGAATTTCAAATCTATTGGCAACTCTATTCAGATCGTGATTATAAATGATCCCATTTCTTTTCAAACTCGGAGATAGAAGTCGCTTTTCTTTCGTGTTTTGGAAAGAAATATTTTTGTCTATTTTAGTTGCACGTCAAATAGCAGCGAAGTGAAGCCGAATCTTGGTGCAGACCAGCTCAAAGGGACAAATAAAGCGTGAGACACGTCCAGATTAGCTTGCGACAAGAATTCCATTTTGTTTTCATACTGGAGCCCCCCTCCCCGGGGGAGTGGCCAAATTGCGTACAAATGCCCTACCCTGCTGGCACCAGATTTGACTGCCATAAACACTGAATTTTTTACCTAGCACGGTCTTTTGGGGGTCTTATAAAGCCTAACTATGGCAGAAATGTTCCAAGTAGAATTCAAAATACACTACACTTTCACATTGAGTTAGATCTTTTTCTCAAACAACCGCTTCCATATGTTTAACACCCTTCCCACATTCCCTCAAGAGCTACTTCAACTGTGATACTTAGATTTCAAATTTCTCACCCTACACAGGTAAGGTCAATTTTCTCATCCTAGACATCCTTGGAAGGGCCTTTTTGCGTACTCTTGGGGCACCAAAACCAGTTTAGTGCCCAGGTTAGTGTGCCATGCTGAAGCAGGCAGATGTTGAATTATGGACAGACACAACAATTAAGTTACAGACATTTGATGTTCCGGTCCGTGCGTGGTCGGAAGACACCCAGTAAATAATGCCCGTGGGGTTGCTCAAGGAAAATTAGGGTTTTACGAGATTCGAACTGCAGGAGGTCTCTAACGAGGAAAAGTGCGGAAACATCTACTTTTTGGAGTGAATGTACTGATGCAATTTTTAGGTTACAATATACTATAGACAAATCTATTTTGTTTCTAAAGTCCCTCTGATACTCCGAGGAGCGCAGGACATACAGGGAACGCAGAGATCAGACCATTGCATTATTGAAATTAGGTAAAGGCATACAATTGACCACTCCAGAAAATACCATAACATACCATAATACTCTTTGGTTTTCATCCCAAAATTTTGCACAAGCATTGTATTCGGTTTCTCTTGGGAGTTAAAATGGCCCCAAAAGAAATTGAGACCAATGCTTATGCAAAATGTTGGGATGACAAACAGAGTATTATGGTATGTTATGGCATTTTCTGGAGTGGTCAATTAGGTAAAGGCATACAATTCAGTTTGTATTTTCAAGTGTAACCGGACGTGTATGTGAAAAAACGGTAACTCTGAAACGGATATATAAGAATGATTCATAACAGTGACAAACAGCGATATGATTGTGGACATAATATTAAAAAAAAAGCACAACATTCAGAGGCGGATGAGATTTTCTTCCGGGTGTCTGCTTACGAGAGCTTTAAATCAAAGCTAACATCCAATTCGCCAGTAAACCCTTTGAGTGTCCGCGGCCGCCTACGGGAATGTAAAAATTCAGAGTCTGTCTGGGAGTTGAAACGGGGTCTTGTGATGGCGGTCGTAAGTAGAGCTATTCGCTATATACGAGAGTGTCCGTTACGAGAACTTCTATACTGTATGAATCCGCAAATGACAGCTTAAATGAGAAGTGAATATTGTGTATTAGTTTGTGTTCAAAAACCTGTTCTTAATTTACACCTTCCTTGAATAGCTAAAAAAAATAGCCTACTATTTTTGCAAGTATTAGTGCCCCCTTTTGGGTCTTTTGTATACCTCAGAAGTTTTTCCTCAACACTTTTAAACGGTTATTATTATGTTTTTGCAGTCAATAATTTACCCAGATACAGATACCATCCTGTATAGTTGTAAGACTACCAGGATTAAAATATAAGTAAGTAAGTAAGTATACCCAATGGCAAGTTATTAATTGTCGAAAATTGCATGGCACGGTCTGACTATAAAAAAGGGGTATTATGGACGATTATTATCACAGTAATTAATGTCAACATCGAATAAACTCAAAATTTCAAGTAACACGACTTTCACAACCTATTTTCAACACGCCAGTTATAACAGGATATTGGCGCGTACAAACAATAGATAGTGTATTCCGCATTCCGTAGTCCGGTAGTCCAGCGTAACAGATTCCATCATTTAGGCAGAGTCTAAAGTCAAAAATGGAGGGTGTTCGAGCAGGTGGTTGTTTTCCATAGATATAGACGGATTGTCAGTGATCCTTGTCCTTTGAGAATCATTTTGTTCCCTCTGACTACAACTTACGTCAAAGACTTCGAATGTTCGGTGAAAAGCCGACACTTTTAATTTTGCAATGTTTCAAGATGTTTCATTACCTCGTCACAAAGTAACGCAGAGTAACGCCACAGATGACCAGACGAAACTGGAGCAGCCAACCTGGACTAAAGCATCTGAGAGACGTGTATGTGACATTTATTCACTATCTTTTATCGTTTTTGGGTTTTGTAGCACCTACAAGTTGGACCGATCGAAGTTTTTGATCTAATTTGCTCCTTGTGTTTACTCAAGTGTTCCATAAAATATCCATCAAAATGTCCATAAATAACACAGAAAACATGCCTCAGGTGACACTTTCTAACAATTCCGCTATTAGTATCGATAATGAGGCATCTGATTTGTGACTTATCGCCAACTTTGTGCTATTTTTGTTTAAAAAAACGAATGTTACGTTTCTTCCAATTTTGGTCAAATGACAAATATGCGTCAAGTCAAATGTACATAATACGTCATTATTGATAAAGTATGAGATTGCCCAAATATTTTAGGATTGATTTGATAACCTTAAAGATGTCTTTCAAAGAATATGTGAGAATTAAGTACATAGGTTGTTGCTCATGGGAGATGTTAGCGACTAAAATACCTTAAATTTAGGGTTTGGTCAAAACAGTGAGAAGATGACCCTACTTTAGGCTAAATAATAGGAAGAGATCGAATTAGAGAGTAAAAATAAATTACTGAGGATTAAGTCTGATAAACATAGAAGACGATAAAGTTGATTAGATTTGAAGTTGTCTTTTCTACTTGTTGAACAGCCAAACCAAAGTTAGCTAATTAATTATGCAAAAATGAGTAGATTTTGTGATTTTTAGGGGGGGGGGGGGGGGGGGTCCCTGTAAATCTCAGGGAATTCAATATTGCGACCGTATTTTTTGTCGAGGTTAATATCTCACCAAACCCATCAATTGTGCCAAGTTTGAGCGAAATCCGTGATTTGAGCATTATCACCCCCTGCCTGGTTCTCTCATGGACACACTCTTAATGCCAGACAAAAACAGGTGAAACTGACAGTTTTGTGCAGTGAAGTAGCAAGATGTTTAAAGTGTCAATCAGATGGCTATACCAAAAAGAACGTTAACAACTGTTTCTTTCACCCAGATTGCGCCCACTTTGTTATATTTCTTCCCTTCTCCTTAAATGTCAAGAACCTTTCTATTAGGCCGTCATTTACTGGAGAGATTGGGAGGCATGAACCTGCTTATTATTGGGGTAAAAATATCCAAGGATACTGAGAATTTTCAAGCAAAACCAATTAGAGGAAAACTTCTTGACTTTGCAATATATTGAGGGGAGGTGGGGAGCAAGGGTTGGCACAGTGTGGAAAGCACTTGCCTCCGGTTAATGTGGCCAAGATTTAAATCCTGGCTTTGACTTTTTATTTTGCTTGATATTGTTGCTGTTCCCGACGAGTTCTTTTCCGAGATGTTTTTTTTCTTACCCGGGTACTCTAATTTACCCTATCCTTAAACTCTTGCAAATTCCTATTCCATCCGGGAGACACAAACACCGCCAAATGAATTCTTTAGAGCCCCTAAGGTTTTACCAGTAAATAACTAAGTTACTTTTACATATCACTTCCCAGTGGTGTTTCAAGTCTTCGATGTCCACGCTACTTATTCCAAATTTAAACCCAAGTTAAGGGGGACGTTGACGAAGTTCTCCGAGTTTTCATTCTTTGCCTGTTTCTTTAGACTTGAGTTTTCTCAATTGGTTTATTTATTGTTTTCGTTTTCACAGATGACAGCTGTGTTACCCTGACAGAGTTTGAGCCCAGTCCTGCTGGGATGATCAACTCGTTTACTACTCGCTTTGCTAGACACGATAGTGTGTTGGAAGACCTGTGGAAGGCAGAGATGCCCTACCATAGGCTGTGATCATTATTAAATAAATGATGGTTTCTCTTTGCTTCCAACCTTTACTAGGAGTTTTGAACCCCGGCAGCTTAAGGAGATGGCCAATCAATAAGCCGCACAAGACGCTGAGTGGGTGGGGCAGGGGCGGGAATTTTACGAAACTGGGAGAGGCCATGCCGCTCAGGAAATCTCTAGTTTGTTTTTTTCTTTACAATGTAGTGTAATTTTAGCAAGCAGTTTCTATGTTAATATCATAGGTGACGAATTACTCCTTAATTTTGGCGCGAAATTTCAGCGTTAATTTATAATTTCACATGTGAAATTACAAAATTGCCATGGCAACCTGCCGTAGGTCTCCGTTTCAAGATGGCGACGAAGTTTTAAAATGTCTTGAATGAAGATGTCAGGGCATAAAAAGACGCTTTAGAAAACCTGAACACACGAAAGAGCACATCAAGAAGGATTCTTAGAGGTATGTTGTCGAAAAATTCTGAAAACTTAAGCCAAATTTCAGCTCTAAACGTTGAGAGAGTGGAGTTCACGATCGATCGATACGATCCATGATAAACAAGTCAAAAATCCTCGATTGCTAAAGTAATTCGTCACCCATGATATTAATAGGTAATCAAATGGTGTACTCGTGAAATTAGGGAATAATTTCACTCGTCACCATTTGATTACACATACTAAGCTATAAAGAAAGTAGCAAATTACCGCCAATGTAATTGCCTTTCTTCAAGGTAAATAAAATGTTTACAAGCCTTCTTAGCTTAGTCGTCCAGCATTTAGTTCTTGTCATTCAAAAACAAACTTCTCAAGACAAAAGTGCTCTTGCTTTACCTTTTAGAATTTGGTTTCGTTACCCACATTGCGGAAAAGTTGATTTTCAACCCGGAAGAGATTCAAAAGTTCGTGTTTCAAGCGCTAGCCCAGCACTGGAACAATAAGCTTCCGGGAGCTGGAGGTAGCATTTGGCACACAAGTTGTGAATCTCTTCGTGATTATAATGGTTAGTCCCTTATTTGTCTAATGGAAAAAGTTTCTGTAGAAACTAACTCCTTTAATTTCTTTCGCTTATTTAAAAACAGCATTCGTCTAATTTGAACATTTATTGGTTTAGTTCATTACCGTACAGTCTCAGATCAATTGCGCCCGCCTTTCTAAGCAGACACTCTAAAACCGCGACCAATTAATGTAGAACTTTTCCTATGTATTGTTACACTGAGTATTACTAGTCGTTTTTTTCCACGCGACATCATTCATCCATTTCCCAAGCTATAGTTCGGCGGCTTAACTAGACATTTTAAGTGAATTGTGCACTTTTAGATACCAGCATGAAATTTTGCACACTGATAGTAGTCACCAATACAAGCATTTTCAGATATAGTGCCAAGCCGGTAGTAGGTCGGTTTCCATAGAAACCACAATTTATTAAAGTCCATAAAGAATTAATGAATTCAATTCATTAAATTATTTGTCCTAGTTTATCAAGACATAGAATCATTTCACTCAGTCATCCAACCTGTTTAGCACGTACATCTTGTCTATAACATGCCATTTGACCTTAACTATGCGTTGCTATGGCAACGGTAAGCAAAGGAAAACTAAAAATACGACGACTGAATAAATTACTGCCTCCAGTTTGTTTGATTATTATATGTAATACAACTAATATCTTTGCATATTGCTTTGCTACCTAATAGATTTCACATTTTCGTTACTTTTAAAATAAACTTAAGGTGATTCTCTAGTTTTGCCACTGTGCATCCCTCGCTGCGCATAACAAGATGGCAGCCGTGAAAAAGAGCTTCTGCAGGAACACTATTAAAATGACCTCAATCGAAGAGGAACGTTATTGGAGTTTTCCATAGCTGCAGGTTTTTTTCTGGCTCAAATGAGTCTCAAATTGTTGAGTTGCTGAGTTAAACTTCCTCACCGAGGTCTTTGATAGTGGATGTTGGGCTGAACCACTTTCGTCTTTATCACATTGTGTCCTAATTGCTTTATCTCGATGTAAATTCCATAAAGTCGAATTTTTCAACGCTTTCTTCCACCTTCCACGTAAAGTGCCGCTTTGAAACTCGCCCCAATCCTCCATCAAAATTCATAAGAAATGCAGGTGGTGCGAACTACCTGCAGCTCTACAGTGACCCTTATTTTTCTTCATTATTTTTATAACAACAATTCTTCCTTTTAATGGCAATTCCATGACCAGCGGAGAAGGAAGCTGTATCACACACTGCTAAAGCATGGAGCCCAAAGAGAAATGTCGAGTTAGATGGACCAAAGGCTTTTGGAAAGAGTGTGGGTAGGATATTATATTTCCTGTCCCGTAGGACACTCAAAATTCCTTCAAGTATAAATAAGCCTGTGTCAGGTTCCAAGATAGTAGGGAAAACGGAGCGAAAAAAAGCCCTTAATTTCGAATCATGCCAGTTGACTAGTGAACATTTTCTACTGCATCAGCTACATGGACTATCATTTTAATGTCTTCTTCTTCGCCGTGCAAACAGACTCATTCTTGACCGTGTACGTTTGATGCTGTGGATTAGTTACAGGAATTTTTCTTACCATCATGCAATGCGGTTTTGTCCTGTTAAACGCATCGCGACGAGATTTTTGCCTCATAGCAAACGACTTGATGATGTGGAAGCTGAATTCCATCTCCCCTGCAGTCAACTGCTAAATTTAATTTTCCCGTCTCATTATAAAATGAAGTTAAGTCTTGTTCAAAAATAAGGTATTCAGCACATGCAAGCCGGAGTAGTGCCGTTTCCATCCAGTTAACAGGACACTGAGGATTTTCAGTTGTTTCCTTCTGGCAAATAACACATTGAAACCAGTTAATTGCTTGAGGTAGCGACCTGTTTCCTTCGTCTTTAAATTGATCTACTTCTTACTTCATTTTTTTTTAACCGACGGTTTTCTCTGTTATTATATGACTAGAATAGTTTTTCTTAGCGAAACCGAGTCGCATGCATAGTTACAATGAGTTAGTACAAACTCTTACCATCCGAACCGAGTCAACCAAGAGAAAAGAGAGAAAAGGCATGTGAAGATAAACTCCAAAATATAACCTTCATTTTATATTTATGTATGAAGAGAGGAAAATAACAATAACAATTCGCATCCAAAATTAAACGTGTGTATATTTTTGTACCTATATTTTTAAATAACACGTCTTCCCCGGTACCCACATCTTTCTCCTCTCAACACGAAATTACAATGTAAACGTAAACCACCTCTTTCTTCGTTTCTTCTTTATCGGGCGTTCCTTGCCAAAGAACAGAATCTTATGTATCGAAATATTCTTCTTAGGGTCAGCTACCTTTTGCAACGTGCTGCGACACAACTCTTACGCATTTTTAAAGGTACATTTTTCACGATCGAGAAAGATACAGCCAAATCACTTGGCTTGAGAGAAATAGGAGTTCTTGAAGCTACGTCATGGCGAGAGGAGACTAATGCGAATGGTGGAACAAAATGGCGGCAAATTTCGAAAACTTGGAAAAATCATTTAAAACATCACTTTTGACCGGAATAAAAATTTTTCCGGGAAATGTCATTTGTAGATTTGGATGAGAAAATAAAAAAATTCGTTATAGCCACTTTAAATCTAAAAAAGAGCAAGAAAAATAACTTGGCGGGGGGTCTCGGGCGTGAAAATCACATTCGCTGCTAACTAGCTGAAATTGAAAAATTAAGCTTGGCACGATATCAGGAAATCACCAGTCTGGGAATGTGAATATTCCTACAAAGTTTGACATTTGTATCAAAAATCGCATGATTTTTTAGCAAAGCCGCCGGACTACTAGGATTCCTCTCGCAATAGGCTACGGACCTAGCGCAACTTTCTGAGCAACCTCGCTCGGCTTCAGGGTCGGGTGGGAGAGGTTCCTGGGAACGAGGTTGCTTCAGGACATTACCAACCTTATTTTCAGGGGCACCCAACGACGGTTTCCTCCTAAATGCACTGAAAACACTTTTTAGGCTATCTAGAGTACTTTTAGATCTCTAGAAATGCATTCTAAGGAGTTAAAATTTGTATCTGTTCGGTCGTCCTGGGGCAACTAGAGTCTTCGAAATTACAAGGGCTTCGGTATCATTTTCCCGAAAATTTTAGATGCAATTTTAAGTTTTATGAAAGAGAGAATTTTTCTGATTCTTCTTTCCGTCGCATTTTTGAATCCGAAAATTTTAGGTTTCCTTTTTCTACGAAAAATAGCCAAACTTGGGGACTAAAATGCGAAATTAATCTTTAGAAAATCGCAGCGAATTTATTAGACATGCTACGAAAATTGTGCATAAATGGAACGGTCATCTAGAAATTTTTAACTTTCCTCAAGCTATAGAAAATGTTAGGCAATTTTTGCTTCTCCGAACAGATATTTTACAGAAGACAGTCGCTAGTTGGTTCATTTCTTGGATGATTTGTTCAGTTCCATCAGGTTTACTTACAAAAGTGGTGAAAACTGAGTGAACATCATGAAACGAATGAAGTTTGGCCACATGAAATATATAAAATAATAAAAAAACATATTTTGTGTGAACATCTATTTCCAAAAACAATAAAATTGAGTGAACGTTGCTTGTCAAATGGAGAAGCCCTGATATCCCTAATGTCAAAATGATCATGCATCAGTCACCTCTTTTCAAAAAAGGAGTTAAACTGATAAAGCTGGAAAGATTCTGCGAGCCAACCTTTCCTCGGAGTAGACTTTTGAAATTGCGTGATGAGAAAATCACATTGCATAAGTCACATGTGGTTGTTCGCCGGTTGTTCGTTTCCGATGGCTGAATTCTTGAGGTCTGAGATCCGATTAGTCTAGTCCACTCTAATGCAAGGCAAACATCAAAGTTCTACGTTTACATCTACTCAGTAATGAAGTTCTCTATATCCTTCGTTCCAACGAGTTGCAACAACCTAAAACATCGCATCATGTCCGTATTGATGGTTACTTCGTCGATACTTCGGCCGCATCAAGAAGAAATAAATCGCATCGGCAGATGTGCCAAAAAAACCTTTTGAAATACTTTGCTCGTTTACATTTCTGCTCAGTCGTATGTTAGTACTGAATAGTTGAGTGAATTCTTTTACATTTCTTCTCCGTGAAAATGCAGTTGCATGTTCCGTGTTCTCGTCCTAATTGACTCACATGGCTAGTAATCCACCTTTGGCACGTGTCCTGCGGCAGTCATCTCCATCTAGTACATGAGCGATAGAAACTGGGTCCTAGTTTGCTATCAAATGGCGAAGGTGGTGTATGCGTTCTCCAGATTATGCGTTATATTCGAGAAGATTTCTTGATCACCTAGCTCTTCACTGCAGGTGAGAAACTGATGTAGTCACTATTTAAACCGAATGTATAAACAAAATGTTAGAAAGAACTCTTCAGCTCCTGGTTTTAAGTAGTACCCGTGGATGTCTTTGAGTCGGAAAGGTCTAGATACAATCCTTAAATAGAAATCAAAACGTGTATTGAAACCATTTATGTCAAATACAGTTTCGTCACGGAACCAAATTGAGCAGCGAAATTATCACAAACACAACTCACGAGTGGCTGGAGCCAGGGAATCTCCAGTGTGTCTTCGTCTGGATAAGGAAGAACACTTTGTCGAAAGCTCGTGCACGGTAGAACTGTGAAGACAGGAAATCATAAGAAATCATCGAATTTATAACGTTTAATTTATACAGCTGCAAAAATGGCTCTTACTCCTTGTGAATGATAAACTCATTACCGCGTGACGTGTAATATATTGATGTACTTGCCTAGTGTTTACGAGTTGTAATTTTGCAAAAATATTCAGCATGAAGAAAAGTATGACATTCAAATACTCCAAACCTAACTACCTTTCCTTCGCTACATAAAGGCCATTTTTTCTTTGTCCATCTTAAACTTCATTCTGGCTTTTAAATAAGTTCGCAGATTATAGAATTCAGATCATGGCTAACGGTAAGTCATAGACAAAGGATCGTTGAACCGAGACAACATCAATTCGCATAAATATAAATATGACTAAGGCCCCAACATTAATCCTTTTGACAGATCTTGTGGTTTAATACATCCTCCGGACCCCAGGGGTAGTCAATCGGGTGGGGTAAAATGGATTGCCCCTGGGTCTCGTGGGATACTTTTTAACATTTAACGAGCGTTACTCGGTAAAGGAGAGATTCGTTCAAGGAGCAAGGAGCGATTCTTGTCTGATATATTTAAATGGCCAATATTAAATAATATACAATGTAAATAAGGGAAAGCCAGCCTTGTTCTCGAGAAGAGAAGCGTACTGCAGGCCCCTTTTTAATCACTTCTTATACAAGACTTTTTGGAAGAGGTCTCTTGTACTCACTGTACAAAGACTATCCGTGAGAAAGAGCCCATATCTTAGAACAATACAAATCAGCGGTAGCCCCCTGACAGTATCACAAAGGTGCGTCAACGCCAGAGTCTGATCTACATGAACCAACGGACGAGTTCACCTCGCCGCAGCCTTATTGAAGGAGGGTGCAATTCCAAAGAAGTTTGTAACCTGATATTCATACTTCCACCGCCTCCTCCCCCCCCCCCCCCCCCCTTCCCCTGCGCCCCAACCATTCCATACATTAAAAAAAAAACCAGGTTTGCCATACTATAATGTGAGGTGAGGTCTTTACTCGGAAAATTGTTTTTCTTAGCTGTTAATTGTAATCTTTCCATAACTCAGTTTGCTCATTGGAGTTTTACAATTCTTTGATTCCATTATTTCCATTTTCCGTTTCACACAAAAATAGCCCACTGTAAATTTGTAGAGGTTATTTTAGTGCTATTCGCAGTAAGGTGATACTACAGAAACTTAATACACAGATGTTGACGGTATATGGCAGAGTATAAAGAACACCAAGTCTTTGTGGTAGAATCAGAAGAGGGACAAGGCACAGGTTTGTTGTCATATTAAAGTATTAGAAAGAAAAAAGTTGAATTTAACCAGTACAATCACCATGGAGCTAAAATAAGTCACATGAATTAAGGAAATACCCGAAATGATGGAACTAAGGAAAGTTTTTTTTTTCAACGTTATCTTTGATTAAGCTGTAATTGTTTGGGTTTTTCGGGATACACCGGATGTCGAACTGTATATGTGCCGAACCTTATACCTATTTAGGTCGACCCAAACTATTTAATTCAATTGTTGATTCAGACGGTCAAACTTTACATGTGCCGAACCTAATACGTGGCGAAAAGAAATATCATCCTTACTGCTTAAAACAGGGAAATAAATTGAAAAAAGTAAAATTCACCAAACTTGGAAAATCTTGTTTTGATTTTAGTGTGATTTGTGCTCTGTTATGGCAATGAGACAGCTGAGGAGATCGTGATCGTGACATATTTGCACAAAATAAAGTAACGCAATAAATTTTAAATTACATTACGATTTCTTTGAATATGGATATAAAGAAATGCAACTTTTTAGAAGACCGTTTTGAGCTGTCCAGTTTCTGTCTAAAAGTAAAAATCTACAACGTGAATGCTGGTAACTAGACCTTAACCGTCGTTACGCTTCTGTGAGTTCTGTCAGCAGTCAGCACGGGGCGCGAAAACCCAGTCAGAAGCGCGGCTATATTAAAAAATACGTTAACATAATTTATGCATTAGGTTCGGCACATGTGAAGTACGACTTATGAATCGAAGTCGATCTTTAGCCGTTCTATTCGACAACCTCAGTCGAATAGAACGCGACCCAAATACAAAAGCGTCGTTCCTACCTAAATGATTCATACGTCGAACTTTACATGTGCCGAACCTAATAATTAGGTACATGTAACACATGCCTGCACATTCCCGGTTACCTCAGTTGGATTGAACCGCCACCCGGTTAGCTCAATTGGTTTGAACCGCCGCCCGGTTAGCTCAGTTGGATTAGCGCCGGTCTGCCGAGCGGGAGGCCGCTGGTTCAAGTCCCGACCGGACCAACACTCAGGGTCTTTAAATACTAGGAGAAAGTGCTGCCTTTGTAAAGACATCTGCAAACGGTTAGACTTTCTAGTCTTCTCGGATAAGGACGATAAATCGTAAGCCCCGTCTCACAACCCTTGCATACAAAAATTCTGTGGGACGTTAAAGAACCCACTGTTCCCAAAGAGTAGGGGACGTATTCCCCGGGGAGGTGGTCTATCTCTCATAGGGGGAGGGGCTGTTACGGGCTCCCAGTAATTGGTGTCATGCTGTTGCTGTGACCCTGTCAATAATCGGCGAATCTAATAAAATAAAATGTAAAGTTCGACGTTGGGCCTATAAGCCTTGCAGAGGCTTACCGTATCCGAGGGGGAGGGGGGGAGGGGAGCTTATAACCGGAATAGAAAAATCGTTTCCAAACAAGCTATAGAGCGTTTTCACTCACATGGCCAGCATCTATGCTAATTTATTGGAACAAAAGAAAGCATTTACATGAGAAAAGGGTTAAACTCCCAGGGGATTTTCTTGGTACACCAACATGGCCGCCGTTTCATTGTTTTGGAACACCAATATGGCAGCCGCGACTTCATGTGAAAACACTCTATAGCAATGCTGATCAAAATACGTTTTGCACTTACAGTATAGCCTATGAATACAGCCGTTTCTCCTTGCTCCTGGCCGCTAAGGAGGCCGGCGAGGAGTTGGGAGAAACGGCTGTATTCGCAGGCTAGCTTCAAAACGCGCGTCATAAGAGTTGTTTGATTGGCCTATAACTGGGTGGGAGGGGATGTATAAGTGGGGTGCTTATAGGCGGTAGTTTACGTTATTTCATAAAAGCATAAATCCGGTGCAACAAACTTTTACTGGCTCTACACAGCTTAAGCAGATAATCCTACTCAAATATTTCAATGATGTGTTCTCCTCAGGATCTGTTGATCAAAAACGTGCCAAAGAATCAAGTAGAGACAATGAAAGGTTAGAAAAACATGTTCTTTTAATATCTGGGCTTGAAGTGAGCATGTTCAATGTAGACTGAACAGACTGAATATAACTTAACTAAAATACTAATAGTGATTGTCTTTATTAAAATAAATTTAGTTAGGCTTGTGGAAATGTGTACAATTAAAGGGCAAGACAAGATTCTGAAATCGTCCACTCTACTACTTTTCTTAACACTTCAGGCGCGCTAAGGAACACATTGAACTAAAAAGGATGACTTGGCCGGGAGAAAATGCTGCTGCATACAATGGTATGATAAAACAATTCAAATCGGACTTCAAGACTGGTGTAACTGACAAGGCATAGGCTTTACATTTTTTTTTGTATAAAGGCAAATGAATATTATATTTTAGCAGAGCCTCATTAGGGGTTGAAACCTGTAACTCGCGTTCAATGCTCGTGAATATTCATTTTTGCTAAGTCTGTATATTTGGGAACCTCGCTGCGACCTCAAAAAAGCAATAGGTTTAACAACAACTGAAAAACTTTGCACGTGCATCAGGGGCACCCAACGACTGCTTTCTGTAAAATATCTGTTCGGAGAAGCACATATTGCCTAGAATTTTCTTTTACTTGAGGACTTCTAATAATTGCTAGATGACCCTTCCATTCATGTACAATTTTCGAAGCTCATCTCATATTAAATTCCCTAAGTTTTTGCGAGGTTTAATTTTTCACATTTCACTCCCCAGGTTAGGCTATTTTTCGTAGAAAAAAGGAAACCTAAAATTTTCGGATTCAAAAATGTGATGGAAAGAGGAATAAGAAAAATTCTCTCTTTTGTAATACGTTAAACTGCATCTATAAAATATTTGGGAAGATAATACTGAATCCCTTGTAATTTTGAAAAGACTCAAGTTTCTCTAGGATGATCGAACAGATACAAATTTTATAGCGCCGCTTAGAGTGCATTTCTAGAGATAGAAAAGTACTCTGGATAGCCTAAAAAGTGTTTTCAGTGTATTTAGGAGGAAACGTTCGTTGAGTGCCCCGGTGTATCAAGCTTTTTTGTACATTGCTTTGCCGTCACTGCACACTGCGACATGAAAGTGCCCTTTTGTGGAGGGCGAAAACACAATACTTCTCCTAACTACAGTCTTTAGACGAACTGAACGAGATGGAATAAGTGCGTTAAATATTTTGTTTTTAATTGTTTTCCTGGCGAGTGTTTTACGTAACCGTTTGTTTAAAATACGATTGAATGGAATGGAATGTGGTGCTTCTCGTGTACAGCAAAACGCGTGCAAAGGTAGCATTGCTAGAAATCACTCAGTTTTCATCTGTCTGTCTAGGTTCCTTATTAAGAAAAGTGTCCTGGGAATGGGATGAGTACGATGATATTCAACGAAAAGTAACAGCGAAAGCATTAATGAATGATAAGGATCCTCTGTTACTGGCCGTTAAGGTAAGTGGTTACACAAAGCTTCCAGCCCCTGGTCAGGTGAGAAGGAGATAGTGGGCTCTCTATCCCGTCGTGCTCTTTAAAGATCATCTATCTGTTACGCCACTAGTTGAAGTTAAAATTTTGCTCTCAGTCATGTGACGTCATTTTCCCGCCAAAAATCGTTGAAATCGAAAAACCAAAAAAAAAACATAAGATTGTTTGGAATACCCTCCTGCAAACTTTGGGCACAAACAGATAAACACTGAAAAATTGGTTTCTTGGCTTCAGTTAAGCGACGCGAAAGTCGCGACAGCTGCCCGGCGTGTTGAGCTCCGTTTTAGAGAGGCCACAATCAGTTGTTTAGGTTTCCATAAAGAGAAAGTTGCCTGTTGTAAAGGATGATTATTTGTGAATCTATTGTGTCCTGGCAGGTGACTGAGAAACTTCATGAGCGGGCAGCTAAGGAAGAACCTAATAAAGATGATTTCATTGAGCTGGCTAATCGTGTGGAGGAGTTTACATTGCGCTTTTTAGACCCACTGACAGATCAGAAGCAATGGCGAGAAGCGTTCGCGTTAAACCCGGGAACGGATGTTTTACTGGACACGGCTATCAAGTTAAATCAGAAGAAGGTTAAGGAAACAAACGCTAGCCTTTCTTTGTGAAATATTATTTATGAGAAAATTATATGTACTGTTAAAAAAGCTGCTGAAATACGTCGGCAGCCAGCCACGCAGTGAGCAAAAATCAGTGACATTTTAATGTTCTTTAAAGAACGGAATGAAACAAACAACGAACGCTTTAATTTTACAGCGTAATATCCTGATGAATAACCTGTAATTGTTGATGTGTCAGTGTATGAAAAAATTATTGAATGAGGCTGAGTATGATATGAGGAATTATGCACATTGAGGAGAATGTTATCCACCTAATAACTGCCTCAAAGATCTGTATAATATTTCACATCATACGAAAAAAAAAAACTTTGTGCTATTTCTCAGCACGGTTTCAGGATATAAACGAACACTGTTCTTGCAGATACTCCTCAACAAGTAGATAACATTCATCGATCAATGTTTTGCGTATTCTTGCAATTCTGTTCTGTTTTAGTCAGAAATTCACTGGCTATTTCGACTTCGGATTACCGAGAGCGCCACGTTTTTTAGTTTCTTACGCAATAAAAAACAGATAATTAACAATTAATGAATGCGGCTGAGTAGGATATGAAGAATTAAGCAGATCGAGGATGGTGTTATCCACCGAGGCCGCCGGAAGGCAGAGGTGGATAACACCCTCCGAGTCACCCTCCTCCGATCTGCTTAATTCTTCATATAGTGTACGTTAGGTTTGTCCAGCTCCGCAATACTCTCCAAATAGCAGATGTCGCCCTCCGAGTTGTTTTCTTGCTGTTTTTGCCATGTTTTTAGCTATTATTTCGCCTAGTTCCGGCTGTAGTTCTTACTCTTGAAACGAGTGAAATGTCTGCCATTTTTTTCACGATCAAAACAACTCAACCTCGTCCCCAGGTCTTCTCGGTAACGGTGCATTAACTTGCAGCGGGCTGCATTTTTGACGTCATTTCCTTGTTAAACACAAAATTCTTCCAAATTTAGTCATCGGTAATTGGTTATGGTGAATTATGCGTGTGTTTTTAGCCAATCAGAATTGGGGAAATATTTGGAATGAATAATAATCCTACCTAACATACCATATTTCAATTATTTATTCTTCTCTTAAGAAGTCTGGGAAATACATAGTTTCTGTAGAACATTTAAGGAGAAATCGAACATTTAACTTTGTGGTGTTACTTATAGTCACATTAATTTTGTCTTTGCGTTGAGTTATTAATTCCATTTGTTGTTTGTTTCTTTCAGTTTTTTGACCACCCAATTATAATAAGTATTATGGATGAGAAGTGGCATGGAAATCGTCAAATATCATTCATTCCGTCAAAACTCTGGTGGTTATTCCTCAACTTATGGTGTATTATTGACATCGTTTTGTTTCCACTTTCTTTCTCCATATTTCTTGTTTTAGGTAACGAACTAATTCTTATGCTATTTCAGGCGATAAATCCAAAGATAAATATAGTCAACTTATGACGTTTTGCGCTGTACTATCGAATTTTGTCTTGACGCATGCACTGTAGGATCGCAGAATTCAATAATCACCCGTCTAGGAAATTCCTACTGTTAAAAAAATTGCAAAAAAAAAAAAATCTTAAAAATTACAATTCGTTCGCTGTGTATGGTGGTGGAGTTGTAAATAAAATGGACTCACAAATCCTAGCCGTGCCTGAAACTAAGCTACATCATTTAGCTGCTGCCGTCGGGATCATTATATACATTGGAAAGAATCGTAAGTTCGTGTAAGTAAAGTACTGGTCCAAGTTATTTTCAGTATATTGGTGTATATAATTATGCGTGGAAGGGAGATAACAACTGGATGGAGAATCAGGAATCTTCTAGAGGATACTTCACAGTAATGTTTGACTTGCTTTATTTTTTTTCCTTTTTACCTAAACAGGATGTATAGCAACTAGAGTAGAATGGTTGAGGTCTATTTTTCAAAGTAAGTCAAATTTATCAGTTTGCTTTTTATCAGGCGTGGCCATATGATGATACCAAATAAATGAATGCAAGAACGGACTGACAAACGAGCGCGGAAGGAATAGCCCAGTTTCGAACTAAAAATTACCGCTGAATATAAACATTAACGACACATTCATACAGGGTTAGCCTCGAAGTAAAGTTAAATATTCAAAAATTCTGGCAAGTAAGTGTTTGAAATTTGAATATACACAATAGACAGAGTAACAAACAGGTCTTTTTCTCGTTGGAATTTGTGAATATATTACTTCAGATTGAGGCTAAGGCTGTAAAAAATGCGTCTTCACTTCTTTAATTCAGCGGTCATAGCGAACTCGAAAATGGACTATTCGAAACGAACGATGTTATGCTAATAGTTTAAGTGTTAAATGTCACTATGAACCAAAACTGTATCCCAAGCCGGATATTTTCCGTCCAGACTGTGTTGGCAACTTCACCGCGCAGGTTATGTACGTTTTGAACATTTTATTGTAAAGTGACAAGACTCATCTTTTGTAATCTTTTATTTATTTATTTATTTTTGGCGGGTATATGTTTGAAACATGATTTTTTTT
This sequence comes from Porites divaricata, assembly GCA_038088405.1. Taxonomy (NCBI): domain Eukaryota; kingdom Metazoa; phylum Cnidaria; class Anthozoa; order Scleractinia; family Poritidae; genus Porites; species Porites divaricata. The sequence continues at coordinate 12,707,527 of JBBMOI010000007.1, forward strand.
TCGACTATCAACAATGTGAGTCAATTTTGCATTAAAATCTCGCCTTAAGGTGGCTGAACACAGTTTTGGCAGTTTGTGAGTATATGTCCTTTGCCAAATCATGGCAAGAGAAAGGTTGCAGCTCACAAGCTGAAACTTGGCAAGTGAAAAATATACTGATAAAAGATTTTGACTAGCAGGTAAAATGTGACGTTTTCGTAGTTTCCATGGCAACATGAACGATTGAATACAACCTTAAAATTTCACTTTTGCTCAGTTTACATAAAATTCGCTCATTAGATTTTCCTATAAACTTGCACACAGCGTACTATAATTAATCACTACCATACGAAACTTATTTGACCAAATTTTAACAGACGGGTTTTTAAATAATCCACAATATGATTGTACTGTAATTATTAAATGTGACACAAAATTCGTCTGTTCAACATTCATTTTGAAGTTCTCATTATTGAAAGTACGATAAAAGTAAAAATTCTGCCAAATATCACAAAATTTTAAAGAGTAGATTTTGAGAAATCGTCTTCTGTGTACCACTGCTTTTTCGCCGCCATGTTTGTTAGTCTAATTTAAACAAGCGCCGTCACGCAAGTTACCGCTGACCGCCCTCAAAACTGTGTTCAGCCACCTTAAGCCGTTATTTGTTTGGTCATCTGTTTTGTTCTCTGCAGGGAGATTATTTTATCTACGTGATGAAGAGTTCAAGGCTACAAGTGAGCGTTTTGTAACTGCAGTCGACTCCCAATAACTCCAGCCTTCTAGGGAAATGGAAAAAGTTCGAGTTGTCGGGAGTTCGAAAAAAAGTAAAGACAAAGAATTGCCATTGTTGTTTTGAAACAAATTCAATCAGTGCTGCACTTCAGTACACGGTTTTTTCCCGACTTGTCAAAAATCGGTTTTCATTGAAATGATCTGAAGGGAAGGAAAAATTACTCCGAGTTAGCTGGTAGCCTGTTCCAGGCGTTCAGATAGTAGAGTGCGGGAGAATTTAACTCGCTCCCCACTGACCGCCGCGCTCTACCATCCGGCTGAATGCCTGGAACAGGCTGGTTATCGGGAGTCTACTGTATTCACTTTTTCAGCAACCCTTAAGGAGCTAAGTCCCATAAAACATTCACTTTTTTAGGCAGAACTATAAAAATACTTGTCTGCGATGGACAATTCATGTGTTCATAAATAACTTTTATTATTGCGTTACGGTTCATGAGTCATTCTCCAAAACTCTGTTTTAATAAACGACTCTTAGGTACTTAAAGAGCAGGCTTTACAACGCAGGTAGAATCGTTTCAAGATAGTGTCGATTTCTACATTCCGAGTTTTTTCCATTCTCAGATAGAATCGTTTCAAGAGAGTGTCGATTTCTACATTCCGAGTTTTTTTCCACTCTCTCCCAAAAAATTAATGCCGATTTTTTCCACAGGTCTATATCGAAGATACAAGGAGTTTTTTATACTTCCATACTTCATCTTTGTTCGGGATACGCTGAGCTACCTGGCCCTCTTAGGATTGCATTTAGCACTTTGTGTTGAGCCTTCACAACTTGAATTCAGCGTTCTGGAATGGTTAATTTTAGTTTTCCTCTTCGGTCGGCTGTTGGTTGAAATCAAACAGGTTGGACACTTAATGCGTGGAAAGAAGAGGAAGATAAAACTTCTAGGGAACTATTTCCGGTAATATCTTCGTTATTATACTTGTTGACGTAAATAAATTCTATTTTCCCAAAACCCTACCATCTGTTTCTCGAAACCAGAAATCCATCTTCAAAGGAGAATAAACCTCTACACAGAAAATAAAGCTCTACATTTCTTCACAGAAAGCCGGTAATTAATTTATACTTTTGACGTTGCCTTTTTGCCATTGATGCTAAAGCTTACAAAAATATTAAACTGGCTATGATTTGCCGTGTTTTAAAATAAATGTAAAGGTCTAACTTTTAAGCATCTACTTTTTACGGTGGCATGTTCACCCGTCAATTAACCCGTTTATCAAACTAATCGTTTTTTTATTAATGGTTTCCTTTCTGATTCTGATCACTTTTCAGTCGTCCGGCTCGGTGAGTAATGTCCTTAGAAATGTTCGCCACTATTTACCTCGATTTCAAAGAATAATTCAGTGTTGAACATTTTCATTTCCTTGTAGTGATCTTTGGAACTTATTTGACGTCACCTCTTTGGTCATCTTTTTCTGCGCAATTTTACCACTAAGGATTTTCACATGGGTGAAGTGGGGGACCGTAAGACACAACCGGGCACTGGATATAGCCGCAATACTTTATGGCGTCAACACCATGCTGTTTACATTTCGAGTTTTTGGCTCCATTTTAGAAGCTTTTGAAAGAGTAGGAACCATACAAATTGCCTTATTTTGCATTATTAAAGACGCTGTTGTAGTAGTACTTCACTTTGCCGTTATCACCCTGGCGTTTTCAAGCACGATAACGAAAGTATTTGTTGCCGAATCGACGATGGCTGGGAATACTGTAAAGCATTCGTAAGTGTTATATTTTAGAATAAGTACTTTTTAAGGATTATCAGGCATTATTAACACCTTTTTCTCTCCTTTCTCTCTTGCCGTTAGCCGTCTTTCGAGTTAATACTTTAAATATGGTTCTAGAAGGCGTGTAAGGTGATTGCAGGTATAATTTGGTCCATCACTTAACCCTGCAGCCCGGCTGGCCCAGCACTCTGAGTCTTGAAACAATTAAGGAGAAGGTGCTGCCTTTGTTTCATATCTGCCAAAGTATTGTCTCGGGAAAGACCCATTATTACAGTACTTTCACAACACCTGACTGGTCCTTACTGACTCTGTGTGACTTAAACAACCACTTACTGCGAAACAAACCTCTGACCGGCAGTAACCAGCGCGAGCCTAGAGTACAAGTGTCTTTGTTCTTGGGTGGGTCATTAATCTGTAGGGAGAGATCTCCATGTTGGTGGATAACTCCATGAAACTCCAACGGATACAGAATGCCGCGGCTCGGTTGGTCACCGGAACACCTAGATTCTGCCATGTTACACCATTGCTTTTCCACCTTCATTGGCTTCCAATAAGTTACCGTATAAAGTTTAAGATTCTACTTTTGACATTTAAGTGCTTATATGGTCAAGCTCCTAATTATCTAGTCGATTTCATTGCTATCAAAAAGCAATCCAGGTACTCTCTAAGGTCAAATGAGTCTATATTCCTCGAGTTACCAGGCATTAAGACCCATCCAACTCTGGAATGCATTACCTTCGGCAATTCGCAACATGAAGACATTGGACACTTTTAAGACTGCTGTTAAAACTCATTTTTTTAACTTAGCTTTTAAATAGATTTTTAGTTTTAAATACTTTTTCTTGTAGTTTTTAATAGTTTCTCATGCTTTAGTCACCTTTAACATAACTTTAATATTACAATATTGTAAAGCGCAACCGAATATATTCGTAATCAGTAATTGCGCTATATAAATGTAAATTATTATTATTATTATTATTATTATTGTTATTATAACGTCTTGGTCCTCCTTTAAGAATCATAATGAATGCCTCGTAAGAGAGTTGAAGTTCTCAACATTGATTATTTTCGTTGATGTTTCAGTTGGTGGAAGATTATATCTCAACTGGGCTTATCCTTGCTGGAGTTATCGGATGGATTGAGTTTTTTCAAATCAGCTGACACACTTTCACGAGCCCTTATTCATTTGTTATACGCTCTCTTTCTAGTCATGGCTCTCATCCTTCTAATAAACATGTTGATCGCATTGCTTTCCAACACCTACCAGCAAGTACAGGTAAATGATCATAATATTGACCTCTGGCCAAACATTTCGTATGTAGTCGTCTTAGCATGTGTAGCCCGGCTCCGATTGGCCTGTATATTTAGCTTTAAATTTATTTTTGGACGGTTGATTCTAAAGAAATTTTTTACATAAACAGAAATCTTTCACACTTCTGTCTGGCTTGCTTTATAGGTGGAAAGTCTGCCGGCATATTTTTATCTGAGAAGGCTTGCATTTTCAGAGTCAAAGTGAGTTGTATCACGTCAGTAGATGGTATTATATACTCTGGTTATAGATCTGATTGGTCAATAAAGTCAAGATGTTATTGGTCGTCTGTCAGTTAAGCCGCGGTGTTATTGGCTATGAAGACTCGTAATCAGTAATTGGTGCGTTTCGATCCGTCTATTGTCACAGTTAAGCAGTCGTCTATTGTTAGTCAAATTGTCAGTTCTCCAGTCGATCTCTCGTAGTTAGTTTCGCTTCATCTCGTCAATAAGTCGTTTGTACGGCGCTGGTAATAGACGACTGCTTAACTGTGACAATAGACGGATCGAAACGCACCAATTACTGATTACGAGTCTTCATAGCCAATAACACCGCGGCTTAACTGACAGACGACCAATAACATCTTGACTTTATTGACCAGTCAGATCTATAACCAGAGTATATAATACCATCAGTACTGACGTTATACAACTCACTTTGACTCTGAAGATGACTACCGCACAGGTTGTCGAAACGTCAGTCACTGTCAACAACAAGGCTTGCATTTGTTGGCAAATAATACGCAAAATTCATTTTATTAGAATCCTTCCAGCAGAATCAGGCTAAAATAGTGAAGTGGCCAAAGTTGATTTCCATCTCAGACCAGGCGAATTTTCAGTCTTCTTGACTACTTCGGGTTCCGTTAAGGGTTTTCTCTCGTTCATTTGAACGCAGACTAATTCAAGACAGGAATGGGCATTCCGCAAAGCTGTTACAATCCAGACCTATAGCAACTATCATCCTATACCAGTGCCATTAAACATCATATCCACTGTTGCCCTTTGGTTTTGCTGTTTTCGAAGAAAGCTCAGAGCTGATGAAACAGGAGCAAAATACAAAGAACTAAATTTGGTAAGTCTATGGTAATTTTTCATAGTCCTCGTAGTGAAAAATAGTTTTTCAGCGTTATTATAATTGTTACGACTGAAACTTGAGGTCACTAGCCGCGCTGCTTTGGTCCGGTACTGATCAACTTATTGACTTCATTTATCAGCAAACAGTGTGTATACGTTGACTCCATGCTGATGATGTTTAATAGGCACCTTTGCAGCTAGCCTTTAATCACGTGGTACAAAACCGCGGTACTGGAGAGCAAAAGTCGCACTGGGACAAGACAAACAAAAGACATAGTACATAATTTTAAATAGTAATTTTCCTTGTTTTTGTCTTGTCCCAGTACGACTTTTGCTCTCCAGCACCACGGTTTTGTACCACGTGAAAGGCTAGCTGCAAAGGGCCTATCCACCATTTTTCTACTTAAGCAACACTTTAGGTAACTAATACTTTCTTATTTCTGCCATTACAGAAATTGTTTGTATATTTATAAGGAGAAAGCTGATTCTTTTTATCAAGATTTACTAGACGGGCCTTACTCTTACAACAACATTTAACGGTCCATTGCTTTATGTCTAATGTGATTTTAGAACAGAAAGTCTTCGTCTTGAAAGGGGTGGAAGTTGTGTAAATACAGTCGCAATCTTAGTAAAAACATATTTCGAGACAGCGTTGTTTTTTCTTTCCTTTTCCCAAAGCTGAGCGTTGTATCAGAACTCAAACATAAATACAGATTGAATTACGGTGACCTCTTTCCTCCTTTAGGTAAGTAAGTAAATACAACATATTAATCTTTAGTTAATAAATGAAATGATATGTGCGCAGAGAAGAACATTGAAAGAAATTCTGAGTTCAAGCAGATAGCAATTGAACCCATGGCCTTCCGTACACTAGTCGGATGCTCTAAACACTGAGCTACTGAGAACTCAGTGGTGAGCAGGTCAATTGTGGGCTGACATAACTACCGCATTGCGTAGTCACATTATGTCAAGTGATATTCCTAGTTTCGTATTTAGAGATATTGAGTGTCACATTTATTAGGCCTCGGTTGCCGCCATTTAAAGTCTTATCGCGATGTTTTGTTTAGATAAACTCGACCATGTGCTAGATGATACCGGAAACACTGAAAGCATGGTGAAACAACTTCTTTACCGAACCTTCACAAATCAGCAAGGCTGTAATAAAGCACTTCTTCCCACGGGTCCCAAGGTACTGTGCTAAAGGTGTTTTATTTTTCCATGGAAACACGATATCTTTTTATTTGACATATTTCCCGAGATTTTGTTAACCACTTGATATCTAAAAATAGTTTTTATTTGAAAATAATAAAATAATAATTTGCTCGCAGTAACCGTTTTTAGTGTAGCAATTATTTTGGTGCAACATTGATTAATCTAGAACTGTCTGAATGGCGATTTAATGCACATTTCTTTTATTTTAAAGGCATGGGATGTCAGTAGACACATTCTTGTCGAAGGATACCTTGTAACTGCGATAAAAAACGGCAGCGCCAAATATCTAACTCCATTTTCTCCTAGATTTCCTCATTTCGAGGTAAGTGGCAAGTCTGTTCTATTCAGCGGTATGATCTTTGAAGTAGAACTAGAGTAGGTAACAATTCTCTGTTTCTTCAGTGTCCCCAGTTACCTTGTATTAGCCTAATACATAGACACTTAAAAGTTGCTGTGCTCTGTTTTCGTCACACGACAGCAATGAATTTTACCAGCCTCCTTGCCGGGAGTGGTGTAGGGGGCGAGTTGGTACTTTCGGTTATAAAATACGTAGAGCACAATCCACGCCATCTTGCATCAAACATCGGCGGTACGGACCAGATTGCTAGTTGGCCGAGAATCGCTACCTTATGAACTGTAATCATGCAGGTGCTATGTAGTACCATAAAGAAGGACAGTTGGGAAGTGAAGCAAGATAGATATAATCGCTCAAACACTTTTTTGCTAGGTCATGATTATGGAAGGTGGGACGACAAAGTGGTTTGCTCTGGGGGTCGTGTTTAAGGATTACACATATTGGCTGCCAGGGAGAGCAGGAGGAACTGTGGGATATAACACTGGTGAGAAGACCATCTGGTCCAGTGATGCTGAAGGAACTCTTTCTAAAAACGCGACTAAAGGTGAATATTAATGAGGCTGAACGTTGTCAGTTATACTAGCAAGGGGTTTTCATCAGTACAAGCATTGGTTGCCATAGGATTTTCAGGGAATTAACCGGATTTCTATCCAGGTTGGAATTATCGTTTTCTCCTCGAATCCTGAAACGTTGGACTTAAGACCTATAAACGGTGAACCACTTAAAAAGATGTTTTCCCTTCACCATAGAGGACCGATCGAGATCTTCTCGATGCTGATGATGATGATGATGTTAATGATTAAAGAATGAATATATTAGTAACGTTAAGTATTTTCATGTCTTGGAAATGGCTTTTTAACTCGTCCAATTGTTTTGAGGATCCTGATCAATGTTCTCAAGCCATCCTTAGTTAAAATTCCGGCCAATCTTTGAACAACTTTGCGAGGACTTTGTCATACTTTTCTTAATAGGGCAGATTTGATTAGTGTAACGTAATGATTGTAACAAACTGTTGTGTCATGCAGGTCC
>JBBMOI010000007.1:12720000-12925000 GCA_038088405.1 Porites divaricata
ATAGTCTTTCTTTGATTGTTCTTTTCGCGCTAGTGGGAAGAACCGCCGCCATCTTGGATGTCGCAATGTTATGCGCAGTAGCGGGTGCGCAGTGCAAAACAAGGGAATTACCTTAAGGTGGAGTTAGCTTGGGCAGGTTGGCGTCAGAAGGGGAATCAAGGAGACTCCTTGTGAATCTTGTTGTTTATGGTAGTCATGTTGCCACTGACCCTACTGTTACGATGACAGCTGAATTAACAATGGAAAGGACATAACGCCCATCAACCGTCTATTTATTGTTTATGGACCATTTGAAGTTGTAACTTCAAATCGTCTATGTATGTATACACGTATGGAGCTAATAAAAACTAACTTGACTCACTTATTTATGCGCTAAGGATTTTCTCAGAAGACATCAAGATGTCTTTTGGGTAGACAAGTGTGCTGTCTTGGAAATGAGGAGAGGAAGGAAAGTGGTCAGCAGTGGAATAGACCTACTAGACGACCAGCACATCAGGGAGGTCGAGGAACAAGGTTGTCGATACCTCGGCATTTTACAATTGGACCAGACTCTAAATATCAAGGTAAAAGGTGTAACGATTCCCGACGGATGGCACTTGATACACAAGATAAAACTCGACAAACAAACTTTAATACTCAAACGCCATGATAATCAGCTAGCACATTCTTAAAATATCCCATGACTCAAATCATGACTCGCACACGTTTAGACTTCAGGTAGGATATATATATCAAAACATTACAAAAGGCGTGATAACAGTGGAATATGTTGGAAGAGTTAAGAAGCTGTGTTGATCAAACTTGAATGGTGGGAATCTTATTAGTGTCATGATCTGTCATCATTGCCTTGGCTTCAGGTGTAGTACGCTGTAGCGCAGGTATCGTGGATTGGATAGTGGAAGAGGTGGTAAGCGTGGATAGAAAAACAAGGAAGATATTGGCAACTAAATTGGCTGTTAACACACCAAGAATAATGTTGCCAGACTATATCTACCGAGGAAGGAAGGGGGAAAGGATTGATTGGTATCGAGGAGTGACCTCAGAGATATGAGAAGGTGCTTGTTAAAAAAGAGAATCTTCAGGACTATAGCAGAGGAGAAGGAAAGAGGAGAAAGTCAGGAACTGAAAGGAAAAAGGCGCCCATGGAGAGTTTGCTTTCAACACTTCAAATGTGCCATGGCTAGAGTGGATTCCTTCTTATGAAGAAGATTATAAGACGTATGACAAGTAATAAATAAAAAGCAGACCAAGGGCTAGAACAAGAACAGAAGGCCTAATCCTCGCTGCTCAAGAACGAGCTGTGAAGCAGTGCATAGATAAGACCTCTGAGGCAACACTGTGAAGATTGTGTGGTGACTAAACGGAAACAGTGTGTGTGACATAATGTTAGTGAGTACAGCGTGCTTGGCCACAGGGAATATAGAAAGCGCCCCTACAATGTGCCTCTGCGGGTACACTGGGACCGGCGCAAAAAGTATGGGATGGCGTGTGTCGACAAGTGATACCACCGTCAACCCTTATCAGTTGAGAAGACCCAGAAAAACACTAAGAATACTAGTGAGAATCGCGCAGTAATAACGATAATGATAATTATAACGATAATGATCGTAATGATAATGATAATAATAATAGTTATAATAATAATAATAATAATTATTATTATTATTATTATTATTATAACTAGAAATACGTATTTCGCAATAACCCTCGCGAAACTCGGTTTGGTAACGGCACTCAAATTAAGCCCTGCCGGTCGGGGTTAAGAACTGGATAGGTGACCAACCGCGAATATCTTCGTAAAGGTCCATACGTTGTTCTTTCTTCTTTTCTTCTTCTTTTTTGCGTATTGTGTGGTGTTATTGTTAACACTGTATTGAAAAGCAGATTTAGCATTATTTAGGCGTCCGGATTTAGAAAAAGACCGGTCAGTATAAAACACGGACTGCGGACTGCGACTACGGACTGCGGACTGGGTATAAAATACCGACTAGGTATAAAACGCACACTGGAAAGTACGGACTGGGTATAAAACACGGACTAGGTATAAAACGCAGACTGCAGACTGCGGCCTGGGTATAAAATAGAAATTCTTGGTGGAGGTTCTCTGAATCAAGAGCCTGACAAAAATGCTATTTTCTAAATCCATTTTAGACATGGTCTCGGTCTCTAACAATTATTAAAGGAGTCAGGACCCCAGGGGTACTCTCTTATATAAGCCATACGTATTTGCCGCCCCAAAGTGTAGGGTTTATGGGCCGTTTTGATGGTCTGAAAACACTTTGCCCATTTTGGTTTGGAATCGGGTATGGTTTTCGAGGAAACTACGGGAGCGTGCATGTACGAATGTATTTATCGTTTTCAATTCTAAATGAATAAGAACAAAATAGAAATGCAGAATTTTTTGTTTGCGCTCAAGAGAGAATGATCTACTGTTGCGCTCTAATCTATAATATATAATGATGACATAATTTCTGCCTAACCAGGCTTAGCCTGTTCCAGGCTCCGAGATGGTTGGGTCCACTGAATTAAGAAAGCGCGAAAATAAAACGAGAGGAAACTGGGTAGTCTCTTTATCTGAGAGCCTGGAACAGGCTAAATTAGGAATGGTCTGAAAATGGGTATGGATTTTAGAGATCAGGTCTGAAAACGGGTGTGGAAAATGACATTTTTTTTTTTCTGATATATATAGGGTAAGGATTTAGAGAACCAGGGGGCACAACCCCACCAAAAAATTCCAAGGAGTACCCCCTTCCGGGGTTCAGGAGCAGGGTGTAAATCATGTCATCATAATCATCACGTAGAATATAACGTTGGGTTAGATGAATCATTTCGGTTATTATTCACGTATAGGTGCGTTAATCCCTCTCCCCTAAATACTGCTTTTTTACCTCGCTGAATGCCCCTATATTGACCTTCATACATACATACATACATACATACATACATACATACATACATACATACATACATACATACATACATTTTATTGTGTTTGAAGTAAAAGTACAATAACATGCCCGCGGGTAGCTAAGCTAATCTAGGCGGGTCATGTTTACAGAAAATAAGTACAACTAAATACAGATAAAAGTAATACGAGAACTAAAGAAACTAAAATTGACAACAATGACTAGAGACTGCTGATAAACTAATGGTATTACTAATAATAAATGACAACAGTTATAACAAGTAATGACAAGAGACTAAAACGATATTAAAGATTACATATCAACTAAGAGGAAAATAATTCAACTTAACTTTTTGAACGATTTCTGGGAGATCAATATAACAATCTTCTGACGCTAGGATCTCAAAAAGTGTTTGTTTTATTTTCCTCTTAAAGGCATTTTTTGGAAGTTTTCTTAAAGATACAGGCATTTCATCCCATATTTTTGTTCCGATTCTAGAAAATGAATTCACTTGAATTGAGAGTCTGGAACTATGTGTGTAAAAATTATTAGAGGCAGAGGATCGAGTATTATAAGAATGAATATCAGAAATATCTTGAAAGAGATCTTGAATGTTTTTAGGAGCATTATTAGACCTTCTCGTCTGATTTCTTAATTTCCTCATATTCCCAAGGCTTTATTTGAAACGAAGTAGAGGCATCTTTAAGAATTTTACCCTGACTAGGCTAACACTAATTACTATTCTTTTTATTCGGTGCTTCTCTGATTGGTTCTCTTCTAACTCCTTCTATTAATATAATTCAGAATTTGATTTCAGTTTTCTTGAATAGCGGTATAACCTTCCTTGTCCGTGCAGTATGCTTTCCTTTTCCACATGAGGAGAATATAGACTGCGTGACCAACTTACGGAAAGTTTTTGTGTGAGGCAAGGAGCTGGAACTACTGTTTTATGCAAGCCCGCTTTCTGTTTCTCTCAGTTTTACCTTTCTAAAGCTGTTTTTATATACAATTTTCGTAGTCCGCGTTTTATACCAAGTCCGTGTTTTATACTCAGTCCGTATTCCATATTTTATTCCTAGTCCTTGCTTTATACCCAGTCCGCAGTCCGTGGTCCGCAGTCCGCACTCCGTATTTTATACTGACCGAGAAAAAGACAAAAACAAAGAACAAATATGGCAGTGCAGTTCGCCTGAAAATTATTATACTTCGGGCCGTAATACAGAGCTGAAACTTTGCAGACTTTGATCTACATATCGGCAGGGCAACCGGCAAACTAAGAAATCTGGGTTTTCCACAGTGTAAAACGATCATAATGCTTCTGATTCCAATCTCCTGTTTCTCTGTCTCTTGTTGTCGGCGTTGCCTTCACTGTGCTGAGCGATGTTCTCTCTGCTCTTGTTGACGTCTTCTCCTTCGTTGTTCACGCTGAATTTGAAGTCGGCGTTCTCCCTCTAGAGGAGTTTCGGTGGAAAATCTTCCTGGGCGAGGATTTGGAGCAACTTGTTGTGCTTGTGTCATTTGTATGGATAATTGTTCGTGATTCACCGTTGGTAAACTTTGTTTCACAGACGATGAATAAACACATCAAAATGTTGCCTGGAAACGCAAAATGCTCCATGACGTCATTGGCGGATACCAAGCATATATTCCAACCTCGTTGCCAGGGTTCTCTCCTACCTTCCTACCCGCCCTACGGAGCGAGAGAGAGCGGGTAGGAGAGAACCCTGGGAACGAGGTATATATTCATTTATTTATGGCGCATCGAATTTTGCAGCTGGCTAAGACCACGCGCGGTTAGCAGACTGCGCGCTTCGCGCGCGACGAGATTATAAAGTCGCTACGCTCGGAATAATAATAATAATAATAATAATAATAATGATAATATTTTTTGTGAATGGTCGAAGCATTCTCGTCCCCAGACCCTCCTGGGGGCCTGAGCACGAGTACCAGGAGGCTCTCTGGAGACACAGGATTTAAAATCCTTGATTAAGGACTTCCGGTCATTTCCGATTCAAAAGTAAGTTGGAGGATTCTCTTTAAAGAGCTTTGAATCACCTAAATTAACAGTCATTGACACTTCTGCAAGAGCAAGTGAACGCTATTAGAAACGTAGAAAACCAGAAATAACTGGAAGAACTAAAATCTAGGACTTCAAATCCTGTGTCCCCAGAGCCTCCTGCTCCTCGTGCTCAGGCCGCCAGGAGGCTCTGGGGACGAGAATGTGGTCGAAGTTGAATAACTGGAAAGAGTTTACCGGTTGGTATGTGCTTTATTGTAGATGTGCCCGAGAGAAGATGTCGATTATCAAGACGTGCAAATTCAGGAACTACGATCTGATGTTTTGAAAGTGAAGACTGAACTTACCGGTCTCTCTAAGAGTTTACTACGTACAAAGGAGAGTGTGGTACGACATGACGAGAAGTCAGATGTTGCTGACATTCGCGAAGGCCTATCACTTCATGAAATGAAGTTAGAACTTTCTGGGATAAGATCGGAACTTTCCCATGTCAGAGTCAGTTTAGATGCTGTGTTAGCTAGGTTAGCTAAGACTGAAGATTAGTTAGATTCCTTCAACAGTAGCCAAACTTACAGCATCTAAATTTCTGAGATAAAAGGGAAGAGGGCAGAAAAAACCTTAGAATTTATTGTGGATAAAAGAGACACGGTCGAGTTGACCTGAGGTTTATTAGTTGGCATTCGGGGGTCAAACTTTCCTCCAGAGCGAGATATCTTCGAAACCGACAAGTGCCCTTGAGTCATTATCAAACGTGAACTGAAGTGTAGAGAGAGATATTAAATTATTTTAAAACACAAAAGTTTTTCCCCCGATTTGTTTTAATTCCTAAAGAAAAAAAAACTGAAAATAAGGTGGTTGCATCCTTTATGGCATTATTTACCATATCATATACCCCCTTTTCTAGAATTGTTCATCTTTAATTAGTTTTTTTTTAATATCGCTTCAAGTTCATTTCCCCAAAATCAGTTAGGTTTTGTTTGGCTGTGCCAAAGTATTCGACCACAATTTTCAGTTGTTTTCATCATGACAAAATGATCGAAAGGGAACTGCGAGCCTGTACGGCGTGGTTTAACCGGATTGTATGAGCCAGGACGTCCAACTAATTCTTCGTTTAAAATATTTCTGACCATAAAACGTTACAATGCAAAACTTCTTTGCCTCCACAAAATCCACGACACAACGGGTGCTCAACTTGATAATCAAGCAATATTGTTCATCTTCTCTATTTCGAGGGTAAATTAAAACTTATACAATACGCTCTTCTCACGTATGGTAATATGCCCGTCCAACCTCGTTTACGAGTAAAAATTCTTTTGAAATTCAAATATGAAAACATCGTCTGATTAGCATTTCAAAAGAACTTGTACTCAAAAACGAGGTTGGACGGGCATATTACCATACGTGAGAAGAGCGTATAACGAATGAACCGAGAAACAGTATTTTAAACGTCATTTCTGCAAAGTCTACAACTAATCGCAGGTTTTTTAAAGATAGTCATTTTAAGACTTAGGATCGAAACCGACCAATCAAAAATGTGGATGTTTCCCGCGATGTCCGGCAGCCGATTATCATTGTTCCAGCAAAAGTACTTTTTATTTTAAAATGTCTGTTACCTTATTTATTTGTTTATTTATTTATGATAGAAAGTGTGGGGGGGGGGGTCCAGCCCCCCGGCCCCTCCCCCTGCGCGGGCCTTGCGGAACACATTTATTTGGTGACCGCTCTATTCGCATTAATTGCTCATACAGCTCATACAGGAAATGTATATAGGGGCAGGAAGTAAGTAAGTAAATATATGCTTAGTTCCGACGAGGTATTTTGATCGACGTTTCGTTTCCTAAAATTTGGGAAAGTCAATATTGAGCATCCGAATAAGTGTAAATGGTGCGGGGGAAAGGACAACCACTGGCTGCCACTATTAGTCTATTTAATTAAAAGCTCACTGTAACCGATCAACCCCATTACAATTATAACGTGATTACAGAGCTGAATGTTCGCTTAGTACACCGCAACTGCGACGAAAAGCCGCGCCCCACTCTTCTTCGCACAGCGGAGAGTGCGTTCTGTCACGTCCGTTTCGAATAGTTCAAGAAGGGGGCACGGCAAAAAGCGTAGCGGCAACTCTTAGTGCATGGGCGAAACCGGAAGGAAGTTTGTTTCACTGAAGAGAGGGCAGAAATTCAACAGGTGTAAGGTCAGCTTTAGGTGAGGTTTTATAGATACCAGCAGAAAGGAGGAATAAAAGTACCATACATGAGATGGAGCCTGATGCAGACTGAACTTGTTATTCAAAAATATATAAGACAAAGTTTAACCTGATTGACGATACTCATTGGAAGACCAGTAATAAAGATCTTATGATTTTATCATATCTTTTTTTAACTTTTTTGATTGTCATCACCAGCGAAAGAAGCATCACCACGAACGGGAAACTTTCTTGTTTGTTTGAAACACGCCGTTTTTTCTTTCTCCTCCATAATTTTGTACAGTTATTAGTGCTATTAATTGAGCTAAAGGAAGTTTAACATTGTTCAATATTGATTTAGTAATACACACAACATACCGCGTTTATCACGTAAGGGACCGAGTTATTTTCATGGAACTGACATAGTTGCAAACGGAACTGACCGAGTTGTACACGCACTTCACCAATACACAAAAGTAAGTTTAGTTGTACCACGAGACGTGCATATCAGGATGTGCAGTACAAGCAAGTGGTCGTTTATAGCATGCGTGTCAGGTCTACGTATTATACACAGTTGACCGAGCACCACTGAATTCGTGTGAAAGACAAATAGACAGCCGGCAGAGTTATTTACCCAGCAGACAGAATATCAACTTGTTTAAGTTACAAACACAGAACCTTAAGCGACTGATCAGACTAATGCAATGACCTAGATGAAGTCAAGGTCGAAATAAAACTGATTCACATCTATTTAGCTTTGTTACAGAACTGGTCATTAATTACTACCATTTGCGTAGGTATTGTAGGTAACAGCGGTGGGCACCTTGACTCTTCCGGTTAATATTCACATCACGTTGATCACTTACTTCTTTATAATTACTCAAACTTCCTGCATGCACGTGGTTGGCTTCAACTGATAGGCTTCCTACAACAAAATTACTCGTTGCTGGTTGGTTAAGCATAATTTTTTTTCCGTACATCCTTATTGATTTAGCGAGTTATTCTTGCTGTAGCTCGTTGTTTCTGGAGAATTTTGAAAGGAAAGAGGAAAAGAGAAAATTAAAAAAAAATAAACGAAGTGCCAACAGATTACCAAGTTCATAAGAAAATTTGAAAATCAGATTCGTAACATTAGAGCGTGTGGTAACTTCCTGATTGGCCATTTTTTGAAAGCGGACTGAGAAATCGCTTTAGAAATATGCCTTCCAGAGTCACATCGCTTTAATCTGACAAAAGTGCGAGACATGATAAATGACAAAATGAAAAGTGGTACGCTTTTACAAGGAGGTATTATACTAGAATTTATCAACGGCAGCTATGGATAAGGTTCCTTCACTTCACTGATTTTCAACGTGACGTAAAGGAAACAAAACCAAAAGATTTCAATGAGCTGGATGGTCAATATACTTGTGGTTTCCTAAATCCGTCAAAACAGAATAAAAGCACTTGAAGAGACTAATATGCAACAATATGAGCTGTAGGGCGGGAAACATGGAATGATGAATTCACAAATATCAGAATGACACTGTCAAAGCATTCAAAAGGTGTTAAAGGACAATTCATGGTAGAACGAATGCAATAAATTTCTTACTTTTAACGGATTCATAAGCTTGGTCAATCACAATAAGGTAAGTAACATATCGCCTTCGTATTTTCGTTGAACTCTTATGTTGAAAAGCGGTATTTTTCACGTACCACACGTTGTTCCTGTTGTTCAGGACCAATCTATACTCAGTGATGATTCGAATAATTTACGTCGATTTTAAAGAAATAAGAAAATTTAGTCTCGACTGGATGGAAATCCGTTATAATGAGCCTTAACGCAATGGAATTTAGTTGGAAAATCAGTTGCCAAGCTGCAAAGTCGTCCGGTAGATAAGATAAATGCGGCTAGCTAAAACAAACAAAACTCGTCGAAGCAAAACAAATCACCCCCATGATGATTTTAAAGTGAACTCACAGAGCACTGATTCTTGCAGAAGTCGCAGTCAAATTAAAGAAGTCGTTCGATAAGTGTGCGTTAAGGTTTTGTTGAGTGACGCGTAAAATGACAGCCAGCCATCTCATGTTCGACCTGACTAGCCTGACTCGATTTCAACGACAAGGTCCATCCAATAGTGAAAGATGTGTCTCGCTTCCCCGATTCACGAATCGAACCTTTTTTCCAAAAAGGTACAAGTCGTTTATTCATGCTTGCTCAGGGTCACAAGTAATAAGTACGGCTGAGCCGGTCCTGTTTGGTAGAATATACTTGATTCATTCTTCAATTAGAAGTGGATGTTTTTTGAAGTTACAGTCACTAGCTTAGCCACAGCACCAACTAGCTTATAATGAAAGCCTTTGGTTCTTAATTTTGCATTTATATTTATGTATTTTATACGTCCACGTATCAGCCGTAAATGCTGTTTCCGCCGCTCTTGTCAGGACAGTTTTGATCATTTCAAAGATTTATTTTTTAGTACCTTCTGCATGTTCTTGTCGTAAGGAAAAGCAGGAGGCGTAATGTCCCCTATCAATATTATTAATTGTTCCACACTGTGTACCCTCCCATCATTTCCCTTTTATATTTATGTTTTGATATCTTTATTGTCCCCCGATTTTGCCTTTAATTGATCACGTTGAAAAGGGATCAGGTGCCGGTAACTCATGATCACAGTACAGGCGCTCTCTTGCAGATACCGAGTGTGTTAGAAAGGTTCTTGGAAAATACTGGTATCATTTACGATACACCTTGACAAAAAGAAGGTTACTATTACTTACAGTACAAAAAAATTCATCAGATTCCACGAAAATTCCAAAGAACAGTTTCCAAAGAAAGGTTATCGACTGTAGCAAATAAATGCAAAAATTCCCAATGAACAACAAAAACAAACCTGGCTGGGGTCTCATGAACTGTGCCCTTCCTATTCCTTTCTATGAGCGTTTGAGGATAAACGTTTTGATACAAGTAATCAATCTCAGACTGAAAACATCGAGAAAAAAGAAAGATATCTAGCGATCATTAAAGGTGACTTGGATAATTATTTTTACAGCTAATCAGGTATGGCTGAGCCAGAAACAATGGATTCGAAAAACGTGGAAGATGAAACCAACACCGGTAGGTGACAGAAAAGGTAACGGAGAGAAAGAAAAAAAGGAAAAATGAATGGAATAAATGAATGGACTGAAGGAAGGACGGGTAGATTGAGTGTTTAACCGTTTTCTGTTTAACGACCAGGCGGATAAATAGATGCATATGTAGGAACTGAGGAAAAACCATTGAGCGCATATCTACAGCTTTAAAAGCGCATTGTGCATTCGTATTTTCATTTGCGATAAACACAAACCCATCTTTACGCCGATTTTGCGACGTAATATAAAAAACCAAAGAAACTATGATTTCACACTGCAGTTATCAAGTCTGGAAATAAACTTAACCCCATTATTTTTCTTCCTTTCACCTCCACGCTCTCAGCGGAAAACGTCCAAGGAGAAAAAAGAGTGCGGATAAATGAGGATCAACTGTTGCACACAGTTGATGACTCTAAAAGTAAAACTGCGGCCCGAGTGCCTTCGTTCTATATTGGAAAGCCGCTGGCTGATTTTCATGGAGGCATCGCAAGTGTAAGTAGAACTCGGTTGTTGACATCTGAACTTACAGTTATACGATAAGAGGCGAGTGTACTCGGAATTACAAGAATAACAGCTTAGAGGCATCCCTTTATTGTAATTTATTGATAGCATGCATGTGAAGGATGTTCTCAAGCAAGGCTGTGAGCATTGAAAACGATTTTCCAATCGGCTGCGCAATTAAGGTTCCACTGATGTTGTTCCCCGTGGAACCGACAAAGTCTTCTGAAGATGGTTGTGGCTCTGCTAGCCAAATGAGCCCCTGCTCACAGCCTCAACTTAACTAACAAATATTTACCTTTTGACATCTGACCCTAACTTGTTTTCCGTTTTGAACTATGCAAATACGCAAGCTATTAAACCGGAAAATGTTTTATTCCTAATATCTGCGTTATTTTTTCAGCGGCCTTCTGTAGACACTTTTCTGGTGGTTAGCCGTCGTGGAAATTCGAGCTCAGATCAGGTGTTCCGATTTAACAAAGCAAAGTCACTGTGTATTTTTGGACCTCTAAGTCCCATCAGGAGATTTGCAATTCGCCTGGTCACCAGCAAGTATCCTTTTGAACAAGTGTCAATGTAACTTACACTGAAAATGTTATGTAAATGTAACACTTGTGCAATCGTTCAATGCAAGCTTGTGCGTTCCAGGTTGAAGGGAGATTAGCGAAACACGTCAAGACCGAATTACGAATGATACCAAACACAGACTGCAATTTTTGGGCAACACAGTTTATTGACTAGCAGAATAGACTCGAGATCAATAATAAAAAAACCCTAAGGTTGGGTTGGACGGGGTAACGTTGAACTGCTCCTTACTGACTGAATGACTGAGCGATCTGAAAGACGATCTTTTGAGGAAACTACTAACGACAGCTAAGGGGCGTGTTCTCTATTGGTAACAAGACACTGTGGGAGCGTATATTTGGGCGTCGTTGTACGACGCGTACGTGAAGATTTTAAGTGTATTTAGGATGTGTGAGTAGTTCAGTAGCGTTGTATATTTTAGAGGTTGGTTGAGATGTGTGAAGTGGAAGGCGTGGAGTTACACTGGAGGTGGTTTGGTAAAATAATGGCTGTAGTTTGTTAATCAGTGAAAAAAATTTGATATGAAGTAACAAAATATAGTTTTTTTTTTAAAGGTAGAAGGATTTTCAGTTCCAGTGAGGTAGCTGTGGGGACTGAGAGTGCTAATCTGGTTATGAAGACATAATGTAGTTACAGTTTGTTGAAATGAAGTGGTGGATGTGAAAGATCTTATCAATAGTCGAAAACGTACTTGCACTGGCTTTAAATGTTGTTAGGCTTTTTGTTTAGGATTGCAATTGTCTTTCGGCTATTTTTGATAATATTTGTATGGAGAGCACGTGGATAAGGGAAAGTTCATTTAATGTTGAGAAGGGGTATGAAGGTGTTTTGGGGGGCTGAAATTTTGATTGTGTGGTTTCGGGAATGAACCAAGCGAGAAACATGCACACTGCTACCAATCTCTGTATAAAAATTGACGGCTCCGGGCTGGCACTTTTCATGTAACATGAGAGGCTTAGGCCGGTTCAGGAATTCACAGCATGCATTTGCCCAAGGCGTTAAAATCCCGCGGCCATTTGCCTTCCTTGTGGTTACGCATATAGCAATCTGCGGTAAGATAGTTGATTAAGAGCGACTGTCTGTAAATATCGACCATAATCGACTTTTTGTGGCACAAGTTCAAAATTCGAATTTCGCTCATTTTTGGCTCATCGATAACCCTTAATGAGTAATGAAACATGTTGTAGTTAGTTTTCCCAAATAACGTATTCTTTTGTTAAAATTCGAGAAAACTCATTTTGCCCGTTCGGAGCTGAAAATCCACTTCCGGTAAGGCGAAATTTTAACAAATTCCATTGACTCGTACGTCAAACCACAACGATTTGGCAGCCTTTGAAGAACACGAATAGTTTTTATGACCCTTTCTTTCTTATAAGACGATAAATTTGTGAAAGCTGTAATGAGTTTGTGGCCAAAAAGGTAACGTTAAAAATAGGCCCTATTGACAATTTCTACCATTCAAAATTATAGGGTTAAAATAATGTAAATTTTTACAATGCGCTATAACTTAGAATTTCGCAAATTGACTCTCTACGGCTTAACTAGGCCCCAATATATCAGAAAATCGAAACAAATTTCTGGGCAAACGATTCTAAGTAGCCCGCAAGACGCCGAGTTCAACCCTAATTTTGCGAAAAATCGCGACATTCCAGTGGTTAAAAATAGCGTGACACGGCCCGTCACGTCAGCGGTGTTAATGACAGATTCACTTTCAACATTCTACTCAACGCTGATCACATGCCAAATTCCAGCATACAACCTATATTACATCTTTCAATACACTTATCTTATTTAGAAGAGTCATTTTGTTTGGATACAATATGTAGTGTAGAGCCCAACAAAAACAAACTTTAAACAAGTACAGTGGTGTGTTTTATTAATTTAAGCATGCGCCAAAAGTCTTAAATACGTTAAATTTAAGACGGGGATAACCAATATTAACTAATTAGAACTCTTTTTTTTTTCTTGCGAGTTTTCTCTTTCAAGTAATTATGTATTAGTATAAATGTACGTTTCGATGTATTACTATCACGCTTATAAAGTTACATTGTAACGAACGTTTCAGAAAACATTTTAACTCGTTTCGATCGACGATGAAACACCATCATCAAAAACAAATCACCAAAAACTTTCCTCTACAGCAAAACGGAAATAAGAAAAAAAAGTGTCGTTTTACTAATGCTAAAGCAGGAATAGTTGCAGCGTGATCATGAGCTTTTAAAAATGGCAAATGCTCCTAAATGGACATCTATAGATCCCTTGCATCGCCATTGGAAAAAAACTCTCTGGCCCACTATGAACTAGCCTATTCCAGGCGTGGTGGACAGTGGACAGTAGATAGTGGCGCGAAATGGGGAACGGAGGCAAACAAACGTGGGAGAGAGTAGGAGGACCTTTCGCCCTCTCTCCCTAACCCCGCCCCCTCGCTACTTTTTCTAGCCCACTTTTCTTTGCGTTTTCCCAACTACCTGAAGGCCTGTTACAGGTTAACTACGTCCTTCACTTACAAATTTATATACCGTATACGCGTATTTATTCGATTAACCGCCCTGGGCGCTTACTAAATTTTTGGACCTTGAGAGTGGGCGCTTATTCTAGGTGGGTACTTATTCGAGGCTGGGCGCTTATTAAATTTTCGCCATTCTGAGCAAGTGCAGTATGTTAGTTTTGAAACAAAACAATAAATGGTAATAACAAAAAGCGGAGATGTAACAAAGCAAGGTTTCTGTAAAATGCTCTGAAGAAAACTCCGTCTTCGGGAGGGTCTCTTTATTACTTATTATCTCTTACTTGAGTTTGTGTGGGAGGGAGTGGGGTGGGGGTGGGCGCTTTAACTTTGCTGCCTTTAGGATGGGCGCTTATTCGAGGTGGGCGCTAATTCGAGGTTGGGCGCTTATTCGAATAAATACAGTATTCAACTTGAGCGTCGAGCACTTTTGGCACTTTGTTATTGATCAGCAGGAACGGATTTGGTAGTACTAACTTTTCAACTGCTTTTAGTACTGCGACACTTTTTTTTATTTCTTGTTTTTTTCTTTTATTTTTTCTTTGTCATTTTCTATTGTATTTTTTAGACTTATTTTTCGATTCTCTCCCCAGTCACGACCATTTTGTTTTGCTCCAGACCATTACCTCGACTATTCCGCTTTCTTGGCTTACGCAAAAAGTGCTGGCTGCTTTGTGGCCTGAAAGACTTTGCACTGAGAACATCGTCTTTTCCTCAAAAAAAAAAAAGATAAATAAAAATAAAAATAAAAATAAAAATAGGGAAACAAAATAGAGAATAATACTAAACCTAAGAAGAACCTTGTAACGAACGAATGGGAACACCTAAAAAGAAAAGACAGACTTGAGGACTTTCCTCATCCTCCGTAACCTTAGTCCATGAAACTTAGACGCCTAAGCAGGCCTCCAAAACCTTACCTTTGTCTTTATCACAAACCGAATACTAGAAGACTGAAAGCCTTAGTCCGCTTTACGCAAGTACCGCGTAGATCTCCAGAAGAATTGTTTGCAGCCGGCCCTCAAAACCCCAAGAGACTTCGCCTGCTGCTGGTCAATATATAGGAAGGCTATTCCAAAGAACTGCTCCAAAAAAACTATTTTTCTTAACATTTGTCTGGGGTAGAGGAATAGCGAGTTTTCTGTTGGTGTCTCTTAATAAGTAATTAGAGATATTGCAACGATCTGCCCTTGCTACGATCTATTATGCACTTAACAAGGCCCCTCAAAGTACTTACGATATATGACGCATAGTCTGCGATACACCCGCCTCTCACTGCTCTTTGACGAAATGTCCCTGGCGGCAGATAGCGATGAGAGGAAGCTTTATCGCAGGATCTTGGCATCAAGGCTTTTTTACTCGTTACATTGGTAAACCGGTCACATCACGGTTTGGGCAAATGGTGAGGAGAATTCAAGACTGATTAATTTTGATTCCGTTCGGTAATCGCGTTTACCATTTTCCTAAGTCAGTTTCGTTTAATGAAAAACGGCCGCGAAAGCCTCATAATGAAACTAATATTCAAAAAAGGTTTGACGACATGAAATCCGAACTTCCGC
The DNA here is from genome assembly GCA_038088405.1 of Porites divaricata. NCBI lineage: Eukaryota > Metazoa > Cnidaria > Anthozoa > Scleractinia > Poritidae > Porites > Porites divaricata. Next base: position 12,735,365 of record JBBMOI010000007.1, read on the forward strand.
ATGGACGTTTCCAACCAGGAAAATAGGCGATTGCCTTTTCAGACGTTCGTTTGTTTCAGGAATTTTCCACTGAAACGTCGAAAGCAACCCGAAACTGAATTTATGGCAAGCCTGGCAAAGCACCAAAGAGTCCTCTTGGTTTGTTTTAATGGGTCATAGTCATGCAGTAGCTTCATGATTCATACACGTTGTCATACAAGTATATTATTATGCTCTTCTTGGGGCATCCACGTTTTTCAGTTTTGAGAGCCCGCAGGGGTAAAAACTTCGAAAAGAACTATTGCACCAATACTTAGTCTAAAATATTTTTATTCTTTGAAATAGCTTCAAGAAAATAGGAAATTAGTTTTTATAAACCAAATGGCATTGATTGGTGATGATTTAACTCGCAAATATCTCTCAATGCAAAAATTCATTCACTAATCAGTTTTAGTTTTTAGATTTTGTTTTGTTTATATACCATTTTTTGAGGGAAATCGCCAGTCTGACACTGAAGATAGAAGTGTGTGACGCTATCCCAGGGACCCTAAATGTTGTATCTGAAGAAAATGCTGCAATCAATGAGAATAATAGGTTTACTGAAATATTTAATTTCGAACTTGCTTTTAATCTGCCTTTAAGTAAATTGTTTATCGGTAACACTGGCGTGACGGGCCGTGTAACGCTATTTTGTCAATAGGGCCTATTTTTAACAATACCTTTTTGGCCACAAAATTATTACAGTCTTCACAAATTTATTGCCTTATAATAAAGAAAGGGTCATAAAAACTATTCGTGTTCTTCAAAGGCTGCCAAATCGTTGTGGTTTGACGTACGAGTCAATGGAATGTGTGCAAAATTTCGCTTTACCGGAAGTGGATTTTGAGCTCTGAACGGGCAAAATGCGTTTTCTCGAATTTTAACAAAAGAACACGTTATTTGGGAAAACTAACTACAGCATGTTTCATTACTCATTAAGGGTTATCGATGAGCCAAATATGAGCGAAATCAAATTTTCAACTTGTGCCGACCGTGGGTCGATATTTACGGAAAGCCACTCTTAATACATATCCGGTCACAAGCAATTTGATGTTGCGTCTGCTATTTCCAATTTGCAAACATTCGTGTCGCTTGGTTTGTTTACGTTCTTACGTATTACAAGCCTGTTGCAACTTTAAATCAAAACAAGTGATCTCGATTACTCTATTTGGCAACAACAACCAAATGACAACCCATCATTACCTCGTGTGAATTTGTGTACTACTGGTGTTGAGAGGCGTGTTTTTATAGCCCCGTGCCATGCCTTGGAGGTGAATGCCGTTCATGGATATATTTGAAGGGTTGTGTTAAGTGTAATCATTCCAACTTCGTTGTTCTCTCCTTTTCTCCAACAAATTAAAAAATGAGTTTGGACATGGCTTGTGGAAATTAAATAAAACAATCACTCTGAATAGTACTTGAAATATTAATTAATCATTTATGTTTGAATCGGTGTTTGAAGTAGATTCATTTTCCTTAACTCTGATTCCAGATATTTTGAGTCATTTGTTATCCTTACCATTCTTATAAACTGTGTTTTTCTCGTACTTGAAAATCCACCTGATGAAGCTGAGTAAGTAACCTGAGGCTTAATAATTAAGAGCCAGTCTCTGTAAGATCCTCATATCGAGTTTTGCCCACAAAATAGATTTCGCTCATAATTTTTCTGTGGACTTGTTTTAATAAGTATATAACAAATATGAAACTAGATTGGAGAAATTAGCTTCTATAAAATTTTTTTAACGAATTTTCTTTCGGCACCACACGAGGGCCAGAGATGCTTGTGAAATATGCAAATTTTGTCAAAATTCAACCGATTGTTCCGGATAAAAGAGTGCGACCCAAAGCTTCCAATTTACTGGTTATTTTAACTGAGCTTTTATCTTTAAAATAATACAGGTCAGAATCATCGACACCTTTTCGTTTAGAAAATCTGAGGAAACACACTTGGCCTCTTTGACCTATTTAGCGAAACATGCGATTTTAGCGAAATTCAGTGGATTAAATCTCAAAAGTGGCTCACACTTACTGGCTCTCCTGCATATCACTGTGTAGTTCAATCCTTCAGCTACTTAATCGTGTTAAAAGTTTTGGCGGCCATTCAGTTTTGGTCGAGGGGTGAGTGACGAAACTTGCCTTACTTGGCCATTTCGCCGGCGTTTCTTCATCGCGAAGTCCAGAAGAATTGTCAGAATAGAAAGCGAGAAATCGGGTAAATGCCACTCGAAAATTGTCCATTCCTAAAGAATGCATACTTTAAATCACTGTTTTCCATGTGGCTATGGTTCTAACCCAACGAAGAAGGGGTAGAAGATGGTAGAACGTGAACCTTACTGTCCGCCATGTTTTTGTAGGGCAGCACTAAAACAAGGAATCCGGAAACGGAAACGGAAACGGAATACAGAATCCGTGAAAGAAGGTTCCAAGCGATCGATTTGAAAAAACAACTTTAGCAATGACAATAAAATAACTAAACAGATAAAAAAAGAGACATAGATGAATAAATTAGCTCAGTAGAGGAGTCAATTCCGGTGAAAAGGCTCTTGATACCACTTCCGGGAAAGAATCCAAATTCTCATGGGACAGCAAAGCGAGGAGAAAAACGGCAATGACAAAAACTAGTTCCTTAAGAAAAAGGTAAGTTATATGGAGACAGACTTCGTTTAAATCGACAGAGGCGTCGTTTATATAACTGAAAGGCGTCGCCGTCAAGTTTTTCCTGAGTGTCTTTTCTGGGTTGTCTTCAACAGCGTTCAGCTTTATTTATCAAGACAACTTACTCAAGAGAACCATGGCATTGTGGATTCCAAAGAGAAGAGAGAATTGTGCATGCATTTGCTTGATTCCGCAACTGATTACATCAAAATAATGCACCATGTTTAATAAGCCTCATCAACAAAAGCACGGACGTCAACGTAAACTCAATTACTGATACACCAGTATTCCATCGATCAGAATTCAGCTTGGCGAAAAAGTTGAACTTATTGCTAAACACCAGAACTGTGGTCACGTCAGGGGTTGGTCATGTGTTGAGCATTCAGTTGGGGACAATCACGTGGTGTGGTCTGAGGCCAACTACTACTATTCTTGACATTTAGCTACAAAGGCAATATTTAACTGTATTATCCAACCCATAGACTCGTGAATAAAAATTAATCGTAAAATTACTTTCATCGGCCTTGCAGTGCAATAACTCACACTACGGCAAACCTTAGCAAGACACAATAACAAGAATATATTTAAGGAAACTGCCAAGAAAACTAAAACAAATTCTCTTTGGATTGTGCTAAATTATGCCATGTGAAATTCTTTAATTTTCTATCATTGATATTTAATTCCGTATTCCGTTTCTGTTTCCGTGATTCCGTTTCCGTTTCCGGATTACGGATTCCGGATTCCATGTTTTAGTGCTGCCGTTTTTGTAGGGTTTGTGGAACGTAAGGAATCTGGAATCAAGAATCCAGAATGCGGAATTCGCAAACCTTTCAAATGTCACCTGTTGCAGCAGTATTGTATGGTTTTATAGTTTTTTTTTTCGTTAGCCGAAGCTCAATTCGCATTACAATAATTATTTAATCTTTAACTTTACAGGATATTGAACAGAAAGTCTCAGAAATCTTGGCTGATCAAGGCATTAAGGAACCCCTATCGAGCTTAGCTTTTTGCTGCTATTCAAACGTGTCCTCAGCTGTTACATAAAATAATAATTAAAGAAAATTAGTTGTCAAAACAGCAAACAACTATGTATAGTTCCATTCTTCAGCTACTGAATCATTCTCAGACATTTAGCGGTCATCCAGTTTCGACAGTTTCGTCTGAAACCGAGGGTTGAAAGTTGCGATACTTAGCTCGTGACAGCTGTCCCGCTTAGATTACAAACTTAGACTTAAACTTCTTCAAAGCGGTCCATAGCCCACTGACCACCTAAATCGCATTTTACGCTACTGGCAAACAACCAAAATGGCAAATGTACCTGCGAAGTATTCCTTTGCCGGAATGGCAAATATTGTTTGTGCTTCCTCGCGCTGTTAAGACAATTTTTTTCCTCTAAATAAGTGCGCTGTCCAAGTAAGAACCCTCTAAGAAGCTGTAGCCGTTCACCTACGAAGATCACCTAATATGACCTAATTTTGGAAAGGGCGGGAAAGTTTAATCGTTCGCATGAATAAGTAGAAAAGATGGTGGCTTGCCTTGTCTATAAGCACAGTCTCGGTATAGTTATACTGGCGGCCAGGTAAAACTGTTCGTATCCTTATCCTGGCCATGAAGGAAAAAAGGTTGACCCTCACTGTAAAAAAAACAATTAACTGGCAAATAGCGCATTCAAGAAATCCGCGAGATTTTTGTTACCCTTGTTCATGTGAAGTTACGTAAGTATCATCAGTTGTTCTGTTTTTACCCCTGTCCTTTATTTTATTAAAGAAGTCGTTGGGCATAAATAAATGGGGAAAAAGGATAAATTAAGTGTAAGGAAGATTCAAATTTGCTTCGTTTTCTACGTCAAGTAGCCAGAGGAGTCGAGTGTCACCCAATGTTTACTACAAAGTGACTATTCTATACCTGACATTCCTAAAATAAATATATACAAATAAAAGAAACCAAGTAAAGAAAAGTGTACAGAATAAAAAAAACAGACTGTTCCTAAGAACATAGAATTATTTCATAAATGGAACTGGTTGATGTAAAAGCTTATTTGCATTTTTTCATGTCTAAGGTTTATTTGTGCTGTAGTAATTCAATTAACATTCTGTGAATGCATTAAAGCAAATGAAGAGCCTGACTATCTGCCAGGCTTAATGTTCTAACATGACATAACATAACACTTTATGTTATGTTAGAACATCTAAATTGTATCTTTTTTTCATTGCAATTGTGCAAATTCCGTTTTATTTGCTTTGTGCGAGAAATATACATCTGCACTTATTTATTAAGCATATCATAAACAGCTCAGTTAAAGAAACTCTCTTTATTTGAACCATGTGGTAGATTCTATTTATCGTAGCTGTGAAAACGTGTTGTATTTATTTAGGCTCTCACCCTTACAAAGAAGATTATCAAGTATCAAGAATAAGTCATAAAGGGTGTCGAGGACATTTACCCAGCCCTCTTGCAAAGTTTTCCAGTGTTCGAAAATTGAAGATTTCAGAGTCGTATCATCGAATGAACTTCATGCGAGAATAGCTAGGCCACTAAGCTCATTTTAGATTTTTGCATGACGTTAGCCTGCGCAGCTGGCGGTATTGTGAGATTAAAGTTTTGGCGGCGGAGCCGCGATCCAAAAAAAGGAGTGGGGAAGAGGCGTTTGAAATACCGCCTGCCAGAAAAACCCCGGTATTTTGAATAGCCCGCACACCAGTGTGCGGGGAAACTGATTGGTCGAGGGCTATACATGTGTCAATCATAGTAGATGATCCTTCGCATATATTTCCCAATTAAGAGAGCAGATGGCAAACTGGAAAAGACGTAAGTGATTGTGGTTTCCCTTAAAAAAAGAGCATAGTTGATGACCAAATTGCCGAAATGGCGTCTTTAAACTTCACAGCGCTGGAATTGTCTTTATTTAGCCGTAAGAAACAAAGGTCAAAGAAAATTAAAACACTTTACAACAGCATCTGAGATCAATTCCTATCAGGAACGCCTACAGAAGAATAAACCACAGGAAATGGTTACTCAGTATGCATGTGACAAACCAGCTTCATGACCTTTTAATGTTATTAAGCCTAGTGTGGCAAAAAAAGATTTACTCAGTCAAAGTTTAGAATGATACATGCACTGTGTAGTGCTAGTAACCTTTGCGCGAGAGCCGAGAATATAAATAAAAACTCTGTTCAAGCAAACCTACAAGGTCACGTTTCACATTATCACGACTCGCTTTAGGAGTCGTGTTTAGCCTGTCAACGATTATTTCTAAACTGTCTCGCACGAAAATAATCGGAAGTTTCAAATTGCAGGTTTCTCTTTGATTGGTTGATTTAATTGGGATCAGCTAAGGTGATAAAAGTGGGCGGCATTCGAAAAATCATGGTTCTCTGGCAGGCGGTATTTCTCGCGGCTCCGCCGTCAAATCTCACTCGACTTTATTACAACGGCTCCGCCGCCAAATCTCACTCGACTGCTACACAATACCGCCAGCTACGCAGGCTAGCATGACGTGAAAAAAAAACTGTCTGCCTAATGACCTACTTGCCTTTTGAAAGCGACCTTATGTGACAGACTTAATGCTTCAATTCAGTTTGTTGAAATGTTTTCCACAGCAAAGAAAGTTCGCTAAAAAACCACGGTATATAAGAGCTGAGACATCAGCGCGAGTAAGGGCACAGCGGCACGAGGGAAAGAGGGCGTTCCCTATCACATGCTAGAGCTTGTTTACAGTCATCCCCGTTAACTTTGTGAGCCCGATTTGTTCTAAACTCCAGAAAAGTCATTCTCAGGCTATTCAAAGACATTCACAAGCCGATTTCTTGGAGTGCAAAGAAGTAACAACTTACAGCTAATATTAGGCCAAGAAGGTTCGTTTCTCACTGAGCCCGAAAATCACGCACCCTTCAAAGGAAAAGACGAGGAAAAATAGCGAGAGTGAGGAAAATAATATAAGTTTAAAATGATGTATTGACACTTCACATCTGCACTGTTCAGCTGTTCTTTAATGTGAAGTAAGATATTTAAATTGAGACATCTTTCAACAGCAGCGACAGTTTGGATAGGGAATTCCCCTAGTGCCTAGAGCAGGCTAAGGATACTTCTGAGACTTCCTGCTTAATATTCTATGGTTAAAAATAAGAGATACAAAAAATATTGTAAATGCGAAATGATTTGCCACAAATAACAAAAGGAAAAGGGTTGCGAATTCCGCATTCCGGATTCCAGATTCCTTACCTTCCCAAACACTACAAAAACATGGCGGACAGTAATTACAAAGCTCACGTTCACCGCCTTCTCCCCCTTCTTCGTTGGGTTAGAACCATAGCCACATGGAAAACAGTGATTTAAAGTATGCATTCTTTAGGAATGGACAATTTTCGAGTGGCATATACCCGATTTCTCGCTTTCTATTCTGACAATCCTTCTGGACTTCGCGATGGTAAAACGTTGGCGAAATGGCCAAGTAAGGCAAGTTTCGTCACTCACCCCTCGACCAAAACTGAATGGCCGCCAAAACTTTTAACAGGATTCAGTAGCTGAAGGATTGAACTACACAGTGATATGCAGGAGAGCCAGTAAGTGTGAGCCACTTTTGAGATTTAATCCACTGAATTTCGCTAAAATCGCATGTTTCGCTAAATGGGTCAAAGGGGCTAAGTGTGTTTCCTCAGATTTTCTAAACGAAAAGGTGTCGATGATTCTGACCTGTATTATTTTAAAGATAAAGGCTCAATTAAAGTAACTAGTAAATTGGAAGCTTTGGGTCGCACTCTTTTATCCGGAACAATCGGTTGAATTTTGACAAAATTTGCATATTTCACAAGCATCTCGGGTCCTCATGTGGTGCCGACAGAAAATTCGTTAAAAAAAATTTACAGAAGCTTATTTCTCCAATCTAGTTTCATATTTGTTATATACTTACTAAAAGAAGTCTACAGAAAAATTATGAGCGAAATCCATTTCCTGGGCAAAACTCGATATGAGGATCTTACAGAGACTGGCTCTTAACTTTAAAACTGTGCGCTTTGCTTCCTAGTGATACCCACGCGATCTCTTTCTAGTATGTGCAGGGAAATAAAAATACCTAAGAATAATTGTCTGAGATTGCGAATTCCTTACAAAGCCTGCTTAAACAGCTCCTTCTCATCTTGCCACTAGGAACTTGTTGCCAAATGTCCCTAGCGGTAGAAAACGAAATACCCAGAGATTCTTGAGAATTCTGGGATATTTTTGCTTAATAATTAACATCCTAATAGGTCTCTGAAATGAAACAGTTTTTCCTTGATCATTGAAAATCCCCGAGATTGCCAAGAATAGTAAAAAACCGTAACAAAAAAAAACAATACAAAAGAGAGAAGGCGGGCCGGCCCGCCTTCTCATATAGTGACAACAGTTACTACAATTTTGTAAGAAAACAAGGTATGAGCATGAGCCGACCAAGGCCCTCACCCCATGTCACGGTCACATCATCATCATCATCGTCTTTTTCTTTCTTTCTTCTTCTTCTTCGTCTTCTACATATCTTGTAGGGCATCTTTGTATTGTATAGAGTAGTGACCGTATTTTTCGTTTTTCATCGTTTTTATCTCTTTGGAAACAAAAAGGTTCCTGTCTGGCGCGGATGGACATGTCAAGTCTCTCAACTAATGCTGAACAAACTTTTGTTTTTACCAGGTACGTATTCAGTGGAATTTACACCATGGAGATGGTCATGAAGATTCTGTCACGTGGATTCATTTTTCATACCTACGCATACCTAAGAGATGGATGGAACTGGCTGGATTTTATGGTAGTCCTATTAGGGTATGGTGTATTTATGGTAGTCCTATTAGGGTATGGTGTATTTATGGTGGTCCTATTAGGGTATGGTGTATTTATGGTAGTCCTATTAGGTATGGTGTATTTATGGTAGTCCTATTAGGGTATGGTGTATTTATGGTGGTCCTATTAGGGTATGGTGTATTTATGGTGGTCCTATTAGGGTATGGTGTATTTATGGTAGTCCTATTAGGGTATGGTGTATTTATGGTGGTCCTATTAGGGTATGGTGTATTTATGGTAGTCCTATTAGGGTATGGTGTATTTATGGTAGTCCTATTAGGTATGGTGTATTTATGGTAGTCCTATTAGGGTATGGTGTATTTATGGTGGTCCTATTAGGGTATGGTGTATTTATGGTAGTCCTATTAGGGTATGGTGTATTTATGGTGGTCCTATTAGGGTATGGTGTATTTATGGTAGTCCTATTAGGGTATGGTGTATTTATGGTAGTCCTATTAGGTATGGTGTATTTATGGTAGTCCTATTAGGGTATGGTGTATTTATGGTGGTCCTATTAGGGTATGGTGTATTTATGGTAGTCCTATTAGGGTATGGTGTATTTATGGTAGTCCTATTAGGGTATGGTGTATTTATGGTGGTCCTATTAGGGTATGGTGTATTTATGGTAGTCCTATTAGGGTATGGTGTATTTATGGTAGTCCTATTAGGGTATGGTGTATTTAACAGCAGATAAAATGAACAATATGTTTCATAAATAGCGGGTTTGTAGAAGGCTGTAAGTTTGAGGCGCATTGCCATAACCTGAGGAGCATCTTCCACCAATACCAAGTTCATACTTGTGTAATATTACGATCTCGTATGATAAATAAAGACACTAAACTAACTGACGGAAAATCATGAAGAAGATTTTCTTTGACTGATGAAATTAACGTTTCGTTTTCAAGTTATGACCTGTTGGTGAGATTGACGTTTCATCTTCAAGCTATCAAACAAAAATCCTTGACTCTGATAGATGAAATTTTTGTTTCTTGCAACACAACTTGTTAAGGAAGCACCAGACAGCTGAAACTTTGATTTATTCAGGTATATCACCATGGCACCCAATATCGCCAACTTGACGGGAATCAGAGCAATTAGAGTGCTTCGCGCCTTGAGAACCATCTCTACCTTGAAAGGTAAATGTAGGTGTGTAGATTAAGGTGTTTCGATACAATTTTTCAGAGGCCATAGAGATATTTTCAATCGTCTTAAAAGGGGTTTTTTCCTTATCCGATCGCTATAAAATTTTCACCAGTAATTGGCTATGGATTGAAATTTGTGACAACAATAAACAAAAAACTTTGAAATTGATGAAAGCCCAATTTTGTGTGATCTAGACCAGCTAATGAAAATCCAACAGTAGGAACTTAAAGTTTAGTGTTTAGCAAACAATCTCCGTAATTTGAATAAGACTAAAAACGAAATATATATTTCAAACCTTAAATTTTCAATAGCCGTGATAGATTATTTAATAAAAACGTTAAAAATGATTCAAATTATTCTTAAATAGCTTCAGAATGCTGCCTAATATCACATTTCGATGCTAGGAAATTTTGGTGTATTTTCGTTCTTGTGATCTTTGAAACTAACCTGTTTTCTCACCACCTGTACAAATGCAACTTCATTCAAAATTTGGACTTTTAGCTCTTTTTTGTATATCTCTGAAACGACTCGAACGAATTTTTTTAAAATCTCTTTAACAAACCTATCCTACGAACCAGTCAAAAATCTGCGTTACAGCATTGTTTTGACATTACGCTAATTTTTTCCAAAATAATGGGCACTATACATACCTCCATGACTAGTACATTTTGGTTTAAGTTTATCGCATCTTTTGAATGTAAGACATTGACAATACTCACACTGAAATATACTAGTCACGGATTTATGTATTGTCCGCAATAATTTGGAAAAATTAGCATAACGTCAAAACAGTGAATGTTGTAGCGTGTATTTTTGACCGCTTCGTAGGATAGGTTTGTCTTTTATCAATCTTGATAAAGTTTCAGACAGTATCATATACATTATGAAGAATGTGTGAAGATATTTTTAAAAAATTCGTTCGAGTCGTTTAATTTCAGAGATATACAAAAAAGCGCTAAAAGTTCAAATTTTGAATAATGTTGCACTTAGACAGGCGGTGAAAAAACGGGATGGTTTTTAAGATCGCAAGGACGAAAATACACCAAAATTTCCAGCAGCGAAATATGATATTAAGAAGCATTCTGAAGCTACTGACCTAAGAATAATCTGAGTCATTTATAACGTTTTTATTAAATAATCAATCACTGCTATTGAACATTTAACGTTTGAAATATGTTTTTGTTTTAGTCGAGTTTAAACATACAGAATTTTTTACTCCTTATGGAGGTTATTTGCTAAACACCAAACTTTAAGTTCCTAGCGTTGGATTTTCAATAGCTGGTCTAGATCGCGCAAAATCAGGCGTTTATCAATTTAAAAGTTTTTTGTTTATTGTTGTCATAGTAATATCGATTTTACTAAAACCTTTATTTTGACAAATTTCAATCTATAGTCAATCATTGGTTAAAATTTTATAGCGATCACACAAGGATAAAATCACTTTTAAGGCGATTGAAAATATCGGTATTGCTTCTTAAAAACTATATCGAAACACCTTAAGTTCCGTACATAGCAGCAAGATGTGTTGAAAACGACATTGGATATAAAACACATCGTGACATATTTTCAACTTATAACTAATGGGATATCCTTTTTACCTGTTTGCTTTAAGGTCTCCGTGCAGTGGTGAATACATTATTGTCTTCTCTGAAGCTGTTGAGTGATGTCCTGATTTTGTTTATATTTTTTCTCGCTGTTATGGCGCTTATTGGACTACAGCTGTTTTCTGGAGAACTGAGAAACAAATGTGTTCTTAATACTCCGTATGCTAACAGTACAGAGAACAAACAGGAGCGAGCTCTAAACGAAAGTAAGACACACATCTGAATTAAATTAGGATCAGTGTCATAAATTGGGCGGCATTAGGCCTGGGGGGGGGGCACTTGAGTATATTTGGGTGGGTATGTGCCGCCCGGGACTCCAATTGGCACCCTTAAAAAAAATTCCCCTAAAATTGATACCCCCTTCTGGAAATGGGCCAATTTTTTATACCCCGTTCTAGAATTCGCCCTAAAACTGATACCCCGTTCTAGAAATGGGCCAACTTTTTATACTCCGTTCTAGAAAGTTTGTAAATTGAAATAGCCCTGTTTTTTAAAAAAGACATTTTTTTGTTTGTTCGACTTATACCAGGAGATAAATGTTTCTTCATAATCAGCAACAATTTTAAGCAGAAGATAAAGCCGTGATCCACAATTTTTTTATTTCCCATCTTATTAAATATTATACCCCGTTCTAAAAAAACGCCTCTGAAATGGATACCCCGTTCTAAATCAGGAGCTTCAAAATCACGACCCCGTCGGGCGGCACATACCCGTATAGGTAATATATGGGAGTGCCTCCCCCGCCCCCAGGCATTAGGCCAACTTTACATAGATTGAGCACATGACTACACTGATTAGTGTTATCATCACCATCAATTTATCATTAACAATTATTAAACTCGGCTTTCGTATGACGTGAAGAATTATGCAAATCGATGAGAATGTTATCTACCGAGGTCGAAGGCAGAGGTGGATAAAAGCCTCCGAGATTTGCATAATTCTTCAAATCATACGAAAGCGAATTCAATAATTAGATATATAAATGAGGCTGAGTAGGATATGAAGAATTAAGCAGATCGAGCAGGGTGTTATCCACCGAGGCCATTCTATATTCAAAATAATTCCTTGTTCAAAAACATAGCTAAAACATGCTTACCTTCATCGATGTTAAGTTCATCATCTTCGATCATAGTGTGTACGTTTAGGTTTGTCCAGCTGCGCAAATATTCCCCAAATAGCAGACGTCGCCCTCCCAGTTATTTTCTTGCTGCTTTTGCCATGTTTTTAGCTATTATTTCGCCTAGTTCCAGCTGTAGTTCTTAGTCTTGAAACGAGTGAAATGGCCTATTTCTCTACTATACGCAGAAGTTTTTTATTGCAGATAATACTAAAAAAACTAGATCAAATCCATCAAGCAACATGCTTTACGTATTTTTGCATTTCTTCCGTTCAGTTTTAGACAGAAATTCAACTACTTTGTCTTTGGATAACCGTGAACGATATTTTTTTAGTTCACTATCACCCCGGCAAGCACCCCCGTTTCCTAGCAGATATGCCATCGATCAACCTTTTTCCAAACAAGTATCTCATCGAATCGACATTGCCATCAACAGCCCGCGGATTTGAGCCTATCAGAAACGGCGAAATATTTTGAATGAATAATAATCACTATTTTTGTCGTCATCATCGTTTTGTTATAGACTATTAATGCAGATAACAAGCTCTGCTACAATTTTCAATTGCTATTTCTGACACAACTTCTATAAATGTGATCAACACTAAGCATCTTAATCATACTCATTAACATGCTTATCATCTTTTTTCGTCATCACCGATGTCATCATCATTAAAAGCATGAGTTTCGTAAATTAATGATTTATCTCAAAACAAAAGTACATGGTTCATATAGCCAAGTCACTCTCATCATGCAAAATATAACTTTTTTAACGTTGTGTTGAACAAGACCTGAGACCGCTGAGTTACGAGAATAACGAAATAATGGGTTAATTTTTTCTTTCAGGTTTTTGGTTTCTTAATGACGGCGATCCTTTGATTTGTGGGAACAGTTCAAGTGCAGGGTAAATTTTGCAACAAATGCATGATCAAATAATCAATAAATTATTAGCTTATTTATTAAATGACTTAAGTATTTCTCTTTTCCTTGCCTAGTCGGGATCCTATCTACAATGTATTTGCATAACTATAAACTCTAGCTTTTATTACGTTGTACCTTCAACACAACACCGCGTTAGTCATTTCCGTAAAACAAAATCTATTGTACTGTATATACAGTACAAACTATTAGATTATCAAGGCTGCAGGTATTATCAGTTGATTTTGTGCTCTTACTATTCATTTTCTCTGATTAAGATCTTGTCCATCCAATTACACATGCATGCCTAATGCTGGTCCAAACCCAGATCATGGTTACACGACATTTGACAACATGGGTTGGTCTCTTATTATGGCTCTGCAAATACTAACAAAGGATTTCTGGGAAAATATTTACAACAAGGTAAGTATATCAAATAAGTTTTTTTCTGGATATAAGGAGGAAACTGAAGGAAACATGCGCCATAAGCCAGACTTCGTCAGGCCCACCTCAGGCAGTAAGCCGTGGAAACGTAGTGAAAAACATTTAAGTGACTATCATGATAGAAACTATAAACTAACTTTCATGGTGTAATCGGCAAAATTGAACACTTATCATTCCTTTAAGATCAACAGATCCTCTGGAGCGCAGTACGTGCCATATTTTGTCATCGGAATATTCTTTTGCGCTTTTTACCTGATGAACCTTGTATTGGCGATGGTGTACCTATCATATGAACAGGAATTGTCTTCAGATGGAAAAGAGGTACCTTTAGATACTCTTCAATTCAATCAACGTAGGTAGCTAGGCCAACTCACAGAGTTCAGTTCAGTTCAGTTTATTTTTCCCTTAATATTTTGACTAATACTAGGTTACAGACTTTAGAGATTGATGTTTACAGGGAAATGCTGCTATACAATTAATATGAAAGTTTGAGTATGATGGTGAAGTGAACCATTAGGTTTTCTAGTTGGCCACCATAGAGTGATAATCTACATTACACACTCGAGAAGGCCTGGATGAAATCGAACAGTACCAGGCGACTTTAATAGTGACCTGCTGGGCGTCAGAGAAAGAACCGTATTTATCATCAACAACCACAAAACAAGGAAGCTACTGGGACGTCTACTGGACCTGTTTGACTTTTTGTAATATGCAGAATGTTGTAGATGAACCTACCTGTGTCACATTAACTATACAGTCTTTAATTGACTTGATTGTGACCGGCTAAGGTAAACTTAGTTAGTAAAGCTGGAGTACTACCGCTTGGTTTACCAGATCACTACATTATCTACGCAACTATCAAGCTAAATAGCAAAAGACCACCACCCAAAATTATTCGGACCAGAAATTTTAAACATGCAGTAATGGCAAGGATTTTAAGACGGATGTTGATCGAATACCATTTCACATTACAACAGTTTTCCAAGACAAAGAACATTCCCTGTGGGCCTGGGAGCAATTGCTCAGTAGCGTTTGTGATCAATACGCACCACACAGTTGTGAATGCACGAAGCGTGTTCTCCCCATGGATGCATAAACAAATCAAGCTCAAAATGAATCGAAGATTCAAAATGTTTAAGAAAGCCATTTAAACCAAAGAGGCTGACCAGTGGGCTGATTACAAAACAACTAAGAAATGAAATAACATCTGACATTAGGAAGGCCAGAACAGCTTATTTTAAGAGGAAATTCGATGAAGTTAAAACCACATCCACCTACTGGAATCTATTGTAGCAACCAATACCAAATCTCGAAAACCAGTCGGTCCGCTAAAACGTGATGACGAGTCTCTCGCTGTCGATGATAAAGAGAACGCTAGCTTATGAAATTGTTTCTTCGCCACTGTTGGAATGAAACTGGCAGATACTATTAAGCCACAGCGCCAGATACTAACCACCACAAAATCTAAGCCTGTCCCATGTATATATGATGCACGAGTATCATACAGTGAAGCCGCGAAGAAACTTATTACTTTGAAGAAAAACAACGCACTGGCCCTGACGGTATTTCGCCACGGTTACGTGGAGCTGCTGAACATCTATAGCTGTGCTGCTGACTAATCTAATCTGACTAATCTACGTAGCTTGAGAGAAGCTAAAGTGACTGGAAGGTAGCCAGATTAAATCCTATATTTAAGAACGACGACGAGTCAGAGAGAGGAAACTGTCGAACATTGTCTATGCTAAGCGTACCAAGGAAACTCCTAGAGTCTTGTGTCACCGACTCTATTGTAGATCACGTCTTCACTCACAATCAGCTGGTAACTGAATTTGTGGGCCACTCTACTGACTTACTATTAGGACACCTAACGGGGACCTGGAGGCGCGCCCTAGACTCCATCCCTGTCGTTGGCGTATTATTTATTGACTTCCAAAAGTGTTTGATAGCATTTCTCACAAAATTTTAATCCACAAACTTGAGCATAATTACGGGCGAGGGGAACCTACTTGACTGGGTAAGAGACTCTCGGAGTGAAAGAAAACAACACACCGTTGTAAATGGAGACCTTTTAGAACTTTCAGGCGTCCCTCAAGGCTCCGTGTTGGGACCAACACTTTTCGCCCAGTGTACACCGGCGATCTACCTGAGGCTGTTAGTTCTGTATCTCTCTACATGTACGCTGACGACACGACCATCTATTGTATGAAGGAGTCAGTGGACACCGTCTTCAACATGCTCAATGATGCACTAAAGGAATTAGAAGATTGAAGTTCAAAAGGACCACCTGGTACCTCACCCTAAAAAGTGTGAAGCAATGATTTTACTACGAGGTAGTTTTACTGGCCCGCTCAACGGTCTCGTACTGTGCAACCACACGATAAAATGGGTGACCCACGCACGATTGTTAGGCGTAACCATCGATAACAATCTTACATGGTCTCAGCATATTTTTAAACTGAAGAAAAGTTTTGTTAACAAATTAAACTTACTAAAACGTAGTTCTTTTTTACCACGTAATAAACTCCTAGGCTTACATTTTAAGATATTCTTACCCTCTGTATCATATGCGTTGCCGATATGGAGAAGTTTTACCAACAAGCAAGGATGGGTTCCTTGCCCTGAAGTCACTACACTGTACAGCTACTAAGGGCGCTTTTCATTTGTCAGAACTAGCCAGCCAGTCCCTTCCCGACGTAATGAGAATTTCACTATTAATCAAAACTATCAAGACCGATTAGTGAAATCCTAAATAGTGCACAGGAAGGAGATGGTTTCTCGGCAAAAACCCTTTGAAAAAGCCGATTTGATTGTCAAAATGACTGATCCAGCCGGCCAGTTCTGACAAATGGAAAGCACCATAAGTTAGTATACGGCGTACTGTAGAAGTACTTTTAAAAGATAGCCAAATGGGATTCTTTACGTATACACTTTAAGTACACAGTTAAGTTGGCAAAATTAGCATATAAGATGTTTTATGATTGCACTCCTCCCTCCATGTGGCATATATTTACCAAGAAGACCTCTCCAGTGCATTACTTACGAATTAAGAATAAGGTCAGCCTTAATAATGCCACGCTTTAACTCATATTTCATGAAAAATTCAATTGCACACAGAGAATACTCCTGACCTTGCTAAGACATCCAACGTTAAAATTAGTCTAGAATGGCTTCTAAATCTGACAACCTGGTACGTATTTTAGATTTTCGTGCTGAATCTCCACAAACAATACCTCACAATAATAGCGATAATTTTTTTATATTATCAAGACGATTATAATATACTTCTAATGCTTAAGTTTTATTTATCTTAGATGCACGACCCCATAAGCGGGAACGCTTTAATCACCATCTTGTTGAAATAAGTTATTCAGGCGCGGATCCAGGATTTTGAAATGGGGGGTGAATTTTTGTAATAATGTAATAGAACCAAAGCCTGGTTGAGGTGTTTGAGGTCTGTGCATGAGCTTGATTGGTAGAACCGGTCATCGCTTATGCACATTCTCCACCTCAATCAGAGAAATCAGAGAAATCAAATATTATTTCAATATTATCAAGACGATTATAATATACTTCTAATGCTTAAGTTTTAGTTAGCTTAGATGCACGACCTCATAAGCGGGAACGCTTTAATCACCATCTTGTTGAAATAAAAGTTATTCAGGCGCTTATCCAGGATTTTGAAATGGGGGGTGAATTTTTGTAATAATGTAAAAGAACCAAAGCCTGATTGAGGTGTTTGAGGTCTGTGCATGAGCTTGATTGGTAGAACCGGTCATCGCTTATGCACATTCTCCACCTCAATCAGAGAAATCAGAGAAATCAAATATTATTTCAATATTCGAGGGATAAGAAAAAAAAAAGAAGAAGGGGGCTCAGAAAAAGGGGGGTGAAAATTCACCTATTTCATCTCCCCTGGATCCGCGCCTGTTATTGTATTGTATTGTGAACTGGATCAGTTGTTTTGTTTTTCGCGACGAAACTTTGCGCCCGTCGCTAACAAGTTTGACAATTGTTGATGAGTTAAACCAAATTTCGTCACTTCTCCTTCCAAATGTTGATACACAACGTTCCAAGACAGCCAAAGCAATGAGTAAACACTCTGATGAAGGACCAGTGCTCAAAAATGCACTCCTCTCTTTATCTTATTAGTCAACCCTAACTTGCTTTGAACAAATTCAGTTCCACTCTAGCTGCTTTCTGCAGTATATTCTACATCTATATCAATTTGTTTCTAAGGGTGGTGGAACACCAGTGATGATTGACCAGATTGATTATCCCAACTTACATCGTTTTATAACACGAGATTGAAAACCGTTCTACTTATTTTAGGGTGAAAAGATGGATCATCGACGGACTGGTTGTTCATATCAAGCAGACAAGCAAACACTGAAACGTCTTATTCTATTAGATAGAAACAGAAGGCCTCCATCAGGAGAGGAAGCCAACGAGTATGGTAACGTACCTACGGATTCGCACGCGGAAAAGCACAGTGAATCACGTCACCACCTTATAACAGGCAGGGTATTAACACAAAGGTCCGAGAAGACTAAAGTAACTAGCAAGGCTCTGTCTCACTTAAAATCCTGTTGGAAAATGGTACGAAAGTGTATGCATAAAATAACCTCCCATTCTGCCTTCGATCTGGTGATTCTACTGCTGATAGTTTTGAACACAGTTGTTCTGGCAATGTATTACCATGGTATTCCTGCCCAGTTTAGGCGCGTCTTGGATATTTTGAATTGGGTGAGTAAAAGTTAGTGATCGCATATGAATCTGGGATTACAAATTTAACTGTAGATTTATTAGACAGCTCCAGTTGTAGGTAAGTATGAACCACCTGTGATCATTCTGATAATCTAAACCTTACAAGCTGTAACAGCCTGTACTAGAGCTGCCCTTGGGATTAAACGATCGCAAAAAGTAGTGCGGTCGGTTTTAGTCAACATAACATAAGTACTACTGTAAGATCGTCTGTCTTGCACGCTATATTTATGAATGAATCAGTAAATCACTGAGATTCGAAAATACGACATCAATGCCTTTTTTCTTTGCTAAATAGGTGTTCACTGGGTTGTTTACGACTGAGATTCTCTTTCGTGTGGTGGCTATGGGACCGACGGCATTTGTCCGCGTTCGATGGTACTTGTTTGACACAGCTGTTGTGGCAGCCAGCTTACTGGGATACTTAATAGATGCTGAAGGACTTAGTGTATTTAGAACCTTTAGAATGGTAAGCATACAGGAATCATTCATTCTGAAGGAAGAATTTATTAAGGTTTGTTGGCGATTTATTTTGCTGAAAACGATTTTATCTAAAATCGTGGTACAATTGAAAGAGATCTACGTTCACAACTTGAACATTGAAGATGTCAATATTTTGATACTTTTTAGTTGTGACAGCAAACATGTTCGGAAAGGAAACCAAAGAAAAGTTCGCAATTAAAGTTAAAGGATAGCAAGTAAATGAAAATCCTCAGACGAATTTCTTACCGTCATGATCTGGTTTTAACGTATTTCCATGTAATAGCGTGCCAGCTTCTGTGTGCTCACAAACGATTAACTCTCTCCTATTTAGGTACGACTCTTACGTTTGGCGAAGTCCTGGAAGACGATGAAAAGACTAATGAAGGCCATTGCAAGAAGCATAGGACCTGTGGGCAACATTACACTTATTCTTGGCGTAATTGTCTACGTTTTTGCTGTCCTAGGAATGAAGATATTTGGCAAGGATTATAGAACGGATAAGTTTGGTGATAGTGGAGTGCCACGCTGGAATTTTAGTGATATCTGGCACGCTTTCTTGATGGTTTTTCGTGTGTTAAGCGGGGAGTGGATCGAGCCTCTCTGGGACTGCATGAGGGTCACAAGCGCTGCCAAGGCCATCCCTTACTTTCTAACAGTTCTCGTCATTGGAAACTTTCTGGTGAGTAGCATTTGTGAGTGAGAAAAGGATTGACTACTTTGCTCAGAATGAACAAACATGAAGTACGGTCATGTTCAGATTGAGAAACTAAGAATATTGTAAAATAACTGGCTGCCCGGATCCAAATACTCCTTCCATAAATAATTTTTCAATCTTTAAATTATGAAAAAGCTTTTGAGTGCGGCATATTTTACACTTGATCTAAATACAAGCGAAGATAAACTGTATGCCACAAGGAATGACTTTATTTAACTTATTGATTGATGGATCTCTGTTCTGTTCTCATACAGCGGGTAAGATCTGATCATCTTGTTCTTTACCAGGTCCTCAACTTGTTTGTCACTCTAGTAGTGAACGCCTTTGACTTCCGAGAGAAAGATGACAATTCAGATGGCGTAGATGGTGCAAAGTCTATCTTAAAAAAGATATTTAAAACACGCAGGTCCTGCCTTTTGGAGGAAAATTATCGTGGGTCTTTTCGTCCTTGTAAGCTTGGGGTTATAGAGAGTAAACACCCTGATGAACAAAGCAATGGCGTTTCCTTGGCAATACACACTGGAGATCAAAACTGCAAAGAATACTGTAAAAGTATAGAGATAATATATTTAAGTTTTACAAAGAACACATATTTTTAATTTGAGTGTACATCTAAGGGAGTTTTCACTTGATAATTTTAGTATAATTTATAAGTCAACTTTTTTGTTGCCCGTTCATAAACAATACCGGCCATGAATGTGTTTTTGTCTATACATCATCCAAATTTTCAATTTTGCATAATTTCCAGCTACTTCCTTTCGTCGACTTACGATACATTTTGTTTTATTCATTCAAAATATTACTAAGCCTGATTTAAATAGAAGATTTTGCTGGGGGATTTATTGTGAAACTCGGAAAACCATGAACTACGAAAATATTTCTGGAATGTTATAGTGTTGCAAGGAAGAAGCCAATTAGGCATGAGAAAACTAAGCTAAATTCAAAAACGGCAGTAGTGTGTGACCCGCTTGCGTGAAACTAGTTTTGTTTAGTTTTATCTTTATTGTTCACGGTTTTCTGGGGTGACAATAGACCAATCAGAAACGGAGAAATATTTTGAATGAATAATATTGTATAAGGCAGCGGGTTGGTGGTGGGTCGGGGTTTGGACATATATGTATGTACTCAGTGATATCGGCCATCTTTTTATTATGTTCAAGATCACCTTTGATACTCATTTTAACGTCCATGAATTAAGCCGAGATATTCCAAACTAAAAAACAGTTTATTTTATTTCAGCATTTCTTGACATTTCTTTTTCATTCTTTTTTTTTTTATCTATCCAGTAATGATTCTAAATTTGATGGGACATGCTACTTTGACATTCTATTTCGAAATAAGCATTATCATAAATGAAAAACATTGCTATAGTTTCAATTTTATTAATTTTCCTCTTTCTATGCAGCCTTAGACAACGTTATCGACATTGAGAGCTCAAACAAAACAATCGGTGAAGGTACGAGTTTTAAGGATGGCGTAGATTCTCCTCCCAGTTTCAAAATGGAACGTATAAAAGAAGGGATTTCTGAAAATGGTATGGTAGAATCAGTTCCAGTTCCTTCGAGAAAGGAATTACACATAGAGGACTGCCTCCCTGAGTACTGCGCATGTGTTGACTGTCAACTGTGGAGGCCTTTATCGACGGATAGCATTTCCTGGCTTAAGTTCCGCGGCCGGGTGCGAATTTTTGTGGAAAAGAAATACTTTGACTGGTTTATTCTCTTCATGGTGTTTTTCAGCAGTTTTATGCTGGTAGGTTGATTTATGCTGTGCATCTTTTAAGATTTCATTCCTTTTATTGCAGCTAGTGGTACCCTTTTCCGCCCCGGACACCCGGAAGTGCAGCGTTCTGGCCATTTAGCCACGCTGAGATATTTGCCTAAAATCTATTTAAATGCAATATCTTTAATCGTTAACACTACAGTAAATGGAAAATGCTTACAAAGGTCTTATTGAAACTCGTAGGTTTTTGAAGACGTTAATCTGCACAAAAGGCCAAATCTCGAGAAGACCTTGGAAATACTCAACTACATTTTCGCATGCGTCTTTACGCTTGAGTTTCTACTTAAAGCCATAGCTTTTGGCCTCACCAAGTACTTCGCCTCTCCTTGGAACTGTCTGGATGCCTTTATAGTCTCAGTGAGTAGACCATGATTTGTTAAGCTTACTACGATATAAACATTTGTATAAAGGCTGGATAAACGCATTGCTGATAGTATGTGTTTTACCTCACAGATTTCACTCGCTTGCCTGTTTGAGAACAAGAACTTGTCTGTGTTTCGTTCCCTACGTACATTACGAGCATTGAGACCACTCCGGGCCATCTCACGACTGGAGGGAATGAAGGTAATCAAATTAACTTGCCGGTAAAATCTCCCAAGGGAATTGAATTAAGGCATGTTGTTGCAATAAATTATCGATTTATAGTAAGTTTGTTTCTTGAACAACGACGATGGTGATTTAGGTAGGAAGATAAAGAAAGATCATTCTAAGCTAAAACGAAAGAATACAAAATGATGTGGTCTTCCTGATCAAGAACATGCCCAAGCCATACTATCAAAGAGTTTGTCCCGTTTAGTTAATAAATCGAGTGCAATAGCTTTTTGATGAGGACCATGTTATTAAACAGACCGCCCGAAAGCACAACACAGCGATAGCGATTCACCATTCCTTTGGTTTAATCCCCGTAGAAATCGTAGCCAGTTCAAAGTAGAGTAAAACTTAGTTTATTGCATGACTACTAAAACTCACGTGAAGACCGTCACACTGTTTGTATTGTCCTTCTTAAGGTAGTGGTGAATGCGCTCTTTGCTGCTATACCAGGTATTGCAAATGTCCTCGTGGTTTCCCTTCTCTTCTGGCTGATATTTAGCATTCTTGGCGTTCATTTCTTTGCCGGAAAGTTCTACAAGTGTGTGGATGAAGACAACGCCCAGTTACCTGCCAGTGTGATCTCCAGTAAAGCAGAATGTATGAACCGCACCAAAGACGGTTACCGCTGGATCAACTCCAACGTGAATTTTGATAACGTCTTAGCAGGCTTCCTTGCACTGATGCAAGTAGTACGTTGCAACTTGTTTTTCTTTTTTAATTTGTGCATTAACTTCTGACTAATGACATTTACACATGCTACCATAGCCACCAAGGTGACCGTACGTTTAGAAACGTCCCACCAACCACATGAAACTGGAGTTAGGTTATTTTTGTGTTAAGGGTATTGCATTAATTATTCGTACAGAGTACTGATAATGTTATAGGCGTTTTGGGTGAATAGCACACAAAATAGAATTTAAAAACAAGCATGGACGATTTTAATATGAAGATGGGAGGAAAATCCTTTGAAGCTAAACATACCTGCAGTATATTTTCCCTTATGAGAATGAAACTTTGTCATAGGTGTCGCTGTGGCGTTTCGAAAACATTCAGTTGTGTTTCGGTGTTCAAAGGACACTAAGCGGCACCTTTCGTCGTATCACTTCTACGTAATTAGCGCTCATTCTGTTAGGTGTACAACATACTGCCTTGTATACTTAAGTAGCGACGTCTCTCGCTAAAATTTGTGTTTATATGGCGTGTTTTAGGCCACTTTTGAAGGTTGGATGGAAGTTATGAAGGACGCAGTCGACTCGACTAAGGTGAGTATCAAGTTCTTAGAGAAACATAAAATTGCTGCGCTTGTTAAGCTAAAGTAAACATTTAGGCCAATTTTTTCTTATCGGAGCTGATACGACCTAGTGAAGATCTCCTTATTTTCCATACCATGATTTACAAGAGGCTGACACTATCATAATTATGATCATAGTGTTATCTAGCCGTTTTTTAACTGGATGGATATCTCCCGCCATAGACACTTTTTGGTTTCGTTCATGCGTTTTTTACCTGTTTGACACCGAATTTTGCATTTTGTGAATAACATATACTGATCTTAGAATTTATTGGCTCGATTCATCTGAACTGAAACATTAAGAGCCGTTGGAACAACCCTTAGGCATAAGGTCCCCTGGCTGTTTTTACAAGGGTGCCCCGGGAACGGGCCACCATAAGAGTTGTATACATGTTCTTTTGGCCTAAGATCAAGTAGTTTGAAGTTTTCTGGTTTCACCTTTCATCGACTGATATTATAACATGGTAGCAGGAGTGGGTTTTTCCAGACGAACTGCCACGTGAGCTGACCTGCAAAATGCTCATGATGATTGCCGTATATTTGACGCAGCCAAACTCCAGCAGTATGCGTTTTACACATCAACACTTACTTGTACCGAACGTTCACTTCATCCTCTTAGAAAACTCAAGGTTTAGGCACTCATTTACTCAGCCACCTCTCTGCCTTGCACTTGAAAAAAAAGACAACAAATGTAACGAGAGGCCACTTTGCATGGGTGTGCAAAGAATTAAGTGCTGAAGTGTAGTATTGGACTATGAGCTTTCGCTTAATAACGATGTGCACATATTTTGGATCTCTTGTGCTGGATAGTGTATCAGGCACTCGAAAGAAAATAATGCGTTAAAGGTTGTACAGCAGATCAAAGCGGTATCTGGTTCAGAAGCTACAGTCATTTCCTATGAGCTGTACAAAGTGGAAAATTCAGCTATCTTTGGAGGGGTAGATTGCATCTAAATCCATTTAACCAAAGTGCTGTGGAGGCTTTCAACTCAATACAGAAGTCGTGGTATAAGCCTGTTGTATCTTGTCGCTAAAGAAAACTTTACACCATCGCTGAGGTATGATGCTTGTTTAGACATAGAAGTTCTCGAGTTTACGAATCTTGAACTGATAGATACTCCACAGTCAGAACCGTCTGTGCAAGAAACGCCAGGCCAGGTGTTTTCCAAACTGATTCTGTGTTGCGGGACTATGAAGATTGGTTCAGTAATAAGTACATTTGGAAGTTGATCCCTTGAAACATCTAGTGGTACGCCGGCCCTCCCAGGAAAAAATACCCTCTTTGAGCCAGCGCGAGATGGAAGGATGGAAGAAGGTGGGACTATTGTCAAAAAAGAGAAAGACTCCCCGTAAGTTTTATCTATTAACTGGTAGTTGACAAACGAAAAGTAAAATAAAAGAACCCTCCACCATCAAACAATGATCTTCGAATTTGTATCGACTCAAGAAACCTAAAAACATACTTGAGATACCACACTATTCAATGGTTACTGGGAAAGAGTTATTTGCTAACTTTCATGTGCTAAAAGTTTCATTTCCCTTGATGCATGCGGTGGGTACTGACAGCTGCAAGTTGATGATAAAAGCGCAAAGCTCTTATTTAATCATAACATTCAGCATTCATGGGATAGATATCTACGTACCAGAGTCGGTGGAAAATTCCTCGAAGGGGGTCCTGTGGAGGTTTATAGTGGATGATTTCCCGATACTTGGTGGATATCAACAGAAGCTGACCAAAAGTTAAGAACAGTACTGGATGGGAGCAGAGCTCCCAAGAATGAAACCTCGGTCTCCTGAAGTAAGCTATGTTGGACATTATTTTGTTCTCAGCCGATGGATAAAAAACAGTCCCTAATAAATTTTGAGCAATCAGTGAGATGCCTCCTTTTACTAGGAAAGGTGTACTTTGAATACTAGGAACTGTAAATTACCTGAGTGGACAAGTTCATTGAACAAAAGCCCAATCTACAGAGACCCAGAAATGTGTAGCATATGTCTAGGCGAAACCGCAAAGGTCATCACTAGCTCCTCTGTGTTATTTTACTTTGATAACAGCATAGAGACAGTTCTAAGTGTTGATGTCAGTAGCACAGACAATTGCCGGGATTGCTGATGCAGGGGGGCAAACCAGTTGCTTTCCGTTTAGAGTCATTGACTGCCTCTGAGAAGCTCTATGCAAATATTGAAAGAGAGCTGCTGCTATATTGTGTGGAGAGTGCGAAAGATTCCCACATGTGTACGGTCGCAGAGATATTGTCGAGAAAGATCACAAAGCGCTCTAGTCAATCATAGCCACTGAATGAGGCCCTTCCCAGAATACAGAGGGTGCTGCTGAAAGTATGACTTTGAGGTATGCTATGTACCAGGAAAACAGCAGATCATTTCGATTGTCTTAGCAGAGCCCTTCTCAGTGAAAATAGACCAGTGAGCAAAGATGTTTTCGGAGTAAAAATCTTGTTGAGGAAATTTGATTGGAAAGCAGCACCCTGAGAAGATTCAAGGACAGCTCAAGTACACTTGCTCGAGAATACTGGAACTTCATGGATGAACTGAGAGTAGAGGATGGCGTTTTATTTAAACCATTGTGAGATGGGTTACATGAAATTCATGGCGCATATACATGGAAGAGAACAAGAGCCTTTTATTTGCCTGGAATTTCATTTTCTGGCTTTCAAATGCAAAGACTGCCCAAATCAAAGTCAAAGTCAGTTCCTACCCAGCTTGAAATGCATTCCGCAACCGAGAACAAAGAGAGACAATATACCCCAATAATATTTCAGGCTTACCTTGGCAAATCGTTGGAACTGACCTGTTAATGTGGCCAATCGTACCTTTTAGTTACCGACTTTCAAGTACTTTAACGACCAGAGCCACTTGTATCGTCAACAACTTGAAGAAAACATTTCCAAGGTTTGGAATCCCAGAGAAAATTATCCGCGACAACGGACCGAAGTACGGAATTAGACATTTGTTCAGCAGTAACCATAGTTTAAGAGTGCTAGTGGAGACTTTGCTATACAACCAGCTCACCAGAGTATATTCAATCAAATGCAGCAGAAAGGGCTAGGTGGACTGAAAAATGCATTCTTAGGAAGACTGTAGCAGAAGATAAAGCTGACCATTTAAGGGACTTTTAAACTATCGCAAATCACCATTTGAAGATATTGGTGTATCTTCTGCACAGTTGCTGATCAGGTCGACGAACACAGGCGATGATACCAACTCCTCGGCGTCCCTTGTTTACCACAGCCGATGGATCGTGATCGCGTTCTGAAAACTCTTCATCAGCGACGGCGAAGTGCCAAGTCTAGTTAACACAAGCAGATTAGCGATTTGTCTCAACTTGTAATTGTGCACAAGGCGCAATTTTGTCCGAATAGTGAAGGGAAATGGTACAAAACTGAAGTATTGCCAAGATCCTGCCTACTGGAAGACTATTATGGGCTTGCTCACAGGAAAAATAGAAGGTAGATCATCTCGGTTCCAAATAATTGTCCCATTACTCTAAGACCATGTTTTCCTCCTATACGTGAACAGCACAGTGACTCTCCTGCGAGTCCAGTGGCAGCTGAATCGGAGAAGCAAGCGCCAAGTCCAGTGAAATGAGAATCGAGACCGACAGAAACAGTTTCACACTTATACCCATTACACACAGATCTAGGCACCAAGTTAAAAGGTGACAAAGACTCATTTATTCCTTTTAGCGGAGATGAAGTAACATTTCAGCCTTTGGGATCCCCCCTAAGACAAAAGGTCCCCTGATTGCTTTACACGAGCACCCCGGAAATGGGCCAACATGTGCCTGGTGTGAGAGTGACTTGATCTTGAACATGGTCGGGTAGTTTTAAGTTGCGCTGTTTTGCCATTTATAGACTTGCGACTGGCTTTATGGCTTCATTTTATCGTTGTAAAGTGTGTAACTGATGAATATACTTCCTCTCAGGTGGATATGCAGCCGAAGTTTGAGAACAACTTGGTGGCGTACCCCTTTTTTGTTGCTTTTATCATCGTGGGTTCGTTTTTTGTGTTGAACCTCTTTGTAGGGGTCATTATTGACAACTTTAACACCTTAAAAAAGAAGGTAAAGTATCATTAATTGTTTTTTTTTCCCAAACCCTTGGTAGGTAGGACCTTGAAGACTCTCCCCTTTATTTAAAAAAGTGATATAATTGAACTGAAGAAAAAGGTGCATTTTAGGGTTGTCTGGGGACAAAACGATGGGAATGTGCGATTTGTATTATTCGAAACATTGACACATCTACATCCATTTAAAACAAAATAAACATTAGTCATTTCGTCATGAACGTGAGTGGTGCCCGAAACATTGGCCGGTGTTTTTTATCCTGTTATTAGCTCGGATTCCAGATAACCGGATTGGCTGGGTTTTCATGCAGTCACTAAAAAACTTATACTTCTGTTGCGTTTAATTGCGATCTTTTCAAAGCGAGCCAGCTAGGAAACCGGGCCAGCCCCTTAACGCCATTCATGAGGTCTTTTTTTAAGAGTTGACAAAAACCAAAGCGGCCATTAAGTTGTACCCTCCTATGCTGTGAATAAAAATGTTTCAATAAAAGTTGGAAACTAGCGAATAATTTGTCTGCCTTATTTATTCTGGGCGCTCTTACGTACGTACGAACTGTTGTGCTTTAATTTTCAATCTTAGTACGAGGACATCAGCAGTATGGGTATGTTGCTGACCGATTCACAAAGAAAGTGGGTCAGTTTTCTTAAGGAAGCCGCCAGAAAGAAACCACCTTCAAAGGAGATTCGTCCTAAGGTACTAGCTACTACAGTTGGACATGTTCTAGACAACTTCATTTATATTAGAGTAATGGGACAACTATTAATGAGTGTGCAAACGTCAGTTGAAGTAGCTATGTCACGATTTCTGTTATTATTTTGAAACCTTACAAACACAGTGCAATAAAAGAACACCCTGTTAGTCTTCAGTTTTTTTTTCAGAATTACTCCAGTAATTTAACTTAACTATAAGTGTATGTGTGGCTTTCGATGGCTAGGAGGCAACCGGATAATTCGTTGGTTTCTTTAGAAACATTTGATATACTTCTTTTAGGATTCTAAGCATGGCAAAGATGGCTGAAAATACTAACCATGACATAGCTCCTTTAAAAAGTTGAAGACGTTATTGTTAGTTGAGGAATAATACCATCTATACAACTATACTTTTCCGGATGCCCAGAGCCGGGCCCCTTGCCATGCTTTTTTATGTGTATTTGATTATATGTTCCATAGAAAAGATTGATCGGCCTGCTATATGACGTGGTAACGGGGGATAAATTTGAAGTGGCCATTATGACAGTGATAATGTGCAACATGGTCATGATGATGATTCAACATCACGGACAGTCCTCCCAGGTCACCACCGTACTTCATATCCTTTTGCCACGAAACGTTTTTCATTTGTTTTCTATTTCCTTGAAGTGCGGTTTTTAATTTATATAATTTATTTAATCTGTACGATCTAATATCTACTTATATAGGTCAAAACAGAAATTTCTATTAAAATTGCAATTGGTTGAAGTTAAAGTACGAAACTTTCCGTTCATGCTTGAAGCGAAGTCCACGGACACATAAAAGGCAGAGTATAAATATAATTATCAAACGCCTAACATCGTTTTGACAGAAATGTTAGTATATATTTCCTTTTACGTTTGGGTAGTCCCAACTCTCTGCCAATTCCTAACTAAGCTTTATCATAGTCTTGCCCACGAAGTGATTCCCGCACGTTCCATCACAAACAAGCAGAAGATTAAGACGTTACCCACATTTATTTATTCCAAAACAAGTAAATAAGTATCGAAAATGCTAATTTAGTGCTTCCTCTAATACTCAGATTTCCTTAAAAAATTTTGTAGTCAAACCTCAATTACAATTATAACAATCCACAGAGTAAGTAACACGCTAAGCTACTGAATTTCATAAATACTTTCCTTAACTCATGATCACGTGTATCCAATTTTATCTTCACTGGTATCTTTGTTTTGGAAGCCATACTAAAGGTTATTGCACTGAAGCAGCATTACTTCAAGAAAGCGTGGAATGTGTTTGATTTTATTATTGTTATCAGCTCTATTGTGGGTACGTATATCCAAAAGTTTGAAATTTATCACGCTTCCTAAAAGTTAAGACCAAATGCAATTACGATTCCCAGTTCTTTCCTCACTAAAAAAACATTTCCGTGCATATGTTATTTGCAGGCCGGATAGTCGGTATATTAAAAACAGAGACCGGCTGGTTGAGGCAGCATAGCCGCCCTTTTCTACATTTTTTTTAGCAGCTTTCCCGACTGATTTGCCACAGATATTCAAGTTGTCTGGATAACAAAGTTCACTTTTTCTCTAATTAGTACTCATAAGGGCTCATGTTTCAGAGGAAAACTGTATAAAAGCATAGCCTTTGCTCATTCACCAAAACAAACAAACTTGTGAATTAAGCCGACACGACCGTAAATTCCGCCCAGGTTGGCGAGAAAGATTATAAAAACTGCCTACTACCGGACCTACATAGATAGAAGGCTTTGGAGAATCTACCGGCTTGCAATTTGGAGCTCTGAATGTAGTGCTTGGCAACAATGTATCCCGATTATCAAGCAACTTTGGCACAAATCTGTCTTCTCAGTTAACCTTTATCTTATCCTCTACCAAATCTCCTCATTTAATTCCTTAACAAGTCGAATTTGGTTTGAGTTGCGTGAAAAATTTTCTGTACTAAATTTTTCTCTCCAAGAGTTGTTCGAGTGGATACGGTATTAATCTAGTGAATCGTTTTGCTGCAGACTAAAAAAAATGTTTTACGTCTTTACAGAGATTATCCTTGAGGAAGTAAATGTGAATGAAGATATGTTCAGCCCCAGTCTTCTTCGTGTTCTACGCATCTTTAGAATTGCCAGGCTCCTAAGGCTAGTGGAGTTTGCCAAGGGAATACGTCAGCTCTTGTGGGCACTTATGATCTCATTACCAGCTCTCTTTAACGTAGGTGCACTTCTTTTCTTGGTGATATTTATTTACGGAATCATCGGAATGTCAGCGTTTGGACATGTTAAACAAGAAGGCGGGTTAAATGACATTGTAAACTTCGCGACTTTTGGTAGTTCGCTGTCATTACTCTTTCGTTTATCAACTGGCGCGGGATGGAATGACATTATGGATTCCTTGCTACTGAAACCGCCAGACTGTGATCCTAACTACATGAATCTTCCCCATGGTAATTGCGGTTCCTTTGGAGCTATTTTTTACTTGGTCAGTTACATCGTAATTGTTTTCCTTATCATTATCAATATGTACATTGCTATCATTCTCGAAAATGTGTACCGTGCTCACGAGATCGAGGATTTCTGCATCACCCAGGAAAACTTTAACAGCTTCTATGTCTCGTGGGGGGAATTTGTTCCTGACGGTAGGGTATATCTTCCGTTAGCTCAGCTGTCGGAGTTCGTTGCTACTCTGAATAAACCATTCAAACTTCCAAAACCAAACACTGAAATGTTAGGAGAGATGGACATACCATTGAGGTCAGGAGAGGTTGTACACTGTTTTGACCTGCTGAAGGCGCTAGTTAAACGTGTATTGGAAAAGCATGGTGAATCGCCCGACGTTTTTCAGGAAATTACTGTGAAAATGGAGGCTAGATTTAACAAATCATTCCGCGCAAAGAAGGCGAAATTGTCAATAACTGGTTCTACTAAATCGACATTATCTGAAAGTGTGCGCGAGACTGACCTTTGAGTACTGTTCATAGTGTGAGTTAGTTCTTGATCAGTCTGCAAGTCTTTTCAGTTTCGACAAGGTCGGAGTTTAGGCTGGAAAGGAAGAAATTGAAAGAGTATCCTTTTAGAAGGGGAACTTGGGTTAGCACGTGGACAGAGCTGCTCATTATTAAGCAGATGGATGAAAGATTTAGGCCAAGGCCAAACGTCGCCGAACTGACTTTTCATGAGAGGAACCAAACTCATGTTTGCACATGCATCACGCTTTTTTGTACATTTCTTTGTCATCGTTGCACGACCACGACGTCTGAGACTGCCTAATTTCACCTTTTTTAAAACTCAGATAAAGTCGGTTAATTCAACTCCAGAACAATTTACCAACATTTACAACAGTTACTGTAAACGACACGGAATAAAAGCGCTGAATTTTAAAACAGCGTGAATTCAATTTTAAGAGAAGTTCTCGCCACCTCTGTCGTCGTTTTTGGTTAAATCCTTAATATTCTAATGAATAGGACTTTTGGTCTACATTCTCAATATTTCTTTAACCCATTCGCCCCTGAACCGCCCGTAACCGCCCGTGCAGATCCACGTCCTTTCTAACCCTCGTGACGTCATCAGTTTTAACGGTCAAGGCCAACTTTTTCTGCTAACTTGTGCAGAGTGAAGAGATCTTTCAAACCATACCAGAATGAGTACAATTCAGTCAATGACACCGGAGAAAACGGCAAAAAACCATGCAAGATTGACCTGTAAATCTCCATGAAAATCTTGTTCCATTACCCACGTACCTTTCCTTTCACCTAATCCTAAGATCCTAAAAGCTTTCCTAAAAACTCTTCCCATCAAAATGAAGCCTACTAAATGCCCAGCAAGAGAAAAAAAAATGAGCAAGAAAAGCGAAAAACGAGGGAAGGAGAGAAAGGGAAAAGAAAAAGTCAAGACTGCTGTGTCACTTTTAAACCCAAAAACTATGTGGAAATTTTGCTTTCATCATCATCATCATCATCATTTATTAGCCTTTTTTTAACAACAAAATTAACAGGATACAGCAGGTTGTTAGGCGAGGAGACCTCAAGAAACCACCAGGCTTATAAAGAGAGGCCACCTCGACATTACAATATTACAAGAAATAAGGGCTTCGAAGAAGTGCGGCTAAACTAGTTTAGTAACTATTTTAATAAAAACTCTAGCACTTTGTTCTTAAAGACAGAAAAGCTTGACAAGTTTGTAACAGATGCAGGAAGACAGTTCCAGATTCTAGGTCCTTGGTAAAGAATTGTGAATTTCTTGATGTTCGTACGACAGGAATGCACTCGATAATTACTAGCTGTTCTTGTGTGATATCTATGGACTTTACTGTTTGTCATAAACAGATTGCGGAAGAGTGGAGGCAGCAGATTATTGTGGTAGCGAAACATAATTTTAGCAGTATCGAGCGTATTAATTTGGAAAATATCTAGAATTTCCAATTTGGAGAATAGAGGAGCAGTATGTGCACGATATTCTGAATTTGTAATAGCTCGCACAGCCCGCTTTTGTAGATAGTAAATTCTGTTTAGATTAGATGCGTAAGTAGAAGACCACGTGGAGTTACAATAAGAAATATAAGGATAAATTAATGTGTAGTACAGCGTGAGTTTGGTCTTACAAGATAAGTAGAAACGCGTCCTGGATAAAATACCGATTGATTTAGCGATTTGTTTACAGACAAAGTTTATGTGATACTTGCAAGTAAGATGTTCGTCTAGGTACACCCCAAGAAATTTAGTTACATTGCTTTGAATTAGAGGTTGACCTCCAAAAGAGAGAGAAAAACTGTGGTTGAGTTTCCTCTGACTAGGACTAAAGGTAACATAATTTGTCTTTTTATATTAACTGAGAGTTTATTGCACCTCAACCAAACATCAATATTTAGTAACTCATTATTAAGCACATTCTCTAAGTAGTTGGGATTAGAGTGTGAAAAACGATACTCGTGTCGTCAGCAAAAAGTAGAAACTCAGTTAACCTGGAGGCTTTAGGAAGATCATTTATGTAAAGTATGAAGAATAAGGGGCCTAAGATGGATCCTTGAGGAACTCCACACTTAATGGTCTGCATTGAGGAACAAGTTTGATTAATTTGGACGAATTGCTGACGGCGAGAAAAGTAGCTTTTTATCCACTGCAGAGCCACATCACGGATACCATAGTACTCCAGCTTGGTGAATAAGATTTGATGATCAAGAGTGTCAAAAGCCTTGGAGAGATCTAGGAAAACACCTACAGTAGTTTCACGCTGGTCAATTGCCGAAGAGATTCTATTTATCAGATGGATTAGAGCATGGGACGTTGAATAGTTTTTACGAAATCCAAACTGGCAGCGGTATAGTATATTATATTGCTCGGCGAATTCAATCATGCGATTATACATTACTTTTTCAAAAAATTTGGAAAAATTGGACAACAAAGAAATGGATCTGTAGTTTGTAAAATGACAAGGATCATCTGCTTTGTAAATAGGAATCACTTTAGCATGCCCGAACTTCGCAAGCTGATATTTTGCATCTGGATCAGAAGGCCGTGAAGAGTACGACCGGTAAACGGGTTTGTGGTAAGTTTTAGCTCTTTATAGCATGACAGTGACCAGAAAACCACTCGACTAACTTCAAAACACGTTTTTTGGCAAAATCTCCAGGAGCGAATGGGTTAAAAAGTGTGTCAATATGCATGTGCCGCTTATATACCATTTTTTTTGCATTTTAGAAGGAGCAGCTAGAATTTGTGACTGAAATGTCAAACAAATACCGGAGAGTATGTGCACCCTTGGAAGTGATGTACTAACCATAATGCTTAGTAAGAGTATTTCAGGAGTAAAAGGAAATCAAGTGTTAGCTTATTTGCCGCGTTAACAACAATAACAACAATAAGCTTTATTTGCATGACCATAACAAAGTATTACAATATTGGAAAAGCTACTTGAAATTAATCATTGATTCCTTGTAAATTAAATATTTAAAATAATTTGAAAACGTGTTAATCATTGTTTATTTCTAACCATCAGTAGGATTAATTATTCCGGAGATGAGTTTGTCTCTCAATTCAAAGCAAGTTGATATAAATGAAATTAATTGGATGTTAATAAAATAGTCAGTAGAATTCATCAGATGTGATAATGAGGACTCATGTGATTGTAGTCGTAGAAATGGTATTTTAGGTTCTAGCCTTGGTCAAACCTAAGAACACTGCACCGCACAGATCTCCACTCTCCATGTGCAATAGGACCTCATCTGCAAAACTGGTGAGAGCTGAAGTTGTAGACAGCTTGGGACGAAAGCCAAATTGTTCGCTTGAAATGAGGTTATTTGAATTCAGAAAGTCATAGAATTGGGAATGGACGACTTTTTCCAGTATTTTACTCATTGTTGGCAGAATAGAAATTGGGCAATAATTTGACGCATTTGTCCTATCTCCAGTTTTGAAAAGTGCGGCCACTTTCGAGCATTTCCATATTTCAGGAAAATTGCCAGTGCGAATAGAGAGATTCAGTAACTTGGTGATCGAGGGACAAATAGCACGCGCACCACACTTTAAAAGTCTCGCACTGATGTTGTCCAGGCCAATAGCTTTATTTGTCTTTAGAGAAAGCAGATGCTTGAGTACTGATTCCTCGTCAACTTCGTAGAGCGAGAAAGACTGTAATTTCGTGGCCGATCTGACTGGAAACATAACAGCAGCTGATATTTTATTTGCAAGACTTCTGCCAGTGGATGTGAAATAACAGTTGAGCACGGATGCAATAGAGGCTGGAGTGGTGTGTTCAACACCATCAACCACGATACATTGTGGGCTCGAGGATTTTGTCTTACGCTAAGACACCTCATTTACCGCCTTCCAGATCTTCCCTGAATTTCCTTTCGCCTCTAGAATCAGGTCACAATAATACCTGGATTTTGCTGCCTTGACTTCGCGATTGACCCAATTTCTTAGCTTCCTATAGCGAGCCCAGTGAAAAGCAGAATTGGTTTTTACAGCTTTACGATGATGAAAATCACGATCCTTCATCGCCTCGCTGGCATTACCAGTGCATTGTACAATTCACTCTAGTATCAAATGGTATGAAATGACTTACACGCTTTAAGATAGCAATACCAGCGGATATTTTCTTTGAAATGGTATTAATAATGTGTGGGCACCACACAAAAGCTCCAGTTTTGTAAGCAGCCATTTAAAATTATTCAAGGACAGATTGCTTTTACAAATACAGTTCAATGCGTTAACAAGCAAACTGTTGTACTCTTTTTGCACCCTGTGCTTTAGCGTGCAGGGAGGGCGTATTTTGGCGCGAGCTGCGAGCCGCGAGGGCTGACTCCGCCATCTTGGATAAATAAGTGCGCGGAAGTCTGGAACGAGTCCATAATGTACCCGAGGGAGATGGAGACGAGCTCAAAAGAAAGGGACAGGGGAGGAGAAGGAAAATCGTTAGCTTACGAGTGTGGTTCTGTGCGTGGTGAGAGATTTTGTGTCATAGTTAACCGCATTGTATCCACATGCAAAGGAAACGTACTCCCGATGATTTATTTCACACTATCGAATTCAAAGCTGCATGTATATGTTCATGTAGCAATACAACTTAAAAATAACAAATTATTAGCTGCGATTGCAATAGAAAAAAGAAATCACCACTTTAGTGATCACCCCGGGTATCAGTCTTAGGGCCAATTCTAGAACGGGGTAGAAAAAATTGGCCCATTTCTAGAAAGGGGTATCAATTTTAGGGGAAATTATTTTTAGAACGGGGTGCCAATTTGGAGTCCCGGGCCGCACATACCCACCCAAAAAAAACCCAAGTGCCCCCCCCCGGGCCTCTGCAGATGAGATAAGGGTAGTATCATCTGCATACATTCTGGGTTTTGAAAACAGATTACATGAAGGGAAATCTTTAATATAATTAGTAAATAAGAGAGGGCCTAAAATAGACCCCGGTGGAATACCACATGTTATATTACAGAAATCAGATTGAACTCCATCAATAAACGTTTGTTGCTTTCGGTCAGATAGATAGGACCGGAGCCAGCTAAGAGATTGAGAACTGACCCCATAGAGTTTAAGCTTTCCCAGTAGGATAGCATGATCCATGGTATCAAAAGCTTTTTTCAATTCCAGGAATGTCACACCATTTAAGAGATTGTTGTCAATATTCCATAGCCATTCGTTCATTGCCTCAAGTAAAGCTGTATCAGTAGAAAACATAGGTCTGAAGCCAGATTCTGATTCAGTTAACAACTTATTATAATTTAGATATTCATATAGTTTAAGTTGGTTAAAAACAACTCTTTCAATTAATTTACTTACTACAGGCAGAACTGAGATAGGTCTGTAGTTGTTAGGATCAGTCTTGAGGTCCTCTTTAAATATTGGCGAAACTCTAGCTTATTTCCAAGCATTTGGAAATATTCCAGTGGTAATTGAGAGATTTATGATAATAGTTAAACTGCGGGTAACTATCTATAGGACACGCTTCTTTCAGGAGACATGCTGAGATGTTATCAAGACCACTGGCTTTATTACTCGGTATTCAGCAGTAATGTATTCTATCTTCATAAAATTGAATTGAAATTTCTGTTCAACAAATGGTCATGAAAGTCTAGGTCTCTTAAAGTTTTTAAGGAAAATAAATTTAGAGCAGCATGTCAGTGCTCAAACTTAACGGCCCTCCACTCGTCCAAAATGAGTACAAAATTACAAAAACGAGTAGTTTTCTTCCCCACTAGTCCTCTGGACAAGTTAAGTTATCACTCTCTGAGAAATACATGTTATTTTTTTCGTTTTTTGTATCGTACCAAAAAGTACTAAAGCCTTGAAACAAAGAAAGAATTCCCAAAAGCAAACATCTCAAAAACAAACAGGCAAAAAGCACTAGGCATTCTCTTGCCGAATAAAAGTCTGGGCTCAGCTTGAAACAAAGTGCACTGTGGGATAAGAGATCGTGGCTCTTCGTTTCAAAGGTCCAAATCTATTTTCCTTTGGTGAATTAAAACATGAGCCAAAGTATGTCGAAACAGAAGCAAGGGCAAGGCTCACTGTACTCTTTCTTTGGAGGAAAGAAATCATTAAATCAGCACAGCATTAGCACAGCATCTGAAACAAAACCTGCAAGTACCATGAGGCATGGAAGGATAAATACAAATGGCTGAGGTTTGATGGAAAGGAAATCAAAATGTTCTGCGAGTTTTGTAGAGAATTCCCGAATAGGGAAAACATGCAATGCTCCCAGAGGATCGGAACAAATAATTTTCAAACAGACAACCTGAATATGAAGCACATAAGGTCAGTGAAGGGCATACTGTAATTAAGACACTTGTTTTGGCAGCCATGTGCAGGTAATAAATACTATAGTTGTGTTTATTTGATTGCAGTTTCGTATATTAACTTGCAGACACAAATAGCATACATCCAAACAAAAATTGAAAATGATAAGAGTGATGAGCAGTTTTGCTGATCGACTAGTAAATTTTAATGCTACTGGTCCTGTAGAAGACAAGACCTAAAAGTTAATTTCGAGCCCTGTGTGAGTGAGACTCAAACCCAGAGTGTAGGATATGCTGACTCTAGCTATTATCTTAACTACTAGACCACTGAGGTTTTGCTGTTGATGATTGATTTAAAGCTATATAGCAACAATCCTAACCCTACATAGCACTTAACCATTTCGACTCAGTTCTTAACCCTAATATTATTATCACTTTGTTGGGCATTCGGTCAGTATAAAACACGGACTGCGGACTGCGGACCACGGACTGCGGACTGGGTATAAAATACGGACTAGGTATAAAACGCGGACTACGGACTGAGTATAAAACACGGACTACGAACTATGTATATAAAAATTAACAGCCTTAGAAAGGTAAAAATGAGAGAAACGGAAAGCGGGCTTGCATAAAACAGTAGTTCCAGCTCCTTGCCTCACGCAAAAACATCCCGTAAGCCGGTCACGCAGTCTATTTATTCTCCTCATGTGGAGAAGGAAAGCATACTGCACGGGCAAGGAAGGTTATGCCGCTATTCAAGGCAACTGAAATTAAACTCTGAACGAATCAGAGAAGCACCGAATAAAAGGAATAGTATTGGTGTTAGCCGAGTCAGAGTAAAATTCCTAAAGACGCCTCTATTCCGTTTCAAATAAATCCTTGGGAATATGAGGAAATGAAAAACTCAGACGAGAAGGTCAATATAGGGGCATTCTGTGAGGTAAAAAGCAGTATTTAGGCGGGAGGGATTACTCACCTATACGTGAATAATAACCGAAATGAATCATCCAACCCAACGTTACATTCTACGCGATGATTATGATGACATGATTTACACCCTGCTGCTGAACCCCGGAAGGGGGTACTGCTAGGAATTTTTTGGTGGGGTTACGCCCCCTGGTTCTCTAAATCCTTACGCTGTTACAGAATAAAAAATGTCATTTTCCACACCCGTTTTCAGACCTGATCTCTAAAATCCATACCCATTTTCAGACCTGGCCTAATTTAGCCTGTTCCAGGCTCTCAAATAAAGAGGAGACTACCCAGTTTACTCTCGTTGTATTTTCGCACTTTCTCAATTTAGCGGACCCAACTATCTCGGAGCCTGGAACAGGCTAGGCCTAATTAGGCAGAAATTATGTCATCGTTATAAATTTATAGATTAGAGCGCAACAGTAGATCATTCTCTCTAGAGCGCAAACAAAAAATTCTTAAATCTAGAATTGAAAACGTTAACGATAAATACATTCGCACATGTACGCTCCCTTAGTTTCCTCGAAAACCATACCCGATTCCAAATCAAAATAGGCAAAGTGTTTTCAGACCACCAAAATAGCCCATATACCCTACCCTTTAGGGCGGTAAATACATATATGGCTTATATAAGAGAGTACGCCCCGGGTCCTGACCCCTTTCATAGTTGTTAGAGACCGAGACTTTGTCTAAAATGGGTGAAGAAAATAGCATTTTTGTCAGGCTCTTGATTCAAGGAACCTCCACCAAGAATTTCTATTTTATACCCAGTCCGCAGTCTGCAGTCCGCGTTTTATACCTAGTCCGTGTTTTATACCCAGTCCGTATTTTCCAGTCCGCGTTTTATACCTAGTCCGTATTTTATACCCAGTCCGCAGTCCGCAGTCCATGTTTTATACTGACCGGTTGGACATTGTAGTGCTTTTTGTGGGCTACAATGGAGAATTTAGCCGGCTAAAATATATTTTAGCCGGCTGAAATAAACCAATGAAAAGAGAGGATCAGTCATATGATATAACCAGACAATCAAGAGGCCATTGCAATGTTTACGCCCTCATTTTCTTGCATCATTTGTCAAAGAAATGATGCTGCCATTTTCAAAGCTCAAATTACAGCTGAAAACATTATGAAAACAACAAACAATTCAAAATATTCTTATTCTCTTTAGCGAGAGGAAGATAATCTACAAGAGTTACTAGAGAAGCTGATATTGTAAATAACGTTTGTGGTAGCTCCATAGTCAGCAATGAAGTGCATGTAAGTTTTGTAGCTTCAAGCCAAAAGCACTTGGGTTCAATCAACTATGCCAAACTATTGAATAAAAGGTGTAAGTAAATGCTTGCATGACATGATTCAGACTGTCTTGTCATCAGTTTTTGCAGACTTTATTTTCTCAAAGCCCTCCAAAGTGACAATAATAGTAAATAGTTTATGTCCTTGGGGATAAACGTGTTTTGTGCCCTTCTCAGAGCTCATTTTAACCCTTGTCTAGCGGCTCAGGCTAAAATGGGTCTGAGTCGGGCCCAAAACATATTTATGCCGCGAACATAAACCCTACTGTTTTATCACTATTCTCAGAAATTAAACCCTAATCAGTATGTTCAATGCTTAACCCCAGGGGTGTAGGCAGGATTTTTGTAGAGGTACAATCAATTTTCCAAATTCCCCAACAAACCCCCCCTCCCAGCCCTCTCTAAAGTCCCAAATCTTTGTCAAGTGCATTGATTAAAGGCGAGGTGAGTATGTTGTAGGCCTAAGCATTTTTTCTGTATATGAAACATCTTAAGTTAATGTTTGAAACCATTTTGTCATCATTGTGGGTTGGATGTAATTAAGCCCTAATTTGTCTACCAAGGAGGCTGGGAAGACAGAACAGTGTAAACAACATGTTTTTGCTTTATATCATCCATCTTGCTACCTGTACACATCATTTTCCCGCCTTTTAACTAAATATATCATTCAAGATACAGTTTACCAATGTATAACGTCACTTCTCTGAAACCAAAATTTGGTTTCATTTCGATGTTTTAGAAAAAGTATATCTCAAAAGAAATTGAGGCCATATGTGCTTTTTAGAATAAATGTCTTTTATTTATTTGCATTTTACTTTCTATTCTTTTTTTGTCAGTTGAATTTTTTAATCCTGAATTTTTTCAGGTGTGCATATGCTTACCGTGCCTACAGGAAGCTATGCCCCATGGCCTGGTTCCTGGAAGGCTGATTAGTACTAATCCAGGATTAAAACTTTTGTTCCAATTTTTAGCTCATGGATGACGTAGTCATGCCATGGGCTTTTGTAGGCACTCAAATGGCACTCGATCACTCAGTCACTCACTCACTCACTCGATTTTCATTAATTTGTTCATTAAATTCAGATTAAACACTTTACTCTTACCTCCCCTACTTAGTATTACTTTTGTTCCAAGTGCCTTTTACGCATATGTTTGGAATATTCTAGAGGGAATTAGTAAGGCGAATTTTTTTCCCGACACATCAATTATAGACTGAGATGGGTTTTGTTTAAATGGAAATATTCTATTAAGAACACTGATAATATCATCCGCAAGAAAATTAATGGACTTACAATTGTTAAAAGGACATTGAAATAATTGAGCGTGGATCATTGTTGTATATTTGGACGAATTGTGCACATTTGTTCCCGATATTATACTTGATATGGAGAAGATGCGATCAACAGGAGTGTGAAAGAGCTATTGCAGCCTGACGATGGGATTTCGTTCAGGGAAAAGCGAATAAGCCAAACAGCCTTTTAATCACTGCACAAAAATGTTCCTCATATTGTTAAAGCCACATCGAGGAGTATCTATTGTGGTTTATTCAGTTATTCGGACTAATCGATTAGACCATATGTCTTCGTATGCAAACAGGGAATGAATTAATGTTGTGTCAACAAGAAGCACAGGTTTTAGAACCAACAAGCGTTACGCTATTTTGCTTGAATTCTTAGGTGATCTTTGCCTTACAGTAGGCTTTTGTTTGTCGGGTGATTCCATGTGGCAGTGCTATTAATGTACGCGGGACTTCAAACACAGGGACGCAGGGGACGCGGGGACGATAATTATTATTGAAAAAGTCGGAGGTAAATGCGATATCAGTCACTTTCCTCGTGAGTATGTTTTAGTGAAGGCAACCCACCCTGCCCTCCTTAGGGTTCCTCCATGCCTATTTACGAAGCGAACACTCGGCGAAGATCCCCTGCATTGAAGAATGTTAAACCGTTGTCCTGGTCTTCTTGCTGATGGAATATTGGAGCCCAAAGCAGGGTAGGGTGGGTTGCGGTCGCCAAAATTTATGTAGAATAACAGTATTGGATTCAAAATAAATAAACGATTAAGTGGCATAAGCGAGCTTCGAACCCCGAAGTGTCAGCTCCGAAATCCATCGCCTGTACCACTAAACCACGGGGCATTCAACTATTGTAGCAATATTTATTTTGATGTGAAGTATATGAAATAATTCATTTAGAACTGCGGTTGTGGATGAAAGTGAAGCAATTGCTTAAATTGGAAATTTACTGCGATGATCATTCTTCACTTTCATCCACAACCGCAGTTCTAAATGAATTATTTCATATACTTCACATCATTACACTCCTCACGGGAGATATGAACTCAATAAATTGACCTCGCTCCCAATGTGTAGCTTCATAGCTCAGTTGGTAGAGCAACGCACCGGCAACGCGGAGGTCACGGGTTCGAATCCCGTTGAAGCCCTGATTTTTTCAGGCTTCTTCTTTCCAATTGCTTAAATTGAAAATTTACTGCGATGATCATTCTTCACTTTCAATATTTATTTTGTTTTCCATATTTTTGGTGGCAAACCTAACAGTAAATGCTTGCTAACAGTACTTAAAGGTCGATTTCCACTGACGCGTTTTTGGCTATGCACGTTAACGCAAGTAAATTTTAATCACGTAAATAAGGTAGAGGCAAGATGCAAATTGTTCAGATTAAACGTGAAGTTGAGCGAGATTCTATTTTTACGCTTACGTGCGACCTTTCATACATTGCCTCTATTTTATTTGCGAACGTAAATTTTACGCACGTACGCATGGACAA
This sequence comes from Porites divaricata, assembly GCA_038088405.1. Lineage (NCBI taxonomy): Eukaryota > Metazoa > Cnidaria > Anthozoa > Scleractinia > Poritidae > Porites > Porites divaricata. Next base: position 12,777,761 of record JBBMOI010000007.1, read on the forward strand.
ATTACGCGACAGTGGAAATCAACTCTAACCATAATCACGATAGTCAGTGCGCTTACTCTATTATAAAGAAATTTTTTCTGTAACATCGTAAGGTGTCCAAGGTGGTTTTGGAAGATGGAATCTAATGTTGACCATAAATAACACATTTTCACGAAGAAAGAGATATCGCATTTACCTCCGACTTTTGCGATGTTCATTCACATCCCGCGTCCCCTGCGTCCCTGTTTTTGACGTCCCCGCGTCCCATACTTGATGTCCCCAAGTCCCTAGTCTCGCGTCCCCAAGTCCCAAGTCCCTACACACACGTCCCCATATCCCTGTCCCCTTGTCCCCGTCACACTTTTATACACAGCCTAATGTAATGTCTACAAGGAAATGCTGCGCTGGTATAAACAAGTCTCTAGAACATTCAGGTGGAGAAAGGCAATCGGATACTTCGATTGCGTTTAAATTACTTGGCTAGGTCAGAGCACGTACTGCTTTGAGCTTAATCCTTTTCATTAAAATAGTTTTTAGCTCGTGTTTATCATGTAAAACTTGGCTATTTTACAAGAAAGTGCACTGTCGTTCGGAAAGTGTTTGACAGTCACATGAGAAAGCAAATTATTTTTCAACTAAAAAGCATTAATAATTGCTTTTAAAAGTGATTTTTGCTTTGTAAGTAGAAATGCTGCGCTGATAACAAGTTTCTAGAATATTCAGGTGCACATGCAATCGGATACTTCGAGCCACGCTGTATTTTGGCAAGTCCGTACATAATGAACCGTTCAAAAACATTTATATGTGTTTCTTTGATTATTGAACTGTCTTTTCTGCACTAATTCAATTCATCCATGAGCTCGCTCCTAGGTGCCTTTGATTAATACCTTCCAATGCATTGCTTAGAGTAACATTCAAGGTTATCATCACTGAATCTCTGAGTAAAGACACAACAGTATCTTGTACGCTTAAGTAACATGTTCAGATAGACAAGAAAACCATGTTTAAAATCTGGCATAATCCTTGGTTAAACTTAACCATCTTTCAAGGAACAGGGCCCTGAACCCTTACCAGTATTTTTCAGAACAATCCAATGTGAATAGGAAATACATGTACAAGTCAGCATATGGGTCCCCCACAAATAGCCACTTGGTAATTAATTTGAGAACTGCTGGATTAGACAGCAATGTTAGATTTTATAGTAACACTGACATGACAGCCACCTCAATAAAATGCTTCATCGCTAATCTATAAACTGGTTGAATAAAAAACCTTGAATAAATCTAACACCGTGAAAGGTTTGAACCCAGGAGTCATTTCAAAAGTAGGTTGAGTTTGGTCGTCCGGGTGAACGTAGTCCTGAATAGGACTGTTGTTGACAGTGACTGATGTTTCGACAACCTGTGCGGTAGTCATATCTTCCAAGTCAAAGTGAGTTGTATCACGTCAGTTGATGGTATTATACTCTGGTTATTGATCTGATTGGTCAACATAATTGACTGATCAGATCAATAACCAGAGTATAACACCTGCATCAACTGACGTGATACAACTCACTTTCACTCGGAAGATGACTACTGCACATGTTGTCGAAACGTCAGTCACTGTCAACAACAACAGTCCTATTCAGGACTACGTTCACCTGGACTATCAAACTCAACCATCTAATTAACGATTATTCCTTGAGCTCGAATGGACTCTGAGTCAATAGCCCATGAGGCCGAAGGCCGAAGGTTTCATGGGCTATTGACTCAGAGGCCATGAGCGCGAGTAAAATCCAACTAGTTGGTCAAAAATATCGAGACAAGACAACTTTAACAAGTAATACGCGATTCAGCCGCCATTGTTTTGGTTTTCAAAGCCTGCGCTTTTTGCTACTAGTGGGCTAAAACACATAGCCTAGTAGTAGCTCAACCAGTCAGAAGGCAGCATTGATAATCGACCTCTAGTTGCAAGGATTCAGGGGTTTCAATAAGCCCCGACGGCCGACGAAATGCGTCGGCTACTTGGCTGATAGAGGTCGACTACTTTCTTCAAGAAAGAAGAAGTAACTAATTTGATTAACGTTGTAAACAAAAAAAATATCACAAAATCTGAATGAAAACATAATTATGATGTTGTTCACGAAGGCCCTGTATTTCAGTCATTTTTCCACAAGTTTCTTTATATGTTTACGCAGAATTTGTTTACATGCAAAAGTGCGTAATTTAGTTGTCATCATTTGTTCATTGCTTGTTTGAATGACAGGGATTGATTGTGAAACTGACAAATTGAAAGCTTAACAGTACATTTTCTTGAATGAAACACATACTCTTTTGTCCTCAAATTTAGTCCCCAGAACGCTGAAAATCACATTTTAGGACTTTTAAATTTTAAAATTTTCTGGGGCAGAGCGCACCCAGACTCCCTCCTCACCCCCCTAAAAAACTTTAAAAAGGGGGGGGGGGGGGCTAATGGCCCCTTGTTGATACAGTCGGTTACTCTATTCAAACCTGCTGGCTACTTCAATTTTTATTGAAACCCCTGTGGATTTTACTAATATTGAAAATCTAAGACTTAGAACTAGGTCTAAAACATTGATTGCACAAAACAGACCGAGTCTAAAACATGGACTACATGCTACAGACTGAGTGATATAGAGATTTAGCCAAGCCTAAAACAGAGCTGCAATTAACCACAAAATCTTAAATTGCACCGATCAAAATAGCAAATATTGCAAAGACTTGAGGCTGGTATTTTTTTTAATAATATATCTGTGATTTATCTAACCCATTAGTGTTCATGCACCCATGCCAAAACCAGCCATGATTTTGGCTCATGAAACAAATTCCTCCTCACCTCCCCCAGAAAGTGCTTTTTATCCTCTACTGTTTCAAAGGCTCTGAATGTGATTGACCAATCAGAATTTGTCTTCTGCACATATATCAATTCAATTTGCATCCTGCAACCCTGACCATAATCCAGAGTGTAAGTCCTGTTTGTTTGGTTTAAAACCAGTGCTATCATCTTCAAGTCAAGAGTGCAAATTATGTTGTCTGCCCACTAAAGACGTCTTGAAGAAGGTTTTAGATGAATGAACAGCAAGGCATTTACACATAAGTTTATACTCCAGTAAAGTTTCTTTACTTCAAATTATGCTGACATTTTAATTTTCCAGATGGAGTGGCTACTTATTAAGTTTGGGTTAAAATGAAATGTACATGGTTGAAACAAGATGACTGACTTTTGTGTAAAAAAAACACATAAAGTTCACCTTTTTATTGGGCTGCCCTCGAGGGCAACGCCCACAACTAAATGAGAAGCCGCATTCTTTCTGTGTCGAAGAAAGACAAAATGGCAAACGGATCTCCCAGAAGGCATTGCCTGTCCCATTCCCACTTCAATACGGCCGATTTTTCCTGGGAGGGGACGGGTCGTGTCAGGTCGTCTGGCGAGCAGATTTGGAAGTCGATTTGGAACGAACACAAAATTATTGCTTGGAGTTATTGGCCCTATATTTACTCCGGACGATTATGTAAATACATGCAGTATTCGATGATGTAGTTAGCCTGCGCGGGAGTGCAGAAATAATGCCCTCCCACAGTCCCCGTAGGAAAAGCTTCAACTTGTGGCATTTCTCTCTCTCTGTATGTGAAATGTCTTTCCTTACCAGAAAAGACTACAGTTCAACCTCAACTAACGGCCACTTTTTTTGTCCCGGCGGACGGTCCATAAATTGACTCTTGTTTAAACCTCTACAACGGCAATGGCCACTAAAGCGCGTCCCCAACTGCCAAAATAACTTCTTGACAGCGGCCAGTTTTTTTCAGCGACTGATGAAAAATTCTACCCCGTCTCGGGCGTAAACAAACCAACTAAGCGACAGACAAGTAACCCTAAAAGCCATGCAAGTGAGAAACCTCTGCTCGCAGGGTAAAAAAATTCAAGAATGGTCATTAAATTTGATCCCTGGGTTGATGATTAAACGCGCAACATTATTTTGTTTGTTTCATCTATACTGCTGCAGTGAGCATAAATTTTGTACGATATACTAATAGTTAATGTTGCGAACTTTGCTCGTTTGGTCATGTAGACGTGTTGATACTAAACATCATTCAAGTTTTTTTCTGCATTTTATCTCTCTACATTATATATGATTAGATTGCCATTATGGGATACAGCTGAGAGCATGAATTTAGCTAGTTTGAAATGTCGTACGTCTCCACCCCCTAACCCGTGGGGGCGCAGGCCCATGGGTTAGAGGGTGGAGACATATGACATTTCAGACAAAAAGAATGGTCATTTGACACCCCTATCTCCACAACGGCCACTTTCTTCTGTCCACAAGGTGGCCATTGTGGAAAGGTTCGACTGTATGCTATTTGTAGATCACCGCATTAAATAGAAACAGTCGAAACATATTCACTTAGATAGCTAGAAGGGCTTTCAAATGCTATATCCGACAGCCGACAGATATAGAACTGAAACTTAATTTGCTTTGCAAGTTTTTAACAAACAGATAATTACTGTAAAGTTATATAACAGTATTCAAAACCCCAAAAGTTTAAGCGTAGAACGACAATAATTTTCGGAGTTTTAGGGGCGTAGCTACGGTTTGGTCTTGGGATGCCCGTGGACCTCCCCCCTCTGTGAGATCATTGTTTTATGTCACTATAATTCAGATGGCAAAAACGTGCGAATCCAAGGCAGGCAGTAAATCTCTTTCTGTGCTCGATGGTTATACAATCCATTTGTAGGACCGAATATCTGCAGTGGACCATGTTCTTGTTCATAACTGACTAAAGTCATGAAGTTCAGAGCAGTTGAGCTACCCTCCCACGCAGGCGTTTTTAGGGAAGCTCGTATTTCGTCCCTACTTTTTGTCTTGCAATATTTCTACCCAGTACAAGCTGTCCTAAAAACGCCTGCGTGGGAGGCTACAGTTAGGCATGCCGCATTGGTTTATTTCGACAACATATTCAACCCTTGGCGATCCCCGGCTGGTGTTGCTGCTTGTGCACATTGATGAGATCGTTAACATCTTTGCCACTCAGCATCCACGCCACCTTTTACCAAAAGACATTTCGACTGATGAGACTGAAAATAGAATAATTTATGTTACGTGGAACTTAAGTCATCTATGCAGCTGTCCCTAGTAGTGTCCCCCCACGTTCACTGCTCATCCGAAAAAATGTCACTTTTAGTACAACACGGCTTGAATGTCGACATACAAATCTGGTAAGTACCCTGGGTGTTACACAGTGTGACCCGTCCCCCTAGCTACGCCCCTGAATTTCCGTTTACATCAAGTAAGTCACGCTATGCTGCCATGCTCTGTTTTTAGGGTAGGGAATCTTGGTGCAAAATTATATTAAATGTTACTTTTTGTTTTATTGCAGGAATAAGGATATTTAGGTTATCATGGTCACAGTCCCTGGGATCTCATCTATTTATTCAAGTGTACGTTTGCTGCGATTTTGCCCTTGCCTGATTCAGAAGATTTCATTTTGGACATTTAGAGGGCTTAATAACAGGTGCACTACATCATGGCTGTCATTTGCTGTGACAAAACCGTCAAGGAAAATGGATGAAGTTTACTTCTTAAAATTTGTTGACTATTCTGCTTTGGCGAATCAGTCATGGCCATCTAGAGAAGATATTCAAATAAACAAGAGAATAGTATCACTGAAGACAGTTGAAGAGCAACTTGAATTGTTTGAGAGTGTTAAGAGTTCTTTAAACATTGTAAACAGAGTCACCGCTCTTGTTAACATTGTGAAGATCACGGAGAGAAGTGAAAAACAAAAGGAAGCCTTGAAACAGGAAAGAGAGAAGCCACAGGGGGGGGGGGGGGGGGGGAAGTAGCATGTACACGAAACTACTGGAAAGTATTTCAAGGGATATTAGCAGTTGTGACGCTCAGGGACTTGAAAATGTGTTGTGGGCTTTAGAGAAACTAAAAGAGAAAGACCACAGGTTAGTTCCAGTTTGTGAGAACGAGATCCTGTCACGTGACATCAAAGCCTTTAACAACGCAAACAGATCTGTCAGATTGTGAATGGATGTGTAAATCTGAACTTAACATCATCAGACATATTTTCGAACGTTCTTGATGCAATTTTAAACGGGCAAGTTAAGATTCAACATTTTGATAGTCGTGGTTTCTCAGGAATTCTGATGTCTTATGCCAAGGTAAAAAATTGTCCGTTAAAACTGTTGAATATTTTCTTGGATAAAATTCTCTTAAAAGACTTCGTACCAAGAGAGGATAAAGGGGGACTATCCTCTCTTGCTTCGTACGCATTGACAGTGGTAGCTTAGCTGCATTTGTGTGGTCGTTTGCAAAAAAGACGTTCTTTCCTAAAGAGCTAATTCACCAAGTAGAGAAGGAAACTTTGAGAAGGGGAACAGCAGATATGAAACACGAGGAAATCATTCAGATCCTTTGGGCGTTTGGAACCGCAGAAAAGGGAAGTAGAGAACTGTTTAATTTGCTTGACGTGGGACTTACCTCAAGGGGTGTTGGAAAATTAGACAATGCTGCTTTGTTAGAAATCGTTTGGTGTTTTGCAAAAAGGAATGCTACAAAAGCAAAAACGTTTGATTTTATCAAGAAAGAGGTTTTTAAACGTGGTATCCATGTGTTTCAGGATCATGAGCTTGTTCATATTCTACGGGTTTTTGTTTCCGCCCAGAGACACGATGACAGGTTGGTTGCAGAAATTGAAAGAGAACTGTGTTTGAAGGATGTTAAACAGTATGACACTGGTCAATTATGTCAAATTGCATGGTCTCTTGGAAGAGCAGGAAACTATGAGAGTAAGATGTTTGATGACATTGAAGCGGAGTCACTTCACCGGGGAGTGACAGTGTTTTCCTTAAAACAAAAATGTATGCTAATGCGAGGTTTTATCGAGGCCAAGAGAGGAACTACAAAATTCTACGAAAGTTTAGTTAATGCGTTTTCCACGGATGACTTACGTAAGTAAATCGTGAGGGTATTTGCGAGTCTGCTTGGTGTTTCTCCAATGCAGGTGTCCCAGTAGATGCACTGTTCCGTGCTTTAGAAGACGAAATCCTGGCAAAGAAAAGATCTTATTTTACAAAGAAGAATCTTGATTCTTTAAAAAAAAAGCTTTAGAAAAGTTGGAAAAGGAAGCAAAGCATTGTTTGCGCTGTAACAGCTCCCTGTTTTTGGTAAAATAAGTTGAAGGAGAGCATTTTTCATTTTTTCGGGCACTTGGAATTTGAAGTTAGTCTTTTATTGTGTGCGTGTGTACGTACCAGAGTAAATTTAGAAGTGAACTGAAACTAGAATCGCATATTTGTTTGTTGCTAATACTGTGGAAAAAGTAGCCCGTCGTGAACAGGCTGTCAAGTGAGAAGTAATGCGAGAAAGCGGTAACAACTTCCTCTGCTCAGCTTATGCCTAACTGTGGGGCCTATTTACAGGCTAACGAAAAAAAAAAGGTGCATCAATGCACATCCAGAACATTCAAATGAATGTTGAATAGTGACTCAGAGCGTTTTTATCGGCACCATAGACCGCTGAGGTTTATTTTAATTTTGCATCCAATTTCTTATTTTGCCGTTTCAGAGAATGAGTGATAACATTTCGTGGGCACCCAACGAGAAGATAGTTCAAAACCACTTAAACATAGAATTGTTAAACGTATTTTAGTATTTAAACGGTAGACATAAACATATCTTTATCCCCTAAAAATTTTTCATCTGTTCGGATTTCCTAGCTGAAAGTCTAGCGATCCGAAAATTATAGGGATCAAAACTTACCTTTTTGAAAATTTCAGCCAGAAAAAAGACTTTCGAAAATTTTAGGTGACCTTTTTAGGGTAAAAATCCGTTAAAAATGAGCAATTATACCATTTTTTTAAATGTTCGAAAATCCTAGGAGAGACAGGCAAGCAAGAAATTTTACAACAAATGTTCCGAAAATTCTAGGTCTCAAATTCTCTTCCGAACAGATATTTTCCGAAAATTGACGTTGGGTGCCCTTGACATTTCCTGTAATTAGTTCACTTCGCAGAGGACGATACCCTTTATTCGGGGCATGTTTGCTTGGAAAGGAGCATCTTCCGTACCAAACAACGAAAACGTTGGTTTGTAAAGAGAACGAGATTACCTTCGGTTCAGTTATTAGTCTGCGGTGGAATTAGCGGCCTGTAGCAGTAAAAGTACTTCGAGAATACTGTATATTTTGAAACGGCGGAGGCGCAAACTAAGCTAGAACAATCTGTTAATTTGAAATATCAGATTGAACTTATTTTCATTGCGAATTTAACTAGGTTTGTGTAAGACACTGACTGATGATCCACAATATGCTTTGTCTTGAAACCGGCGATTGAACTATTTCTTCTGGCTATGCTGCAATTTAAAAATCTCCACTTGTCCTTATCGCCAATCTCTTCCCTTGTAGAGTAGAACGGGCAGCTGTACTCTTCAGGAGTAAAGGCGACTAAAGGTGCCGCAGGACATATTCCCCCACATGTAAATGTTACGTAGGTAAAAGTTGAGGAGCGAGACTCTAAAAATGCAAGCGTTTCCTTTTTTTGGTTTCGTGTGTGCGCGCCAAAAGACTGACACTCAAATTTTATTAATAAATGATAGTCACGTTGAAAAACTACCAAAAGGTAATAAAATTTGAAAACCGGTCGATATACAAATACCGGATTAACCTTGATCTACAAACTGATCATAACAAAACTCTAGACACAAGTGAAACGTCAAGTGCAAACATGGAATAAAACTAAAAATAACTTGCAAAATACTTCAAAACATTACCATTCCTGGGTTAAAGGAAAATAAACTTGAACCAAGGTAAATTTTGACCCGATGCATAACAAATGTTATATTCATTATTTTTTTTCTCTTGGGGATGCAACGTTGTACCTAGTCAATTTGGCCTTATTAATTAAAAATGGTGAATTAATTTCCATCTCCTCTTTTGGAGAGATTTTTATTTCACTGAATGTAAAGCATAGACCTTTCTTCAGAGGTTGACTGACCTCGCAATCCTGGTTTCTTTCATGCTTAACTGATCAGGCCATTCAATATCTTTTAGCGCCAGTTGTATAGCTTTCATCTCCCTTCATGTTGGCTTTTTTTTTTCTCCTTTGTGTTCTTTTCACTTGGGCTTGTTCTTTGCTAGTCTGGGTCCCAAATTTAACTTATCTAGGGATGATTGCATTTTATTATCGGAGGCACAGCTAGCTTTAATAATCATAATATCTTACAACTTTGGTTACATTTTGTTTTTAGTTTTCTATTTTAAACATTAATATCTGCACCATTTCATCATATTGTCCATATTTTTCCTGGCGTCGGACTGTGGAAGGGGAGCTGGGGAACCATTCAGAAGCTGGCCCAGAACAGACAGGAGTGGCGATCCTTTGTTGCTGCCCTACATGCCTGACGGCATTCATGGGCATGAGTGAGTCAGTGAGTGTGTCCATATTTTACTTTCCTCGTGAAGACTGGGTGTATTATGGGTTGTCATTTTTCTTTTGGTCAAGAGAGGGGTTGTCAAAAAATTCGGTATTCGATGTGGGGGTCCGGGGATTTTAAAAAATTTTGTCCCTTTTAAAAATATCCTCTACCCCTTCTGCAGTATGAATGCAACCTTGGCAATCTCCCGCATACACGCTAAGCCTCTTCCCACTTGTTCAAAAGTATTTTACAGTAAATGTATCAGGCAATTACTGTAACATAAGTAAAATACACAATTTTTCGTAATTATGAATATGGGGCTGATAATTTGTAATAGTGGGAAATTTTATACTTAGTCTTATTAAAGGTTTTTCATATGTAAAGCTTCGTACTTTAACTGGCCCAGTTTTGTTCATATGATAAAAGACCCACAATAAGATAATCTATATTTTGCTGAAAAAAATATTTTATGGCGAAGGACCGGCGGCATAACTTAGGTATATATTCAGTTTTCATTTATTGTAATCTGCTAATTTCAGTTAAGATAATGGGCTTCATTTTCAATTTTTTCAAGGGGAACAACATTGACACATTTGTGATATTAAGCTTTTCATATTCTAATTCAGTCGATTTACTGTCTGTCTGTGCTTCTGGTTTGTTACAAAATTGTTCCATATTTCGAAGTGAATCACACCACTTTTGAAAACTGAGTAGAAAGCCACTTTTCATTACATTTAACATCGATTTAAAAAAGTGCTTTAAGAAACGCTACAAGTGAGCCCAGTTCAAGCTATGACGACATCTGAATACTGGCGACAAAGAATCGATAAAAATTTAGCAAAGTATATGGTGCGCTATGTATTTGGGCGTTTAAAGGTGTCCTCCTCTTTTAATCCTCTAATTCTCCTTAACTCTCTCTTCTAATCCCCAGGATTAGAAGAGAAGGATTCTGTATCACAAAACACTAGAGCTGTTAATAGACCTTCGAACCCAACGTATAGGACATGAAAAGTAGAAAATGCTGTGGTCATCAGATGGACAGTGGAACTGGCACAGACGAAATTTTTGCCGCAAGACTCACTATATCAACTTTGCGCTTGGTATTTTGCATAGGGTCTTGTAAACCGTAAAATCAGCAACCCCTATGCAAGCGGCCTATATAGCTTTTTGGTGCTAAAATAACAAAAGACGGTTGGTATACCGCAAGTCTGTTATAGTAGCTAGTGTTTGAGGGTGGCGTCATTTTCACTCGTTATCCTGTACTTTGTTAAGATTTAATCCACAATAATTGCCTGTACAGAATAACTGAGTGAGCGAGAGCAATACAAATGTATACATGTACCCTATTGGCCAAGGCGCTTACTTCTGAAAGTGCTCTTGACTTGATGAATATTCATTATAGTTTTAGATAGCGCTGGTTATGCTTAAAGATAAAAAACAGCACTTGAATAACCATGCTACCAGCTGAGCAAAAGAACAGAGATTCCGACCACTTTGTGTGTAAAAGGAATATGCATTTCAATTCTAAGCAGTCAGTGGTGAACTACAATACAATGCCAGCGGAATTAAGCTTGTGAATATCTTGTCGAAAGATCTGATCGCCTTTCCGATGAGGATTAGAAGAGTATATGAAGGACTTCTGAAACAAGAAAAACGAAAAGTACTCCAGTTAAAGTGCTTATCTGGAGCAGCAGCGTTTATTTTCGTAGCTGGATTTTTTGTGGTATTTCTTGGTTTAGATGTCGTTCAAAAAATAGCAAAGGGCTTCAGTTACAAGGGCGCAAATTGTGTTGTCGAAGGTTCTGTTATTACAAGCAAAAGTGAGAGCTGTACGTGTGGAATGCACCCCTGCATTAGCCAATACCCTTGCTTGCAAGTAATGGTCAGAGTTATCGATCATAGGGCGGAGAAAAGCGAATCATCCAAGCTTGTTCTATTGCACAACAACATCTACGATCTGGGATCTAACGTAAGTACACTACTGCCACTGTTTACTCACACTGGTGCGGTTTCAAACACTTTTTAGAAACTGTTTGTGTTAACAGCCACATCCTAAGGGAATACAAAGCTTAAAACATGTTAAAATCGTCACTTATTTTTCAGGCTGATGCCAACATGATAAAAAAAATGTTTTGTGCAAAGATGGCAACTCAAGCATTCGTCAACAAATCGTCGTGTTTTAATTAAACAATGCAAAGTTAATCGGAAAATGCAAATTTTTACGAAAAAGAGAATGGCCAAGAACAATTGAAGATACCTTTCTGTTTTAGGTTAAAGGAAAGTTGAAAACTTATTGGTTGTCCGGCACGCAAAACCTTACTGATTAGTAAATGGAAGCGAAAAAAGGGCATCAGCTTTATGAAGATCTTCTCAGATAAATAAACACTGACCATCTGTTCGCGTCACACTTCAATGTGCATATGATTATTGCACTTGTTTGCACAAAGGTTAGTTATTACTCTGCGGTTTTTTTTTTTGCGCTTTAATTACTTACACTGGCGCTGTAGTGATCGAACTACTGAGGTATTTAGTTTCTCCTAGTTCGCTGAATGGCGTGATGATGATGAAATAGGCATCAACTTTATTCATAATTGATTTGGCTAGGTATAATGATTTTAATGAAGTTTGTTTATGCATCTTTTGCTTTAGTAGGACGTAGTATGGTACTATCATTAATACGAGCTATATATATATACATTTGTTATAACGTAAAAGGTTGCCGCTGAAGGTCGATATAATGCCACGTCAACATACACGATAACGAACCTAACGCTTGAGTTCATAATTTCTGTTGGAAAACCTAACAGGTACTCCGCAACTTCGCTCATTGGGAATGGATAGCGTGCTCATCGAACAAAATTCACCCTACTGTTTTCCGGCCCACTTTTTAATAAAGCCGGACTACATGGGCTCTTAATCATAACCGGGCTATTTATAAACGCGAGGAAGTCAACGGCTCAACGCCACCTGTCAAATTAACAAGATCATTTGAACTGAGACAGTCAACTGTGCAAAGCAGGTGTTTTTTTTGTTGGAAGCTTCTGTTCACTCATTAGATCAACGGTAATTTCGGCTCGATTTCTGTAACGAGGCGAAGCTGAGCCGCGCCGCGCCGATCTCGAAAGTGGAGCGGTTCTGTGCCACACTTTGGTGCAGTCGGAACACTTATGCGTAGGAGGGAGGCACCTACACCCACTGAGACGAAAGCGTGATTCGGTAAATGTGTTCAGGTGTGAGGAGTGCAACCTCGTTCCCAGATTCTCTCTCCTACCCATCTCTCTCTCTCGCTCCGTAGGGACTGGGGTAGGAGAGAACCCTGGGAACGAGGTTGTGAGGAGTGAACATTGACATTTAGTACAAAAATTAACCACAAGGGACTGGAAAGGACCGCAAACGAATATGCCGAAGAACGTAGGATCTATAAAGACCTGATGAGCAAAAATAATAATGTGGACATATTAAATTCCTACAAGCAGAATACTGCAATGCTGATCTTACTACGTGAAAATTAACTCTGCAAGACATCAACACGACACCGAAAGAACTCAAAACAGAGCGGGATTTAGCCTGCGGGCAAGCTCTCCTATTTGGGTAAGCGAAGTGAGTCTTGCGAGAACGCGCGAGCGAGGGCGCTCGCGCGTTCTCGCGAGACTCGCTTCTCGCCCAAATGGGAGAGCTTGTTCGCAGGCTAAGCGGGATTGTAGCCATAGACAGCTGTTTCGCCCTTTTTGGGGCTCGTCAGTATGGCGCAACAACCAGAGAGTGCACCAAGCCCTCTCGGCCAACTGTTCCGGTCACTGTTTAATAGATGAGTGTGAACGCCTTGTTCCATTTCTGTGCCGTTATAATACCGTAAAATTCCAAAATGAGTCCCGGGGCTTATATTTTTCAAAGGCCCTTTTTGAGGGGCTTATTTTTGGAGGGGCTTATCTACGGAGGGAAATTTGCATTTCAAAATCGATTGCGCCAGCCGGAAGCCTCCTTTGAGAATGTCATGTATGGTTTGGTAGTTGTACTTTTGTTGGTCGGCGAGATCTTTTGGCGATGCGTACAAGCAATGTAAAATAATGCAATCTCCGCCAGGATAGAAAAAACCGACTTATTAACGTTCAGATCAAGAACATATTGGTCTCTTTCAAAGTTTTGCTCACTTATGCATCTTGTTTTTGATGTGGTTAATAATTTTATTTGCAAAATATGACCCTAACTTTACTAACTGTTGTTGCCCCAAAACAAAGATTTCAAAATTGTAATTGTGATTGGTTTCTAAAATGGTTTCGTTTCCTGTACTGACTTCTAGTGTACTTACGGACCGCCTTGCAAGTCGGACGAAAAGCAAAACATTGCGTCCGTGCAGGAGTATAAACGTGAGAGGGGACGGAATGGTTCAGTTCTGGAATGTTACTTTAATCCAAGCAAACCCGAAGATGTTCTTGTTGATGTAAACGCTCACCAGACGGTAACGTTTCATGTGTTCTTTTGGCCTTGCTGTGGCTTTGTTATTGGTGTATGTATGATGATAAGGGCATGGCATTTGAAGAAAACCCAGAAAAAGCAAGTTGATTTCTCAAATGGAGTTCCCTTTCCAGTGGAATGGGGATTCAGTAATGGTGCAAATGGTACATATAACTGTCGAAAGCTAAAAGGAGGTAGCGCATTAGGTTGAACTATAACTTTATGATAAGTTTATACGAAATCATCCGAAGACTTCACTACGATGTTCTTTTGAAACGTTATTGTAGCAGAGACAACTGTGAAGTAGTTCAGTTTGGTTTGGGAGAATAAGGCGACTGAAATCATCACCTTGACTACAAAAGGAAACGTCAGATTCAAATTGACAAATTCCCAGATAAGCTAGGAAATGAGCACATAACAGCTGTGCTACTTCTAGTTGTGTTGATAAAATAAATACAGGGAGAACTTGGACACGTGGCACAAATCCACGTTTGCTGTTTGCCATAAATGTGATTTTCAGGGTCAAATCTCGAACTTCTCATGTGACGAACGTAATGCTACTAAGCAAAATCCATTGTTCTTGCTCATTTAGAAATAGGTTAGTTGCGTGTGAAGTTTGAAGTTTGACCCGGGTGTAAGACTCTCTACTGTGTTGTTAGGTTACGCAAAAAAAACTGATAAAGACTTGCGTTTAAAAACGCAGGCCAATGGAGAAACCTGGGGTCAATTTTACAAAACTTCTACAAGTTTCAAAATGTAGCTATTGGACCTATTACCATTGTACATAGGGGTATTGAATAAATTTTTAATAACCTGGTTCCAAAATGCTATACCTGACTTTCGAAAACCCATCCCGGGTTGCTGTAAGCCTCTTTATCAATGCGAGGACCAGTTGGGCAACCTTCTTTTATAGAATGAGTTAATTCCTTACATGAATAAAAAAAAGTTCTCTTTAATCTAAGATTGTCCAGTGTCAATCAATAACGTGTGTTAAGTGTTAAATTTATCACGTGTTTTATCGCACAGGTCTAGAGTCTCCCGATATAAGTATATCCCCATGCCGCTGGAGGGGGCTAGCATCGTGAAGGTTATCTCATGTTACATTTTTGCACCAAGTAAACTCCAACGGGTAACGAATGGGAATGCAGACAAAGCAATAGACCATAGTCGAGTCATTGGTAGCGAACTGAAACTAGCTGAATTCCCGCTAGTGGTCTTGACTGGAAGCTAATTCCAGTGATACAAAACCGGTTCATTGCCACCTGGAACTTGACCTCCTGGCCTCATAGACCCGAGGGCAAGAATTAGTTTTACTAAAGTAACCCATAACTGACAGGTCGCGATTGCTAACGAGCTGAAGGTGAAAAATGTACCTCTGAGGTCAGGAGAATACTTTCTAGGTTTTTCGTGCTCCGGGGAGTCTCGATATTTCTTGAGATGAAAACAAAGAAGAGCCTTTCATTTGCTCAGGATTAATGGGGGAGGGGAGGAGGGGGCAGGGCGCTAGGGGGGTTGGCAGACGCCACAGGTGTATAGAAGCATAAGTAAGACCCGCCCACAAAAGAAGCGCGTGGAGTCGTTCACATCATGATGACAAACTATTCCGGAGAGAAAAACTGAAGAGGCAACACTTATTAAATAAGGTTATCACTTTTATTTGATCATGTTTAAATATTTTCATTTGAATCGAAATTAACATTAAATCTTAATTTAGATAGTGTCATACACCTCTAGCTATGTTGTACATGGGATATCTATAATTTTAAGCGGGAAGAGTTACGACTGTTTTAAGTTTTCTAGACATGTTTCGGATGAAGAAGTTGGTACTTACAGTACCCGCTAGTGGGTGTGATATAATGTGAAGTAAAACAAATAGCTGATTGCAACCTGAAAATACGGAATCTGCGATATTTGTATACTGTAATAGCATGATTTGTAGTGATATTTGGCATAAATACCACGAGTGATATTTCGAAATCGTTATACGTAATTTCACTGGCCGTTAGGCGAGTGAAATTTGAGACAATTTTGAAATATCACAATTGGTATTTATGCCAAATATCAAGCACAAACCATGCTATTATTTGTTTATACTACTACCCACAAAAGGTTTGTAATTTTCAGATGTAGGTATTTCAAATTAAAGGGAAAGATTCACGGTTCAGGGCATGCTCATTTATCAAAATGCTGTTTTTCTGCCGGGACTATCATCTAAGCAAGCACTACGATCATGTCATAATGTTGTCTACGAACCAATCTGCACATTCCTCTGGCAGTAAATTGCACTTGATCAACTTAAATATTTGAACATAGCTGTAAATTAATGAACCGTGGAATAAAACCTTTGGGTAACAATAAGTTCAACGTTGGTAGTGTTGGCATAACCCACTATTTTTTTCCTGCGATTTTAGTACTCCTCCATCCTACATCAGGTTACTCTGAAATACACTTCTAATTTGAAATACGCTCTGAGATCGCCGAGATACATGTGAGTGGGATTATTAACCGACAGAACTAATAATAAATTGGAAAAAAGTAATTTAATTAATGAGCATGCGCTTAAACGTGAACCTGTCCCTTTAAGCTGAAATACCAGTAGTCTAAGCCAATCAAATTGCAGAAATTTTTCATTTAGTATTATATATTATTCAATTTAATTACCACTAGCTATAAGGACCTCAGTCTGTCACCGTGGAATGGCTGACAACGAATTGAACTGAAAAGTAACTATTATATTTTGGTCTCGAAAAAGAGTGACAAAACCATCAGTATCTAGGGAAGGGTGGGTGTTCTTTATACGTATTCACAGGAATGTACGTCACATCTTGATAACCAAATGCGGCTGGTCCACCTATGGCCAACCCTTGCGGGTAAGTCCATAGTGGTGAGCAAGGCATAAATATTGCAGCGACTCGCAAACCATAACGGACTTCCTCAGTGGTGACTGGTTCCCCTGTGTCTTCTTCTACCAAAGAAATGAGGTCTGGTACAGTAGCCAGGATATTCTTAGAGCCATCAGGGTTTGATGTAAAGGCAACGTAGTTCTCATTTTGAAATTCAATTTTAAGGTTAACGCCACTAAAACGTGAAGAACCTTCAATTGTCAACCTGCCTTTGTTGAAGGCGCCCTCCGTAACACGGCTCACGTCAGCAATCTTAAAACAAAATGAAATATACAGTATTGGTAAACGGTTTGAGCTCACAACCATCAGAAATACCGGACGTCTGTAATGCTTTTTTTGCTTGGTTATCAGCTCTCTGGCTGTCCGTTAAGTCATTGACCTTCAAATTTAGTTCTTTGCTATTATTTTTTTCAGTTATGAGGAACAATTATTACTATCACTTTCTATCGTATGAGCTGGCCAGTAAAAGCAACACAATCTTGTTTCAAGAGGACGACGAAACAGTCTTTAAACAAAATTACAGACAAGGACATTTGCCACACCTTTCCAGTGATCAAAAGTTTGCCATTCTCATGCTGTAGAATGCTCTCCACAGGGGACTCTTTCTTATGTCTTGCACGTAATACTGTGTTGCCTAGGAGCCGGGTTCGGCTCACAGAGTACAGGGCAAACTTATCCTTTATATCTGTCCAGTTAACAATGAACGATAACCCAGCCATACACCTAGGATAAAGAATACAAGATTCAGATATATCAGTTACAATCCGTAAAAAATGCTAAGGCCAATAGTGGCCGCCCGTGATATAGAGTTTATAACCTCCCAGGGTCCAGTTATTCGAAGGTCGATCAGTACTAACCTGAGGTTTACCGTTGGTCAAAAGCATTTTCACGGATGATTTTCTAATTCTTTTTAGCGCATCCAATCATCAAAATGTAGACAAGAAGTAATTACACACAATTTGCTTTCACTCAAATTTTTAACTAACCCTACGTTGTCAACCCAGCTTCGAAAAACCTAGCCTGCGAGCGGCAGACGTTTCTCCTTGCTCATCGCCGTTGAGGGACGTTTCGCGAGGAGGAACGTCTGCGACTCAGCGACAGAAATTCCATACTGATGACGTAAATCAATGTTTACTTAATATATCCGGTAGTCATAGGGTTCCAAATGCAAATTTGCTCAATTTCCGTCGATTTTGGAAAAGTGTTGGTTCATCTGTGAATGAGCTCCAGCAAAACTCAAATGCTTCTTCTAGAGAAGAATATATTCCACAAATATTGACTGTTTTGTTAGAGATTCTTCGCGTTTACATTTGACTTTTGCCGCCTTTTGTCTTTTGTCTGTCATTCGTAAACAATAGCTAGAACAATGAGACTACTGGTCGACCAATATTATTAGCGCTAAGCGCTTCTGACCGAATTCCGGACAGATTCTGCGTCATCAGTATGGAATTTCTGTCGCTGAGTCGCAGACGTTCCTCCTAGCGAAACGTCCCTCAGCGGCGATGAGCGAGGAGAAACGTCTGCCGTTCGCAGGCTAAGAAAAACCCGGTCCAGATGTTTTGAGGGGCCAAGGTCACGTACGATTCAGTATAATACCTACCCCATTTCCAGTGTTTTCATTCTGAGGAAATCCTCCAATCGCTTAGCACCATCGGCAAACGTGACAGCGGCCACATGTCCACTTTCGTTACCAACGGCCGCAGGGTGCGGCGGGCAGCCATAAACAAACGGCAAAAACATCTGTAGCTCAGGAAAGGCTCGGCCCATGCCATCCGCGTCCACAATGGGGATATTGAGCTCTGCACCTACTGTTAAAGGTTCAATGGAGTTGGCACCGCCTATTTCAGCACACACTAACGCAACTAGTTTCTCTGTGGATGGAGGCTAAAAGGATATAAAGCGAAATTGATGCTGTTAAATCTTAAAAATTTCGACAAAGCGTAAGTGTGAGTCTGAGTTGAAAAAGTCTGGAATTCTGCTTTTCTTAGCCTGAGAGCCGACAAATTTCGACGCTACCACTGGTTTCCCTGCCCAATGATATCTGAGAAACGAGCGCAGAAATTCCCTACTGATGACGTGTCACTCCCCAGATCTAGGTAGCGCTTCTGATTGGTTAAAGCAAACTTCCCTCGCGGCACGACCAATCAGAAACACTATCCAGAACTAAGTGGTGGTACGTCATCAATATGGAATTTCTACGCTCTTTCCCCAGACGTGCAATTCTCCAAGCCGACAGTGGTGTGACCGATTTTCATGGGCTAGTACAGCACCTGACCTCCGGACTCCAGAGCTCTTAACTACAGTCAACTCTCTAGAATTGTCTTTTTGAAAACCATCTGGTGACTGGTGAGTAGAGTCTATGGTTGCCGTGAGAGCAACTAAACCGCCACAATGTTGTGTCTGTTTATAAGTCATTTTGTTCACAGGCAGCCCAGGCTAGGTGCATAAATTACCGCGAGTTTCGATACTGTTTCGCATATTACGAACGATTTAAAGACTTTTTATGAGAAATTCAATATAGTTGTTAAAACGCAGAAATATAGGCATAAATATAAAAATAAATTGTACTTACGTAAACTTGGGCCTGTTGTTGCTTTTTCTTTGTAACCTGGGCTCAATTCATGGCCATTTTACGGTTTTGTGGCTCGTTTGTTCGGTGTTGTTTTCCTACATAAAGCGAAGCAAGGCAGGTGACTGTGTGCAGTCTCAACTCACAAATCTCTCCCGCATCAAAGAACCGCGCACCGATTCACCAAGAAAGCGCCGAATCCTCAAAGCCAGGTCAGTCTCTTATCTCTTCCTCTCGTCATGGGTATTGTGATGTGTTATTTGTGGGATATTATTTTGGACATTTTTGGTTCTGGGCAATGTGACGTGCGCCCAGGAACCTCGATGACTACGTGTTGCGCGAACTCAGGGGACCCGGGAAACCAATATCGCATGACAACACTTGGATCTTCCTACCCTCAGATAGTCTACTGATTGCGCGTGAGCGGTGTCTGGAATCATCCAATTGGATGAGCGTATATAAAATGTTCGCTTAAGTTTACGTAAGTACAATTTATATCTATATTCATGCCTATATTTCTGCGTTTTAACAACTATATTGAATTTCTCATACAAAGTCTTTAAATTGTTCGTAATATGCAAAACAGTATCGAAACTCGCGGTAATTTATACACCGAGCGGAGCTTGGGCCGCCTGTGTTTTGTTCCGTTGATGATGGTACATTGTAGAATTTCGTTCACACTAGAGAATTAGAATAACAAGACAGGAAGATTTTCAGTTTTGGCGGTTGTAAGAGTCGAGCGAATACTGGAGAACTAAATGTACCCCTGTTTTAATGAGGTCTTGGACGTCCTCTGCTTCATGTATCCCATCTCCAATCTTCTCCTTGACCTGGTTTTGGTTCAATGCAATCGCTGCCGCTGCCTCAAGGGCTGAAATGCTTTCACGACCGCTGAACAGTCTTTCAATGATGATCACTGGCGCACCCATAAAACATGCAACTCCCACTTTCCCTGTCAGTTGTGGGTTTGATCCTAACCTGCAAGATATATAACGTTAACTCTCCTAAAAAGATATATATAAAGTACAAAACTGATCCTTACAACGGAGAAAAAATTGACTGAGGCTTCGTATTCGATATCATGGTTTGAAAAACCAAAGTTTTTCAGGGGCTCTGAAACATAAAAAAACATAACGAGTATACAGTTGTGGGATATGATCGTAAAACAAACCAACAAGGTTCATAACAGTATGGCTGGTAAGAAGTTTCATTCAAACATGGAATAGGTGATGACATTTGAGCTGGGACTGTGATGTGGGTATTTTTACGTTCGACGAAGGAGAACGCTTACTATTCGTGTACCGTACGTGAAGTAGTAACCGTTCTGTATGGACGCCATCTTGGACCGACCTGGCACACTTTGCCTCGATCTTATGTGTTCAGTTTTTCTCGCCCGGGAGCTGGTATCTATTTTCAGACACTCGTTCACAGATGAAAAGTTGGCGATTTTCTGTTTACCACAGGTTTGTTTATAGTTTTTCTTGCAGTTTTCAATAATTAAGCTTATTTACCATAGGAAAATTTCCATTCTAAGATAATCGGATACGTATATATTATGTTAACAATGTGTTTTGCACACTGTATTTGTTTTAATGTATACAAGCAAGATCAGCTAAGATCGACCATGTTTGATTTTATTACAATCTACATCTTTTTGCTTTTAAAAGCTATTTATAGCGTTGTATTTGCTTCTGTTTCTCACCATTTTTGAAAAATACACAAGAAGCTGAACAGTGAAACGTCGACCTTTTCATCTCACTAATTCCGGGTGCGTTGTATTTTGAAAACATTGCTAAGCAGGTGAGTCGTGCTAGCCTAGTGTCACACTACAAGGTTTTAAAGTGATACGCGACGCTTAAACTTTTCAGATAACTTTAATTTTCTGTATCCCAATTTTTAGCCAATTTTATTGACCACCCTAGAGTGCAAAAGAATATCCTGAGGATCATAGTCAGTGTTTCACCTGTTGTTACTTGCATGTACTTTGCTTAGAGGTTTATCCAAGTAAATGTAAAAAGTACAGTACGCTCTTGCATTTTTGAGGACAAATGAAATAGTAAAGAATTATAAAGTGGGAGGACAAACAATAACACTGATCAAGACAGCTGCTGATATTCATATTGATAAAAGTGTTTGATTTTGATTTTTCGATATTACAAGCCCAACAGGTTTTGCACCCTCTTTCAACTACCACTCTCTACCCACTACCCTCCCCTCCCCATCGAACACACTCCCCTAATTTGCAATTATTACTAGTAGATAAGTTTATTTCCGCCTACTCTCCACATCTACAAACAAACCAACGCGTCCACCGTTGTATGATTATGTCTGTCTTCTCACCTGTTAGGGTGAATAACACGGATTTCCTTGCCTGCCCTAAGAAGTTCCAACGCTCTTAATCTACCGAGGTAGGGGCTGCCCCCTCCCCCACATCCCATGATTCCTGCACCAATGGCGATGCACTCAATATCAAACTCATTTAGAATCCAGTCTCCAGTTTTAGGGTCTATATAAGGATCTCTAAACACAATGGTCTCTTCTTCTACTACGTTCATTTGTTCTATAGGAGCAGCAGGGGATTCTGGCCGCCGGATCGATGCAGAATGCCCCACCGATTCACTTCCTCTTGGTTTCGTCCCTGAAAAGAAATTTACGGTTGATAACACCAATGACCACTTCTACAGTCGGATCTCACAGGCAAGAAACTAGTATCTAATCCAACATAAGGACAACAAACAAACAAACAAACAAAACAAAACAAAACAAATAGCTTTCCAAAACTGTTTTTACGATTGAGTGCCAACAATAAACTCTTACTTTCTGGTCCAAAAACAGAACAAAGAGAAATTTGTATTAGGAAAACAATCGTTCATAGCTTGCTCTTTCGTTTTTATGTTGTTTGGTTAGGTGCTTCAAGTTTTCAATTGGTTATTGGTTCATCCAGCCTTCGTTTGTATTTTTATTTGTCCATTTCACTCTCTAGACTGTTCCCAACGACCTATTTCATTCCATAACGAAGGAGCCTGAGCAGTCAATGTGCAGCACGAGGGGGTACGAGGCACATTCACTCTCGCCGTTCAGGTTTTCGGGGGTTCCTTCCCGTTTGTTTTAAGAAAATAGAGAAGAAAAGTCTCAAAATTGACTTGGCCTTTGTACCTTGATCCGTTAATTGCTCCAGGTTTTGTGCCTCAGACTCTGCTAAGTCTCCTACAACTTTTAAAAAGTAACGCACGGCATTTCCAGGGAGATATGCCAGAGGAACCTCCATCACATCAATCACTTCCAAGGTCTTTTCGTCAGCCCCAGCCTCCACTGCTTTCCTACGTGCCTCATTCTCGGCGTTTTCACGTGCCTTCTCACGTGTTGTGTTGTCCATTGGAACGACCTGATCAAACGTTCCACTGACTTTGCTTAAAGCAGCACCAACCGCATTTGCAACCTACAAAGGAATACAAAACTAGCTTATGAGCTATTTTACTTTCTGAATCACGTCGGCATCATACGTTTTCTATAGTGTTCTGGCTGAGGTCGAGGCTCAAAGGCTTCAACAAGACGGAGACAGAGGAGGCTAACCTCTTATGAAGCGCGGCCGTTTTCCAGTAACAGGGAGTTTAAGATACGGAGACTACGGACTACGAAATACGGCTGGACGAGCGTTGTCCTTGGTTTGTAGCACTGGGTTGAGTCGTGCAAATATAGAACGTTAAGATTGCACTACAGATAGTAGACTACGAGAAGAGGCGGAGAGGGAAACAACACGCAAAGATTTTATTGTTTTCATCACAGTTCACAAAAATGCAAGTCAGTTTTGCATGTGATCTTATCTTTAGAACAATGAACAAATTCTTCCAGGTTACAAATTTTATTGTTTTCGCACTATTTGCATATTGTTTAATTTAATCAATACTTGAAGGAAGCAATTACGTCGGTTGAAATTGGTGAACAAAGTTTTGGTTACACAGGTTTTATTTTTTTCGCCCATGAAACCTTATGTCACGTACTAAAGAAATAGACAGAAATAGTAATAGCTCATTTATTAGATTTAGAAGATGGACTTCTCCGACTACTGATCTGATGTAGTTTGAAGTACTAAAATGGAGAGTTTCGATTATTTCGAAGATGTTTACATCATTTTCATTCAGCAAATGCGATACAAAGACTCGCTTAAACAAAGGTTACACAAGTAGAAAGACACACTAATCAGTTCGAACAAACATTGAAACTTTTCAAGTGCGAAGAGAAAGTAAATTGCCTGCATGATTTCTCTTCTCCTCGGCCTTCAATCTGAATTTTGCGTATAAGCAGCTAAATTTAAATATGAGCTTATTAGTTTTAAATAAAAATGTACTCACAACCTAACGTGGTTCGAGTGGAATAAAAGTGTAAATCTGAGCAGAAATTGGACACAACTTACATATTTCGCTTTCCTCTCACTTAAAGCAGGTGAATTGAAAAATTTTTACGAAAAGGCGAGATTCTTGAATTACCGAGACGGCAAAGTACGAGCAAAATGTTCTCCGTAGTCGCGACTACGCGAAACAGCTCAACAACTCACCGTAGCCGCTGGACTACGCGGGAAAAATGAACAGTCACGTGGTTTTGATCATGTGCAGTAGCATGTTTAACCGTAGTCGTAGTCCGTAGTCGCCGTATCTTAAACTCCCTAATGTTTGACAACAACCAGGACGCAGGGCTGTCAATAAGATTTCAAGTTGCTACATGTAGGTAAATACAACAAATACGCGGGAAATTAAGCAGTTAGGGATTTCTTTTGGTTCTATGTTTCTTCTATTTTCCTATGGAAGTAGCCGGGGGTTATATTCATGTAAGCCAGAGGAAATCCTCGGCCCCCGGCCCTTAATGACAGCCCTGCAGGCCGTCTCTATCTTCTAATGGGTTGGAGGGGGGGGCGTTTTCCTCAGTAGTATAGCTAAAAGAATGTCGAAGTCTCACTCAGAATGACAACTCTCATTAATCGAACGCATGTTATTAATTCTGGGAAATTATAAATCCATACCTGTTCGGATTTGCCCTGTAAAATCTCGTATCCTAGAATATCATATTTCATCATTCTATGGTACCTGATAATGTTTAGGACACAGCACATCTGAGGCTCCTTTCAGAATCTTGGTCCTGTCAGTTGGAGTCACATCCACAAGAATGCTGCCTCCACCGACAAGGATGACGGGCTGTTCCTCACCACTGATCTGTTTAACAGAAACGTTTCCCTTTAGTGTTTAGCAAAAATAATGTAAAGTTTGCCTCGGGCTGAAAATAAAGGTTGTTTTTATGATATGGCGTGATTGTATTGAGTGACGACCACCCAAGCGCTAGCTAGAGCTATGTAAGCAGAACACTATGCTCCAGGAGAGTTCATCCACGTGGGATGGTCCACAAGGTATATCATTTCTATGGCCTGTATCAGGCTACAAGATTTTTGGGGAAGCGGATCGAGAAAACTTGCGAAAAAACCGCATTGGTTGGAGAGATGGAAAAGTGAAGATTGTAAGCATTGTTTTATTAATACCTGATTTCAATATACCAGCTCCTGGGTACATCCCGTGGCTGATCTGATCAAGTCAATTTTCACGGTCTACCGCGTCAACACTTACATCACTCACTTGGCTTTGCACATGCAAAGTCAAACAAATATGGCAAATGTGTGAAACTCTCCCAGCCCCGCACATTTTTACATTTAACATTTTGATACGAGAAACAGTTTTCAGGAAGTGGGCAAGGAGGGGAGAAGGTGGGGCGAGGTGTTTATATTGATGTTTGCAGGCTCTTCCCTAGTCTGCTACACAGCCGTTCTTTGTGTCGTCATGCAACGACACAAAGAACAGCTGTGAAACAGACTAGCTCTTCCATTCTCTCTTCTCGCCATTTCTCCTTTGCTCATCGGTCATTTATTTGCTGCAGCCTGCCTTTTTGCTCATCTGCATTGACTGAGAGTCTGGCACAGAGATATAGGCAACAAAAACTTAAAGCCTTACTATTCCAAGTTATTTTAATATACAGGATCTGAGAGAGATTCGTTTTAGCTCAATACAGGTGGCAATTTTTTAAACAACAGTTTTTTTAGAGCATATTCTGAGTATATCACAATATTAGGATGAAAATCATAACTTTGATGCAGTAGAAATTTTGCACAATACCTTGACCCGATCTAAAGCACTTTCAATTTTCCTCTTAATTTCTTCCATTGCTCCAATCCTAACGCCTTCAGAAATTTGCCTCACTTTTTCTTTGTCTCCAACATCATGACATAACCCAGAAGCTACAGCTACATCTGTAGATGTCATTGTATTTCCTCCAAATACCAGAGCATCAGAAGTCAACTTATAGCCAACACTGGTGGGCCCAACTGTTACTCCTTCCTATACAGTATGGGTTAATGAAGCAACAGTATGGGTCAATTTGGTAACAGTATGGGTTAATGTAGCAACAGTGTGAATAGTTAACCTGGTGTTTATTGTCTGTAGGGGGAGTGATTACTCGAGGAACTTAGGGCAGTTTTTTAAATCACAAAAATGGCAGGTTGTAACTTATATCAAAGCCACAATTAGGTTGTCCTGATAAAACCTTAATATCCAAGAAATTAAAACAAGAAACTAATTAGTCTGTTGCCTAAACTTGTCACCTATAAAAAGAACTATTGTGTTTTCCTTTTAGGGGACCAACTGTTTATTCTAAATTTTAAAACCAAATGATTGCCAGTGAACTTTTTGGGTGAGTCACAACACGAACTGGACAGCCCCTACTTTCAAGCTCTGTTAGGGTCTTTTAAAGTATTTTCTTTGTTTATATTTGCCTAGAGATATATTAAAGAGGGTGAATGTGGACAACTGGCAACTAATGGATCTTCATCTCATTTGTACCACATATAGTGCATCCTCCACATTGATAAAAACAACAATTTCCTTAATTATTTCAGGGTTCGTACCCGTTTTTGAACAAAAAATTCAAGGACTTTTCAAGGACTTTCAAGGACACATTTCCCATATTTCAAGGACTCTATTCAATTAAAAAAGAGCCTTAATTCTATGTCTTTTTTTAGTTCTTCCACAACATAGGAAATTTTATCTCAAAGGTCTTTCTGTGTTTGCTCCTTTTCCTTTGGAGTTCTACTTAAATTATAAAGTTAGCACTGAAATTCAAGGACTTTCCAGCACCGACCGCAATTTTCAAGGACTTTCAAGGCCTTGAATTTTTATTTTAAAATTCAAGGATTTTTAAGGACTTTCAAGGTGTGTGCAAACCCTATTATTTACCCATGGCAGTATTTATAAGCCATAACGGTAGGGTTAGAATCCCAGCTGGCTGGAGACAAACCAGTATTGGCTATTTACAAGCATGGCAGAGGGTTTGAATACAAGATTACCAAGAACAAATCCAGACAGTGGTCAAGGCAGACCTAGAACTCAGGGGCTCCCTATTACTATGACCCCGGCTGTGAGGAGATGGATGATGTATTTCTTTGCCAAAAAACCTGAACCATGCAACCCTTTTTACTTGGAAAGAAATTGACCAGTATCATAGTATACTTACATGTGACTGTTGCACTATAGATCCACCACCAAGTCCAACACTCAGCACATCAGGCATTCGGAAGTTGGTGTTCACGCCACCGATCTACAGTTATCAGTTAAATGAAAATATTATATTTAACTGATTGTGAATTACTCTGCTATGGCAGTAACATCTGGAAAGATTTAAACACTTGTCAAAAACATACAGGCATTGGGAAGTTGGTTGGTGTTCACACACTGGTGATTTACATTCATCAGATTAACAACAGCAGTTACATAATTGTGAACTAGGCAACATGAAAGCTTTTGAACAACATACAGCTCCCTCTCTCTAGGGTCAAACAAAATAACAAGAACACCAACAACCACTTGTACATGTAAGTGTCTATTTTAGAGAAGTTTGTATGTTTAAATAGTAATTTTAATGTATTTGCCTGTTATTAAAGAAGGAGTAAAATACATTCACCTTAACACGTGTAGCTGCCTGCCTTGGAAATCCACCTTTGAGAACTCCTACATCCGTTGTTGTTCCTCCAACATCAATCACAATTGCATCCTGGACTCCAGACAAAAATGCTGCCCCACGCATGGAGTTTGTTGGACCAGAGGCAAATGTGAAAACTGGAAGATGTCTTGCTCGTTCAACACTAGATTATTCAAGTAACAAAAATTATGTTTCTGTGGTTTGTCAGCTTTCACCACATCTTTTCCCTATTTCATTATAATGTTAATAATAACAATACCACTGGCACATAATAACATTACCACTGACACATTTTTAGCTGTTACTTTCTCTCTGGTCTTCCTAAAATTCTGCTATTACAGATTATATCTTGTTTCTTTAGTGTGTATCTGTGTGTATTTTTACCCACACTTGTGGATAAATAGTAACAGTTTCTGATCACACAGGACCCATTGAACTGAAAATTGTGTATAATAGTGGAGCTCTCAAGAGCGAAGAGAGCCAGTGGAGCACCATGGGTAAGAAAATAAAGTAATCTACCAATCCGAGAAAATTTGGTAATCATGTGACCATACACTGAGAGACTGTCCGTCCGCACCACAGGCATACCAATGTAAAATAACTCAATCAACAGGTATGGTGACCCAAATGCAACTCGCGGTTATTTTGGGGGGAAATCACATAGCCACCCACCTCTTGTAAAGCAGAGACAACAAAAGAGTCAATAAAGACGAAAACAGAAAGCGGAAATTGTTTCTGTGTCTGTGTTGTCAAAGTATTAAGCTTAGATAAATTGTCATGTCCGCAAATTTGGAATATAGAGCAAGAGAAAGACAGAGAAAAAGAGAAGGTGGGCGGCAGGCCAGCGAAGCTCAACAAGAAAAAGGGCGACAAGGATTTAGAGCGAGAGATAAAAAACAAAGGAGACTTTTTTGTTGGAAGAACAACATGAAAATTTTGTAGCAGCGGTGACAAAATGAGAAATGATAGCAGCAACCAAGGTGAAAATGAGCGGCAATGAAAAAAAGTGAAAGGGAACACGCATGACATTTCCCCCATAAGCGTGTAACTAAGAAGTTTCTGGAAGTTTCACGTTGTATACGTAGTCATGCAAAACAACGGCAAAGAACAGTACAAGAAAAGTGTGCTGCATGTGAAAAGTTGCTTTTGCTAATTAGACCTAGTGGTGTTTTTCACCTTTTTCCGGCATCGCATGCCTTCGCCACTTAGCATTACACGATTTTATATTTTGTTTGAACTAACTATAAATATTATCGAGATCAGCTTCGTTTTTAGCCCTGGCTAACTCTATATATTAGTGTAAATACCAGTAACTTGCAAGGTGCATTTTTTTGGGAGAATCCAAAAACGGGTTTTGTACTGATCTCTGTTCATTGTGGATTATTCACTACCAAAACATGGAAGATCCAAAAAAGGACCATTTACAATGACAATGGCATGTCCTCGCGCTTCTTGTGATAAGAAAAATGGAGAAAAAACAACGAAATGATCCTCGCGGGGAAGACAAGAAGGCTACGCATGAATAAACGAAATGTAGATATTTCGGTTGGAAACACAAATCTTGAATAGAACACACCTTAGGAGATTACAATTATAAGAAATTTTTTTAAACTGAAACTGATGATTTATTTTTTTTTAATTACTTGGAAAATAAACCAGCATAAGTAGACACTACATATGTACAAAAAATGGGACAAGTAAGGGATTAAAAACAGTATACAAATATAAATAGATGACAAACATGGAATGAAATATGTAACTAATGGCTCCAAGTTATGGCCCCACCAGCATAGGTTCAGTTAGAATGTCATACATGTATGACATCTGTTGTGTACCATTTGCTTGGAAAACTGCTTGTGAAAAAACGTTTTTCAAATCCTTTCCCAAAAGAAGACTCAGATTGTGAATCTCAAAAATCTGGATTTGGATTTGATCTTAAGAATCCACCCAGAGTGTGGATTTTATGGATTCACGATCCATTTTTGGATTTGCCTCAACAAACACAAAATCCTTCCTTGGATTTGGAAAACCAGATTGGTTTTCCCCAAAAACACACCCACAGTCACTATAAGGAACAGATCCAACCTATAAACTCATTATAGAAAATAAAAATTAATGTTTCTGGCACTAATTACCTTATTATGGTGCCATCATTCTGTGTGAGATAAAATGGACATTTCAAGCCTAATGTCTTCAAGGCCTCACAGAATGCCTCCACTGTCTGCTGACAAAGGGGCTTTAGACTCTCATTTAGAACAGATGCATTCTCACGTTCCAGAAGTCCTATCAGTCCCACCTCATGAGAGAGGGTCATGCTCATTTCTGGGTATGTGGATTTGATGATCTCAGAAACTTGTAATTCTTGTCTTCCAGAAGCTGGAGAGAACACTCCAGCGATGACAATATTCTTTATACCTAATTAATATTAAAGAGTACATTAGACTCTCTTGTAAGCATGCCACCACCCTTGGGGCATGACAAAGTAGTCATTTACAGGAGGTGGACATCTATAGATTATGCAAAGACCAACAAAATAAAGCTCAAACTCAATTGATTAACGTAATTACATTTCATTTTATAATATCTTATAATAATAAGCTAAAATTAGGCAAACGTTATCATACTAAGGGGGACATGGGGGTTTACGGTACTGTGGTATTGAGCTTTTTTTTCAAGTGTTATTTCGGTAATTTTGATTTTAATGTGCAGTATTGCGGTATCATCTGGCCTGCAGTATATGGTTTTTCATCCTTTTGGTTAACAGTTTTGGTAAAAGAAGATCCTTCACAGTATTGCAGTACCATTTATTTGCGCTCTCCTGTCTAATACAGATCAATACAATGTGCAAAAGGAACAACAGTAAACTAAACAGGTTAATAAAAGGTAATATTATTTTGAAGACTAGACTTAATGCTAAATGATTACACAATCTATGACAGAATTGGAAGGGCATCCAATGACCGGGCTTTTCGATCATTCTACTGATCAAGGTCTTCTCACATTTTCTCGCAATGTCTGAGGTTGATTTCTGGTGCATACAGAGGTAAACAAATACGCGAAATGGAATGCGGTATCGGTATTTCGTCACTTTTGGTATTTCGTCGATTTTTGACATGGTATTTCGGTATTTGCCAAATTGCCCCCCAATGTACCCCCCAATGTCCCCCTCCATACTGCGTGCTGTTGAAACTGTGTACTTAACATTTTGAAATCTTATGATATACCTGCAAACTTTTTCTGAGTCAAATGTCATGTTTTTGTCTTGTCACAACTGGGATTTCCGAAAATGTCCCAGCAACTTCCGAAGACTTCCGATGATTTTTCAAAGACTTTCGAACATTACGGGAAATGTCCGAAGATGACTGTTATGATGACCTTTGAGTGCTTTCAAAGCTATTTTAAAAGGCAACAATTTTAGCATGTTTTGATAATCATGTGACCATACACCGAGAGACTGTCCGTCCGCACCACAGGCATACTAATGTAAAATAACTCAATCAACAGGAATGGTGACCCAAATGCAACTCACGGTTATTTTGGCCAAATTTTCTTAAGGTATTGTGGTATTGGGTACAAAATGCACAATATACTGTAAAAAATGTTCATGTTTTTGTTCCTGTTTTCCTCTATGCTGTTATTATGCTCATTTTTCAGATTAAAAGAATTATTTCAAGTGAAAAATGTTTCAACAACATCGTTACTTTTTTTTTTTTGAAAATGCCAAAAATTTGGGTTGGTCAGATGATGCTACAATATGGAGAAAAAAAAGGGATGGCCTTAGCTAACCTGCATCATGAACTTCTTTTGCAATCCTAAGAACTTCTTCCTTGTCAACATCAGTTATACAGGAGCAGTTGTACTGGTAACCACCGTTGAGGAAAAAGTACTTCCCAGTAATTACATTTTTTAAATCAGTAGGAAAATCACATAAAGGTGGTACACTTCGAGTTGCTGGTCCACACAGCCTCAGTACAGCAACCTTGGTGAGTTTTTTCCTTTGGACAACTGCATTCACAAAATGGGTTGTACCAATGTTAACTCTAATAACATACTGAGCAGGATTTGGTTGATATTCATTTGGAAGTTCCTTTAATGCTGATCGGATGGCACTGGTGACCCCTGATGTTACATCTGCAGTTGTTGGTACTTTTGCAGAGCATAACACTTCCTTCTTTCTCAGTATCACAGCATCAGTATTGGTTCCTCCAACATCCACTCCTACGCAAAGCCACATGGTATCTACTGTATCTAAATCCACATAATCCTTTAATATCTTGTTAAAACAACCTTTGGCTAAAGCTGAACTCTTGACTTTAAAGGGCAGGATTAAAGAATTTCTAATCAGAATCTTACCTCGATTATGATTATTCACTAGTCTTTAAATAAGCTCACACTCGAAATACTAAGGGCTCTCGGTAGTACCAGGTACGGAAAAATTCGCCTGTATTGCAAGATGACAACGTGACATCACGATAGACCACTGTTAAACGATCGTTCGATTGGACAGGATGGTTGACCCTTGCTCTTGTCCCTGCACGGCGTTTTCCCAGTCCCTCTCGGTCAATTCATTTCAGTGACGTACGTAGCGTTTCAGTTTGGTCCTCTCACCTATCAACCAATAGAATGGGTTTTTGTTTCTTCCAATCAAAGTGCGTTGTGATCGTGTCTTCACCATTTGACTTCCCAACTAAGCTAAGGGAGGGCTGTAGTATGAGTTTTGTTCGTTTCGTTTTCTTGATCCAGCGTTTCGGCTGATGGGTTTTTGGAGAATTTTACGGAAGTGCAAATTATGTTCGAAACTTTCCTCGGTCAACGCATATGTTCATATGTTGGAGAGCTGGAACGCGTGCCCAAATAAAGAGTTGGAAGAGGGACAGTAGCAAGAAGAATGATCCAGTAAGAAGAAGAAGAGATGCAGTGATTTTCGAGCTTCTGAGGTAAGGTGTTATTTGCAGTTCTTTCAAAAGGCATTTTTTTATATAAGGATTAGAGTCATGGTGCAGATAAGCTCAAGCTAGGCTAGCTCTTGATTTTATAGATCGTGAAGTTGTGAGCTTTTTTGATTTTGCTGCAAATTGTAAGTAAAGTTACTGCTTGAGCTTATTTACTAGCCTGCGCAGCTGGCGGTATTGTGAGATTAAAGTTTTGGCGGCGGAGCCGCGATCCCAAAAAAGGAGTGGGGAAGAGGCGTTTGAAATACCGCCTGCCAGATAAACCTGCCAGAAAACCCAGGTATTTTGAATAGCCCGCACACCAGTGTGCGGGGAAACTGATTGGTCGAGGGCTATACATACGTCAATCATAGTAGATGATCCTTCGCATGATCTTTCTCATATTTCCCAAGGGAGCAGATCGTAGAGTGAGAAAAATAATGGCGGAGTCGGCCGAATTAACCATGGATAAAGCGCTAGAGGAAGCGCTAGAACGTCTCAATGTAAGTAGAGAGAAGCAGAAAATTATTCTTAAGAGGGAGCAGGAAACGGCTGTGAAGGAGCTGCTTGCTGGACGGGACGTCATGGCAATCTTGCCCACAGGGTTCGGCAAAAGCCTAACATTCACCGTTTTTGCCATTGCGAAGGAGCAATTGCGATCAGAATAGACGTGTGTGATTGTGGTTTCCCCTTTAAAAAGAGCATAATTAATGACCAAATTGCCGAAATAGCGTCTTTAAACTTCACAGCGCTAGAATTGTCTTTATTTTGCCGTAAGAAACAAAGGTCAAAGAAAATTAAAACACTTTACAACTGCATCTGAGATCAAATCCTATCAGGAACACCTACAGAAGAATAAACCACAGGAAATGGTTACTCATCAGTATGCATGTAACAAACCAGCTTCATGACCTTTTAAGAGTTTGTCTAATGGTCGTGGGTCGTGGGTCGTGGGTGTGGGTGTGGGTGTGGGTAATGAGTAAAAATTAACTTTCAATCACAATTAACAATCGTACTAAGTTTTGTTAAATATTAATAGTTTACAATATTACAAGTTTTTGATTTTTAACAAAACGAACATAACACGATGTATGAAAATTATACAACACTTCCCCTACTCTGTTACTCTACCAGAGATCGTCGACCGCCAGCGCAGAGGGTGGCGGTGGGTACAGGAGCAATTGAAAGGAACATTGAACTAATTTTTGTCTTCAAATGTAAAGTTAACATAGGAAAGCTGTCACACCTTGTCTCCAACATAAACTGGTCAAAAACGCTTTCAGAGGGTCTTGCAAGAACGTCGCTAAAAACGCGAACAACAAGGAGAACGGATTGTCTCAGTACCGGGAAGTTTCCCCATATTATAAGTTATACGATGAGGCTTGCTCTCCCCTTTAAATATCCGAAAAAGTGAAGAATTAAACGAGGAACGCTACAGTTCCGAAACTGCAGCCTTGCTTAAGAATTTAGAACAGTCGCATACACTGTTGAGCAAAAACAAAAGAGAATACCTACGAAGGAAATACAAATCATCGCGCTCCAGTCCAAACACTCACTTATCTCAAGAAAAAACTAAATGGACTACATCAGCGCTTAGAGAATGATCTTGACTGATGCACAGCATAATTCTCCATACATGATGTAGCTTTAGTTCAAGCTACAGTATACAACTCAAATCTGACGATCTTACTATCCGTAGAAATTCGACATCGTGCAAACAACACCTAAGAGCTGGGCCCAGCGTCATACTGACAGGAAATAACCACATTCACCGTGACAAATAAACTCAAATGCATGCATGTAGTAATTCAGATCCAGGCATTACGGAGAAAATCAAAGAAACTAAAATCTTTGTGTAGCTGTATGAAACAGAGGTCAAAGAAAATTAAAAAACTTTGCAAATGCATCTGAGATCAAATCCTATCAGGGACACCTACAGAAGCATAAACTACGGGAAATGATTACTCAGTTTGCATGTAACAAACCAGCTTCATGACCTCTTAATTAATGTAAGCGGAAAGCCTGTGTGGTGCGGCAAAAACAAGATTTACTCAGTCAACTGAAGTTTAGAATGGTACATGCACTGTGAAGTGCAAGTAACCTTCGCGCGAGAGAGGAAAAAGGGAAAAAAAACTCCCGTTCAAGCTAACTCTCAAGGTCACGTTTCACATTGTTGCGAGCCTGAGTCGTGTTTGGCCTGTCAACACTTATTCTAAGTTAATTAACTTGTGTGCGTGTTGTTCAAGCGTTGGACCAAAACAAATTTTCTCAAAATATTATCAAGCGATTACACCAGTCCTGAAAATAGCTCCAATGGACTCCTTCCTTTATCCATCCCCACTCATTTTCATACATTGTTATGTTCGTTTCGTTATGTTATTAGTTATCGAGTAGTTAAAAAAAAAATTAAAAAAAACTTGTAATATTGTAATTAAATTATTAATATTTTTTTAAAAAAGTAGTAACATTGTTAATTATTAATTATGATTAAAAATTAGTTTTTAAACATTACCCACACCCACGACTTTTACCCACACCCACACCCACGACCCACGACTTGTACCCACGACCCACGACCCACGACCATTAGGCAAACTCACCTTTTAATGTTAAGCCTAGTGTGACAACAAAGATTTACTCAGTCAAAGTTTAGAATGATACATGCATTGTTTAGTGCTAGTAACCTTCGCGCGAGAGCCAAGAAAATAAAAAAAAACCTCCGTTCAAGCAAACTCACAAGGTCACGTTTTACATTTCGACGGCGTAGCTGTCACGAGCGGCGAAGCCGCGAGAAATACCGCCTGCCAGAGAACCATGATTTTTCGAATGCCGCCCACTTTCATCACCTTAGCTGATCCCAATTAAATCAGCCAATCAATGAGAAACCTGCAATTTGAAACTTCCGATTATTATCGCGCGAGACAGTTTAGAAATAAGCGTTGACAGGCTAACACGACTCCTAAGCTATTACAACGGCTCCGCCGCCAAATGTCACTCGACTACTACACAATACCGCCAGCTAGCAGGCTACTTATTTACCGAACCGGGCATGTAAAAACTGACCATAACAAGAAAAACTGAAGCATTGTTCATGGGGATTTTGAAGTCTCCTTTCAGAAAATAATATATTAACACTTGATTTTCGAAATTGAAAACCTATTTCAAAGTTAAGGTTAAAGAGTTTCTTGTATATATGAGCAGTACGGTGGCCCAAAAGTGTCACGGCAATTTCAATTTGCTCACGGCAATTTCAACTTGTTCACGGCAATTTCAATTTACTCAAGGCAATTTCAATTTTTTCACGGCAACGCTCACGGCATTTTTCGCTTCGCTCACCACCAGTCAACTTCGGCGTCCGACAGTGGCCACCAAAAGTCAAAACGCAAAATCGAAAGTCGATATTTAAAGTCGATCTTCAAAGTGAAAAGTGAAAATCAAAAACTGAAAGTCCATTCACGAACACTTATGCCAGTAGACAGTGAGTAGACAACCGAGGAGTTTACTGGTCCCAGAAAATATTATAAGCTTTATCTAAGACTCATCTGGTGGCCTGTTAATATTTACTGCACAGCATCTCAAAATGGTTCAATCCCTCACATCAATCCAAGCATTGAAGCTACTTCTAAGTCTTGTGTACTGATGTTATTGGTAGCAGTGTTCCTATTTTTACTACGAAAAAGCAAAAATGGTGGAGCCGTACGAAGGAACATGCTATTTATGGACCCGGTAGGAGATCCGTTTTTTGTTTTATATGAGAACGGTACGGTACGGTATGGTCTCGGACCGGCACGAAAGTAACTCGTGTCTGGTCAGCGACCGAGATGAAGTCAGACCGGTGTGAGTTCATTTTTAGGTCGGTCCCATGTAAACGCATGAAAAGAAAAGTATGGAGACCGATACGAACTCATACCCGTCTGAGTTCGTCCCAGTCTCGTGTAAATACCCCCTAGTTCAGGCTAGTTCGTAAATCGACTTTTGATTTGTAATTTTCACTTTCCTCTTTGAAGATCGACTTGAAATGTTGACTTTTGATTTTGCGTTTTGACTTTTGGTGCAAGGCCACTTTCGGCGGCTGTAGCTGACAGGTGGTGACCGAAGCGAAAAATGTTGTGAGCGTTGCCATGAAAAAATTGAAATTGCCGTGAGCAAATTGAAATTGCCGTGAACAAGTTGAAATTGCCGTGAGCAAATTGAAATTGCCGTGAACAAGTTGAAATTGCCGTGAGCAAATTGAAATTGCCTTGAGCAAATTGAAATTGCCGTGAACAAGTTGAAATTGCCGTGAGCAAATTGAAATTGCCGTGAACAAATTGAAATTGCCGTGAACAAGTTGAAATTGCCGTGAGCAAATTGAAATTGCCGTGAACAAATTGAAATTGCCGTGAACAAGTTGAAATTGCCGTGAGCAAATTGAAATTGCCGTGACACTTTTGGGCCACCGTATATGAGGGCCCTCCAAATAGCAAGTTTAGGAATTAGTGCAGTTATTTATTTCAGTCAGCCGACTGCATGACTCTCTGAAAGTGGCTAAGAATAATAATGTGGAAATTCAATGTGGATGTGTTTTGCTTTTGATTTGGAAGATGACGCTGTTAGACTTTTTTGGATCAAAATTCTGCAAGAAATGTGAGTGCGGTTTAGCCTCAACTCTTTAAGATGGACACCTCTGGGATCAGAAAAAAGCATCTGTCTTAAAGAGATGTCGGTCTTTTAGAGAATCTTAATTATAAAGGGAGTAAAGTAAAGCAGGGACCAGCTCTAGTTGTCCGATATACAGTGTAGCGGGATGTCAGTTAAGGGATTTTGTATTTTAAAATTCAGCATAAGAGCTACAGTAGTCCTGGACTCACTATCATGCTGAATTTCACATATCAACAACAACAACAACAACGACAGTTTATTCCTACTACTGTAAACAACTAAAAGAATTTACAAGATTATAATTATAATTACATAGTAGCGGGACACTCAAAATAACTAAAAAGCTAAACTAGTTTGGTGACCGTATTATGATAATTAAAAATGTGAGAGTCAGGAAAGAGGCACAACAAATACAATGGTACACATAAATATCATAAACTTGGTACCAAAGTAAATATACAGAACAAAACAAAACAAATAGATTGATACATGTGTATAAACCATCAAAATATCAGTAAAGATTAATAGAGACTAATGAAATGCGAAGTTAGTTCTTTTTTAAATTGATTATAATTAGAAGTCCAACACTTGAATCTTTCATTGAGTTCATTCCAGATTAGCATTTTCGGCTTCTAAGCTCGCATTCCTTGCCTCAAGTGAATCAAGTCTTGCTTGTAGAGCCTTGTAGTTGTCATCAACTTTTTTGAATAGGTCGTCTAGCCTGGAATGAATCGGCTTGAGTTTGCTATCAAACAGCGACTCAAGGTCCTTTAGAGAATTAAGGCTTGTCGTTTGATGGCTTTTCGCTTGTTACATAAACGGGCGCATGGAGACACCAAAAAATAAAGAAAAACGCTGTAAAAATCTGCATTTTAATGCAGATTTACAATAGTGAACGAAAGACGTATCACACACAGTAAGAAAAACACGTCCGCCATCTCTGCTGACTGCTTCTACGTGTAAGATCTGTGGAAAAAATTCTGTACACCTAGGTAAATATCAGGTAAGTCAACATTCAGAATTCTCTTTGGAGACATAGGTGCCTTGTCATTCCAACTGAAATTTATATGCCAGTGAGGTCAATGCTTAAGTTCCTCTTTTTAATTTATGGTTATTTTTACATAACTTCTAATTTGGTATGCAGATTTTTTTTCCTGGGAGAGGGTGTCTTTGCAAACTGTCAAGGCCACCACATTGTCACTGACCATTTAATGACATAGCATCTCAGGTGAGAGTTAAACATTAGGGACCTTAACTGGCAACTACGACGACGACCACAACGACGACTTCAAAAAAACAATAGGTTTAATGATCAAAACAACAACTGTGCACGTGCATCACGCTTTTTAGTACATTTCTTAGACGTCCACTGCACGACTACGACGTGAAACCTCCTAATTTGCCGTTTTATGGAGGACGTGAACATACGACGACGAATTTTCCTTCCTCTTTTTGAACCTGAATAAAATCCTTAAGAATTCAACTCCAGGAAAAGTCGCCTGCATTTGACATATTGAGCGGGTCCAAGTAGACGCGATTAAGTTCGAAAGAACGCAAATTCATTTTTTTAACAACGTTTTCACGGCCGCCGCCGTCGTCGTCGTCCTTGCTTAAGGTCCCTATTAACTTTGTACCCTTTTGAAAGACTTTTGTAACAAGAAAAATGAGTACCATTTTTAAATCAGGGCTGTGACTTTTCACATAATTCCAACATAATTTTATGAAAAAAGTAAGCAAGTTAGAGATTCTACAAGAAGCTTAAGATTGAGGTTTTTCGGCATTTCCCATGGATGGCGAACGTCAAGAGGTCACGTGACCAGTGCCTTGCCGTCAGGTTCGTGGTTTGAGGTTCACGTTTGTACGGCTAGATCACGCTCCAGAGGTAAGTGATTTACCGCAAGGTTTTTACACCCTAAAAACATCACAATCCCACGTTTGAGAAGAAATACGACTTTTTAGAACTCTTTTTCTTAATGATTATGGAATTTATTTCAAAAAAGGTAATTTTGAGGACAATTTTTCTGTTAAAATTAAAGTAAGTGGATGAACGAAAACAAATATGGCAGCCGCGAGCCACCACCCGCGAATCTTAAGTCCCAAATATTGGCAGACGGGTAACGTGAAACCGTTAACCGCAAACCGCCGTTTGTCGTTTGCAGTAAAATGACCAAACCTCGATCTTAAGGTCTCTATTAATTTTTAATGCACCCCTCTGCCAATCCCAGCTCTGCCCCCCCAAATAAAGTGTGACAGCATAACTTGACTGATTTGACCTAACCAGAAATTAAAAAAATTCTTTTCATTCTACTGGTCATAAACCGCTGTTAACAAGCAGTACAATTCTCAATTCAGGTTCTTAAAACTAACAAAGCAAATTAAATTTAAGTTTCATTTTTGTCTGATATTGCATTTAAAGCCTTTCTAACTCTCCTAGAGAATATATACCCATATTTTTTTTTGACATGTTGATCTACAATGAGCACATTTTCTGGGACATTCCTTTCCTGTAAGGAATGGCATTTCACATACAGAGGAAGAATTGCAATAAGATAAAAAGAGACATTGGCTGTCACATTCTACTTCAACATAAAGCAATGACAAACCTCAAAGCGACCCATCCTACTATCTTTTGTAAAACGCACTGAAAAAAGTGCCAATGATAGGTTGAGCGATGTCTTTATTCAATGGATGTACTTACACACACAGAGAGATTTGCAATCACGTTTTGGAAGGGAAAAAACTCATCAAAAGGTTTAAACTTTAACAAAAAGTGAAGAAAAATCACAAAAGGTACTCATCGTAGCAACTTTTGAAGGAGGCAATGAAAAAGCATAGTACTCTAGCTTCAAACACATCTTCATTTATCGCAGCCAGTAGTGTTTATCACCATAAGTAAAGACAATGAAAATTCTTGGGGGAGTTTTCCCTTACATTTGTCTCAGAGTTATTGATCTGAAATAAGGTGTAGGGTCAGGATTTGGAGAGCAACACAACACACCTCCCCCCACCATGAATTCCCAGGAATACCCCCCCACCCCAACTTGTCAGTTAATAATTATTGATAGCGTTCGTTCTGTAAACAAAAAATCTTGGAAGGGTACTGCCTTACATTTGCCTAATAGGTATTGGTCTGAAATAAGTCTAGGGTCAGGAATTGAAGTGTAGGATGGCACACCCCACCAGTAATTGCTAGAAATATGCACCAGAGAAAAAATTCAAGGCATTTTATGAACTGGGCCCACTTTTCAGCAAGCCAGTTAATAATAAGTTGAATCACTTTTTAATACTCTTAGCTGTACATGTATTTTATTTTTCTTCAGAAAATAATAACCTTTTTAAGAACCTAAATAGCCTTAACTAAAGTGCTAACTAAAATTTCTATAAGAACCTGTTTAGACTAACTTGGAAACATGCAGGTTCTTAGTCGTGGGGACCGTATACAATTCCTGTTCTTAAAGTTACCATTGTGAACTGTCATGCTATTCAGCCACCTCTTATATTCCTCCAAGACATGTGATACTTGAGTCACTGTGTATCAGATAAACAAGGGTAAACAAGGTGTATTATGGGCAGTTTGAAAGAGGCAAATTAAAAGGACTTTGGTCTGCTATGTATTTTCAGGTTGATATCAAACAATTGTTATTAAATAATGTACCAACTGTGCATGCTGAAGACCTTACACAAATGTACTCAGACATTGTACTTGTAACTAAAATCTACAGTGCTTGGTTTGGTCTGTTTTATGAAGAGTAGTGCACTGCCTGAGATTACCACGTTACAGCTGAGTTATGCTAAAATGTAGATTAACTTAACTTCAACTTTATTCAAAGATTTTTCAATAGGTGAGTTAGATAAATTCCACTCTCCTTCCCTCGTTAATTATCCAGTATTAAATACCATACCTTTATTATCCTCAGCTTTTTTCTGCAAAAATTTGTCTCATTTTGTTTCTGTAACCTAGCCTCTCTCACAATATTTTTTGGGGAGTTGTATATCCTTCCTCCCCACAAAATGCCTGCTTACCCGACATCAACATTTCTAATTTCCATTTTCCTATTCATGTGGTACATGTATAAATGTAACCAATCAGCAATGAGAGGTACTATGTTTAATTTTTCCAAACTTTTGCCTTAAGAGTTGTGTAGTTAGAAAAAAGTAATTATACTCTACTGAGTGTGACAAACTCCTTAAAGTTTGTTCAACTTTAATTTTTTATGTTTCCTTCATATAAAGTGGAATTATATTAACAGGAATTCTGCCAAATTTCATCAGATTCTAATGAGTACATGTAGATTTTGATATTCTGCTGTTTGTTAACGTAGCCTATGAAAGCCAACAAGAGTATGTACAGTATGCCCATAACTTGTGCAAGCACTGAGAACATCACATGACATGATAAACCGATGAAAACCAAATAAATTTTTTTCTGATAAATTTCTGGGCATTTTTCTCAGCTTGCCCTCAATTTTGTTCTTGAAAATCCCATTTGCTTCAATGTTCTCTTGATAAAGATGTACATAATGTATCAGGGAGTTGTTTAGTACATGCA
This sequence comes from Porites divaricata, assembly GCA_038088405.1. Lineage (NCBI taxonomy): Eukaryota > Metazoa > Cnidaria > Anthozoa > Scleractinia > Poritidae > Porites > Porites divaricata. Next base: position 12,819,224 of record JBBMOI010000007.1, read on the forward strand.
TCTTTATGTAACAGAAACTGCATGTGCTCAACTTCCTGTACTAAAAGCTTCAAGAAACTCTGACGAACTGGAAAAAACATTAGAATCCATCAGAAAGGACATCTGCGCAATTCACTAAGAATAAAGTTGTTGAGATTGGAGGCAAAAACATACAATTCACACAACAAAGCAGACTTTAACGACAAAGTCTAGACACACGGGCTTCTTATACTTTTTAACATAATTATATGTACTTCTGAATTTCAGAATAATTAAATACAGACTTCTGCCAATTGCTGCTTTGTCCTGATAGCACAAACTCACATCTTGTCATAATTTTATCATGAGGTTATATCTTTGTTTATTACTGTAGACACTCTCTGTAGCTGTATAGAGACATGTAATAAAAGTTCTCTTGTCCATGAATTTTAGAATGTTAATGAAAAAAAAACACAATTCTTGAGTTATTATTTTCTTTTCATTTTCAATTTTTTTTACAGGCATGACAGAAAACCAGGGATTAAAAGAAGCAAACAAAGGCTTGGATTGGCTGATAAGCTTCATTGATACAATGTATGTATATATTTTCCCTGTAATGCACTAGTGGTTAAATATTGTCCTTTGCATAAATGTTGTCTTTTTTATGGTGTGCATGAAAATCCATTAGCTAGTAACATTCACTACAGTAACTCGATAAAGTTATGGTAAGATGATTTATCACTCAAAATCTTCTACCAGCCTAATGAAACAACTTCGTGGCTGTTGATTGTGCACAAGAAGTATTTGGAAATTGTGCAGAATTTCCAGGTGGTCACATGCAACAAAGAAGGTCTACCAGGAAGAAAATTATTCATTTTTTCTGGAGACTGACTTTTCACTGAAGACACTTGCTGTCGTTAAATTCTCAACAACATCAAAGCTCTCAGAGACTCTGCACAATTTTATGCTTAGTGTAACGATAGCAGTCTCAAATGCTCAACAAAGACAAATTCAATCTTTAATGACCGCCTCAAAGCTACTACAAAAGCACCTGTTTTTTAGGTCATGTGGGTTACAACGTACCACCACAGGCTTACCATGACACCTTTCCTTCTTTCTTTTTTTAACAAATAAAAAAAAACTTCATTGCACAGTGGGCACTTAATACACTGTAACTAGTGAAAGCATAACAACATCAGCCAAAGCACTGAACACAGAACATTTTGAACAAAGTCAACAGTTTCAAAAGTATTCAATGTTTAAGCAAGAAAAAGAACGAATAAAAAACCCTATTTTTTAACTGTCTCCTACAATCATCAGGTGTAGTCAGGCATTAATTTAATATTAGTTTTTTAAATAGCCAGGTGGCTTTGACAACCAACCAGCTCTTGTGATCCCATTTTCAACTAGCTGAGACTTGTTACTTGTCGTGCACAGAGGTTGGGCCTTGCTAGGTATTGTAACAGGGGTTTTGGTTGGCTGTTTAGACTGGTCTCCCCAAGATGGCACTGTTTAGTCCAGCAGATTGGTGAAATAATTGTGGAGTTTATGGTAAAAGCACCAAATTTGGCACAATAATAGCTTATGACATAGTAAAAAGTATTGGATATGGACCCCATCGAGATCTATCCCATAATTCCAAATTTAGCAGATTTAATTTCTTGCACCAGCATTCCAGCATGGAAACGAGGCTGTCACAAACTATTCCTAATTAACTCTAAATTTATGCAGGTAAAACAGTAAAATCCCATAAAATCGAAGGGGAAATGCAAACAGGATTTATATGTCGGATTAGAAATGGTCACGTGACCTATCAGCATGAAAACGAGGCTTGTGAAGAATATTCATAATATGGCCTATTTTTTCAATCGGATTTAGAACACACACTAAAAACATTAAAAGGGAAACGAAAACCGTATAGTTTTAAAAGGTTAAGAAGGGTCATGCAATCTTTCAGCATGGAAACGAGGCTAAACTTATAAATAAATGAGGTAGCACATTATTTTCCTAAGTGTCGAGTGAGGAGAAAGATCACTGTTTGCTTCATAGCTGTATTTATCTCCATCGCCAGTTATTGAAAGAGTTAATACATTAGTTAGTGTACTTGTGAGAATACGTTCACTTCAACTGTAAAGACCAAGTTGCTCATTTCTTGTTAGTCTTCCGAGACAGTGTATGATAGTACAGTTCTTTAAAAGACTACTAATTAACTCCTGCCGCAAATTTCCCCACAATTGCCTAGGGCTGAACAAGGCAGCTCCGCTAGAATGCATTACATCTTCCAGCACACCCTCTCTCGCTCTTACAACTGCACTATAAGAGTTCTTGACAGACCTCTGATGCTTGAGGAATGTTTGTCCATAATAGTTCCCATCCTGAAGAAGGTCTTCTTACCCAACCTCATTCGCTTGGAGAAGGAAGTTATGATGATATATACTTCCAGGCACTTGCCCCAACAATGTCCAGCTTGGAATACTGTTCTCTTGGAATGCTGATGCAAGGCATCCTCTGTCAGAGGAATGTGATCTACAGTCAAGGGACATAAGTATTCGTCATTTTCAAAAAAAATGCTCGAAATTTTACGCCCATTGTGCACACTGTCAATAGGAAACCTAGATGCAGGGCGCGCGTTTGATCAATAAAGGCGGGAAAAATTAGCAAAAATAGAAACAAACAAACATCCAGCCAAGAGCACGAAAGAAAATGCAAAGTTCCTGAAAGGAAAAAAAGTAAGAGCTGTTTGTGTTTTGACACCTCGCTTATTCAGTCACTCAAGTTAAGTTCAAGGTTAGGGCGCTAAAAAATAGTCATCTTTTTTTTGTTTTGCTTCTGAGAATTTATTTTCAGCTCTCATGAGTCGAAAAGGAGCTGAACTGTCCACAGAGACGAAAGAATTAATTATTACTCTGTCGGAATCCGTGCAAAACAAAGCAGAACTGTCAAGAATGTTGAACATTCCAAGAACGACTATCACGAGCGTTCTAAGCAAGTACCGAAGGATTGGCACAGTTGAGACTTTGACGCGAAGTGGCAGGAAAAGGAGCTTCACAAATAGAGACAGAAATGCTTTAAAGCGTTTGGTTAAAAGTAACAGACGACTTACCTTGCAGGACATTACTGCAAAGCTAAACCAGTACAAAACAAAGACTTTCAGCCAGAAAACCGTGCAAAGGGAGTTGCATTCGGAAGGATATAAAAGAAGGTTAGCGAAAAAGAAAATGGTGGTTCGGGAAGTGAATCGAAAAAAGCGAGTGAAGTGGTGTAAACAGCGAAGAAGTCGGACGGTAGACAACTATTGGAAAAAAGTAATATTTTCAGATGAAAGTCAGATCGTGCTTGGTACAAACAACCGTGTTTACATTTGGCGAAAAGACGACGAAAAGTACAACCCACATCTCGTTTGTTCTCGCTCTGAACGGAAGATAAGTTTGATGATCTGGGGATGTATTTGTTATGATGGTGTTGGATCTCTGACTGCAGTTGAAGGCAACATCAACTCTGCCAAGTACATTGACATCCTAGACAAGAACTTATGGCCAGTAGTTGTCTGGTATTTTGAAGGAAAAGAATACTTGTTCATGGATGACAATGCGCCTGTCCACAGAGCCCACACTGTAGAAAATTATAAAGATCAAAACGAAGTAACCTCAATGGAATGGCCAGCACAATCACCAGATTTAAATATAATAGAAAATATCTGGCTCTACATGAAGAGAGAGCTACAAAAGTCCGCGGTAGATATCTCTACCAAAAATGATCTTCTGCGTGAAATCCAGAGCGTGTGGCGGAACATCGAATTGGATTATATAAGAAACCTTTACCAGTCCATACCTGATCGCCTAGACAATGTAATTACGATGAAGGGTCATCTTACTAAATATTAAGGTGATTTTAAAGTTAGATTTGCTGAAAACGGTGTTAAAACTAGCGCCCGTAAAATGTAAACAAACGCCGCCATATTGAAAGTGACGAATACTTATGTCCCGCGACTGTATGTCCCTTCCTTTGAGCATGAGGAGGTCCTTTCATTAGTGACCTTAAGATACACCGTTTCAGCCTACAGGTACTGGTGAGCGAACACGTTTACCTCAGAGTTTTATAAAAGGCAACCATTATTTCCCAGATGTAATAATGGCGTAATGCTTTAAACCATTATATTCAATAGCCTGCCCGTTTTTCCCGGGTAAGTTGCAATCTACCCGTATTTACGGCTACGTGTACAACTAATTTATGCGTACCTGTACACGGAAACAGTGTATTTTAAGGTCTCTGTTTACAGTTGTACTTGGCCTTGTGAGATCATAGAGTATCAGTCACAGCTGATGTCAATGGAGTAGTGCGAAATGCCTGTTGCGGGAAAGGCAGCCTGAACTGTGGAAGAATTTGTCAACAGCTGCTGTGGTAAATACCTTCTTTTTATAAAGTTTAGGCGGACAGACAGGTCCTTCAGATTCGCAAAGTGTGCAAATTTAATACCCATTTCTGTTGAGATCTCCAAGACTCTATCATATGAAATGGACGATCCAAGACTGTAAGAGTCATCAACAAAAGTTCTCTTCCTTGTTTCCGTGTGTCATTAGACCAACCTACCCTGCATGGTAGTGGTGATTGTCACTCACCTGATAAAGGGAGGTACATGTCTCACTGCTTCGCTTAGTCAAGTTAGCTGGGATATGAAAAGAGTAGTTTGCACTTCATTCATGTTTTCTAGAATGAATCTTAATGTCTGGGCCTCCTAAAATCATCGCAGTGATTCTGGAACTACATGTTGGTGACTATTGCTTTCAAACGTTCCGTTGAACTTTGTCTTTTGGCTAGGATGTCTCAAGGAATGATTTTTGTAGCCTTTAGCAGGTTCATTGCTGGGGAGGGGTTTTTCCTCTCCACCTTTAGGGCTTGGTTGTACAGTGTTACCAAGCAATCTGAATGGTACACTGCTTCTTGGGAAATGAGATCACCTGCACTCAGTTTGGCAAGTAGCACTCTGTCCTGGAGTTAAATCGCACATTACGAACTCTTGCACCCATGTTAAATGTTGCGGCTTGGTGAAGAGTACCTGAAGCATCGTCACAAAAAAACAACAACAGCTTCTGGCAATTAGTGGGAAGCCCCCAAAGCTGAATTTTAAAAGAGTTTCCTGTACTGAAGGAAAATTTTAAGAACTTTTTTTCAATTATTGTACGCGATATCTCGTATATTCCGGTTGTTATTAATGAGAAGAGTAAGGATAAAGTGAAATACTGTGTATTCCTGGTGTAGTTGTCATTACGGCCCTCAAGTCATGAAATTTTGGCCTACCCCAGTAATATGTACAGCCACCCTGTTAATACGGCTAAATTTGTTTTGGCCCATTAGTTACCATATTATTCTCTGTTGGTTCCACTGTATAGGTAAATTTAAGAAAGCAGCAAAGACAAGAGCGACTTTGTGACTTTAAGACATTTTTGACAATCAAGGCTTCCTTCTTGAGGAGATTAAACGGGTCCAAACACTCGGAAAACTCAGGCTGTTTTCTCTATAATAATATTTTTTTACCTTCACACTTTCTGTTGAGCTTGTATATGAATCACATTTCTGGAAAAATAGCTGGGAAACGGAATTTTCAGAGCTGTGAAAATTTACTTACAGAGCTTTAAAACTGCAAAGGATACTGGAAAATGTAACCTGACCAAATTGTTCACAGCCTTCCCAGCAAGTAACGATCTACAAAATTGGTGCAGTGTGGAACTTAATATTATCTCATTTTATGGCAATGTTCATTCCAAACTGAGCCTCGTTTTGATGCTGAAAGATCACATGACCCTTCTTAACCTTTTAAATCTGCATGGGTTTTGTTACCCTCTTAATTTTTTTGGTGTGTGTTGTCTTACGATTGTAAAAATAGGTGATACTACGAATGCTCTTTACAAGCCTCATTTTCATGCTGATAGGTCATGTGACCGTTTTTAATCGAAAATATAAATCCTGTTTGCACTTCTCCTTTTATTTTATGGGTTTTCACTGTTTTACCTGCATAAATTTAGAGTTAATTAAGAATAGTTTGTGGCAGCCTCGTTTCCATGCTGGAATCCTGGTGCAAGAAATTAAATCTGCTGTATTTGGAATTATGGGATAGATATCGGTGGGGTCCATATCCCATATTGTTTACTATGTCAAACTATCATTGTGCCAAATTTGGTGCTTTTACCATAAAGTCCACAATTCTTGTAAAATTTTGCACGAATCTGCTGGACTAGTTGGGAATGACTGACCCTTTGTTGGGTGAGGTCTTTGGACTTTCTCTAGATAGGCGACCATATCTGGGGGTTGCAGGGCTACAGGAGCCTCACTAGGTTGTGAGCTGTAGAATGGCTCTCTGCTCCTGCAGAGATGTAGATGCGGTTTCTGCGGAGAATTCTCCCATCTTCTGTCAGATTCATGTTATAGGATCGCACATCTGCTAGTTCTTCTAGTTCTGCTTTGAACCATGTCTGGCTCTCGTCACAGAGAAGTGTCATTACTTTGACTGTCTCACCTTTCACCAATGGCCAGATCTCCTTCAAGGTGGGTTCACGTATGTCACTCAAACATACCCAGAGTAGTAATCTACTGTGCAGAGTAAAATTCTTGTCATCAAGTGTGAAGATGTAATAGTGGCAACTTTCTCCCGTGGCCTTGATTTGGGCTCATGACAGATAAGTGGTCCTTTAGTCTAGTTACTCTGAAGTGACATTCAGACTTCGCATTTCTGGATGTAGTCAGTGATTTCAGCATTCATGCTTGGCCAGTATACTGTCTCCTGTGCTCTATATAAACAACCTTGGACCCAATAAGGGAGTAGTGTAGCTTCTGCTTGATCTTTTGTTTTAGGGTCTGCAGTATGATGCATTGCTGGCCTTTGAATATTACACCATCATGTACTGAGAGCTCATCTCAGATTTCAAAGTACTGGTGAATGGCTGCTGGTTGTTTACTACTGGCCCAATGATGAGTAAAAGCACCTAATGAAATTAATGTGTGGACAGCAAGTTCTACTAGTCGTTTGCGAATCCAAGCTTGGTAAGATCTCGCAAACAGCAGGTTGTCTTCTGCTCTGATTAGGCTGATTCAGTAAACCTCACTTATTTAGGCTGTCGAGGAACAGATGCAGAAAGTAGTTGAGCACAATAATGAAATAACAGGAGCAAGGTTGTAACCTTAGTACCCTGCTGTATCATCAAAGAATGTGGTTTCTTCTCAGGACCAATTGAGTAGTCTCAGTTTCCTCATAATTATAGTGACTTTAACTCAGCAACAATTGATTAAAGTTGAAGTGGAAGTGTGTCAGACATTGCTTACCTGCTTACGTGTTCAAGACCTTCCTGCCTTATAATGTTTTCTTCCTCACCTTACCAATAAACCCCTAAGTGATCTTTAGTATAGACTCGATCTTATTTTGCAAGAAAACATATTTCAGTTTAGCAAACAATTTAACCCTTGGCAGGCCTAAATGGTAGAAGGATGACCATTGCTTTTTTTATCTTGTGTTCTGTTAATGGAACTCAAGTTCAGATGAATTTGAGAGGTTTCTTGATAGGCAAATAAGTTCTGCTCTATTATATTGAATTCACGGCTGCTATATTAGAAAAGCATTGTACATACTGTAAGAGTTTTGTAGGATATTACAAGAGTCTTTGATTGTAAAAAGTTTGATGCTTTTGGATCCCTAATCGATTATGGGAGGTGGTCACTTACAATGTGCAAGAGTTGGTTTCACATGGAAGTTATCATTAACAGTTATGCTATGGGGAAGGGAGGTAAAAGGCTGGGTATTTTGATTTTATTGAACACAAAATGCAGGTTCCACATTTACTATTACATAAAGGTTAGAATTTTCAGCCACGGATGGATAAGTCACTTTTGTATCCCATTCTCAAATGCTTCAGCCCACCAACCCCATACTTAAATACCTGCCAAATAAAGTATCAACAGATCCTAATGTTGATCCATTATCTTTGCAGATTTTGTACCTAAAGATGCTCTCTTAGAAGGGAGGTCAGGTTTTCCATGGACAGAACTCCGTCACAGAACAATATTTTCACAAACTAGAAAAGGAAAACAATTGAGTCATGATATTTGGTTCAGTAAATCAACGTTTTGTAGTATTGATATTAACATTAGGAAAGAGAGGATAAAGGTAGGGATCAAATCATAAAGATCTGTAAATATTTAGTACTTGTATACGATGGTAGGCAGTCAAAAGGAAAATTGTATCTCTAATTAAATGCTGGGTTCCTCATAAGAGTCAGGTAATTTTGAAACATGCACCTCAACTTTTTAACCAGCTTTTGTTGAATTGCTCCAAATTCAAGATGGCATTTTTCCTGAAAAATAAATTTATGGGCATGATTCCTCAAATTTCTGTCATTCATCGTTCATTATTAAATCAAGTGTCAATAAATTAACAAACTTAAGGCAAGAATTTATACGGCTGGGATATTTGCTCTCATAACCTTTAATCCTGGGAGAGATTTACATGACGTGGTACCAATTGGGAAGTCAAGTGCTAGGTGCTTTCCTTTTTTATTTGCTAGTAATTTTGACTTTTTTAGACATTTTCCTGATATTTCACTCTAAAATTTGATCGTACACATAAATGTCAACCATAAAAAAAATTTCCTATTATGGTGTATCATAGTGTCTGGGATATAAAGGATATTGGAGGGCTATAGAATGATTTATGATAGTGCCTACATGGAAACCTGGACTTAAGTGAGTTTTTAAGTTCTTACCTTAATTGCATTCAATAGGAATGTTACCCAAGCCCAAGTAAAATAAATCACTAGGTTTAAGGTTACCTAATAGTTCCACTGTTGTCGCTGAGATTTCAAGTTGCCGGTTTAATATCACAAGTAGGCGTTGATCAAATGGCTAGGGATTTCTTTAGATTCTATTTTTCTGCTATTTTCGTATGAAAGTAGCTGGGGACCACGTTCATAGTAGCCGGAGGAGATCCCAGTCCCCCGGCTCTTAATGACAGTCCAGTCAAGACACTGTAAGCATTAACTATTATCATTATGTACTTGGGATGGATTCCTTCAATTTAGATCTTAGGTGGGGTTCTCCCTCGTCTTCAGTGCATGATATAAAGCAACTAAAATAAATGTGCAAAATTAAGTGCTCATTAGTATTGTCCGATTGTATTTTATAAATTGCTATTTTTTGTATAACGTCTCTTCAGCAGTTGTGCATGTTGTGGCTGCCCTCGAAAGTCTACTTGGCATCCGAAGGAGTTTCGTTGTTATTCACAAGAAAAAAGAGAAACACTTCAATCCTCAGATCTTCAGTTTATCTCCAGATAATCTTTAACTCTTCAGTTCTTCAGATAACAACTTAGTCTGCCTTACACGATACGGATGAGCAAAGGATTACATAGATTGTAAACCTTAAATCACACATGTGATAAAAGGAACATGGCGGCAACTAGCACGAGTCCTAAGCAAAAAGGTAACAACCGCTGACCATAAATACTGATAACTCCTTACTACAGCACTGCTGTAGTAACATGGCTCCTCAACTGCATCTCATGCAGTTAAGACTAAACAATACACCTACATGAGTCCTTAAGGCTAAACGTTCAACAAACTATCAGTTCGATACTCTAACAGTAGAACCTCGAAAGTACAAGTAACTGATTGGCAACAGCGAATGAATGTTAAATGAGTTAATCAAATTCAAGTGTTCACTATAACGTTCATTGACAATAAAACCTTTGCAACGTCTATCAATTGTTCTTTGTTGGCTCCTCGATGGGGACTTCCCTGGTCTCCTTGTGAAAGACATCCTCCTGGAACACTTCATCTGCAGTCAACAATAGAAGGAGTTTGTGTATAGGTCTGTCTAAATATGATGGTGGGCGTTGGCGTTTGCCACTATCATCCAAATTCCCGTCTGCCATCAGCAACCTGACCTTTCTGACATATCCGTCGTCACTTGGGTACACCTGCACTACTTTTCCAAGTGGCCACTTGTTGCGCATGCTGTCACTTTCCTTAGAGATGACTATATCACCAACAGTAACGTTTCTCTTAGGCTAGACCCACTTTTGCCTAACTTGTAACATTTGAAGAAACTCTCCCCGCCATCTCAGCCAGAATTCATTTGCTAGATACTGAACTCTTCTCCAACGTCTGCGACAATACATATCGGCTCTTTGAAACTTTCCTGGGGGTGGTAGCACTCTTTTAGGTTTCATAGTAAGAAGATGGTTAGGAGTCAACGGTTCTGGCGCTTCTGCATCACACAAGTTATCGATGCTGAGGGGCCTCGAATTAATAATGCACTCGACTTCTGTCAAGAGTGTTCGCAATGTCTCATCATCAAGTTGGCTGCCAGCTTGTAACAGAAGTGGTTCAAGTGCATTGCGTACACTACGAATCATACGTTCCCATGTCCCACCCATGTGACTAGAATGGGGTACGTTAAACTTGAATGGGATCCACTCGCATCCATTCTTTAGCAAATAGTCTTGAACATGATCTTGGTTCATCTCACATAACGCTGCTTTCAGTTCACCTTGTGCGCCAATGAAATTTGTCCCTTGGTCGGACCTCAGTTGTCTCACAGCACCTCTCCGATTCATGAAACGTCTCAATGCATTGATAAAGGAAGAACTATCCAATGAATTGGCAGTCTCTAGATGAACACTTCGTGACCCCATGCAGGTAAACAATACTCCATAGCGTTTAACTTCACTTCTTCTCTCTTTGACAATGAACGGTCCAAAGTAATCAACGGCACAAAACGAAAAAGGAGGAGCTGGTTCAAGTCTGTCCTCAGGAAGGCAGGCCATCTTCTGCTGCTCAGTGGGCCTACGCAGTCGTCTACATGTTACACAATTCGATATGAACCTCGCTACCTTTGATGAACCATTGATCAACCAATAGCCACTTTGCCGCAACTCGTTATGCGTCATGCCACGACCCATATGGTTTACTTTGAGATGGTGATGTCGAACCAACAGTTCAGTCAAGTGTCCTTTTCGCGGAATAATGACTGGATGCTTCAGATCAACTGGAGTATCTGCTCTTCTAATACGACCACCAACACGAATTATGCCATCATGGTCCACAAACGGATGCAGTTTGTACAGCGAACTGGTCTTTCGTAACGCTCGGTTCCTCTTTCTAGCTTGGTTTCTGTTTGTCTCTCCGTCGGTTACATTTAAGTCACAGAGAATTTGAAGTTCCTCACGGAAATGTTCGTACTGCAAACATCTGATCATGATCTTCTCTGCCTCCTGAAGCTCTGGAAGTGTAACTCTCAGTATTGTCTTCTCAACTTCTGTACTTGACCCTGTTACTGGGCTCTCGGCTTTCTTAATTTCCCTTCTTCGAAGCTTGGACTTCAGACGTAAGCATAGAGCTATGACCTTCATAGCACGGTACCAGCTAGATACATCATCTAGTCTGCTTATTTCAAAGTGATCAGGATATGGAGCAACACTTCTGACCTTCGTGGTCAAAACAGACACTTTCTTCACCTCCGGGTCGGAGTCTTGAAGGCGAGGCAGCTCCACGTTTTCTGGTTTACAGCGTCCGCTTCTCCACAAGAATTCTGGACCAGTTAACCAAAGAGATCCTTCAACCAGCTGCTTTGCGGTGAGTCCTCTTGATGCTTCGTCTGCAGGGTTGTTGTTTGTGTCCACGTAAAACCATGCGTTGGGATCGGTGAGGTCCCAGATTTGCTGCACTCTGTTAGCAACATAAACATGAAACCTCTTGGCTCCATTGTTAATGTATCCAAGAACTACTCGGCTGTCTGTCCAGAAAAATTCTTTCATCTCCGGGTACTCCAACTCATTTCTCACGAATTCACTCATTCTTGCAGAGGTGGTAGCAGCAGCTAACTCCAGCCTTGGAATAGTCTTGTGCTTAAGGGGGGTTACCCGCGCTTTTCCGACGATAAAGGAACAATGAACTTGATCGAGTTCGTTAATCAATCTTAGATAACAGCAATGACCATAACCTTCCACTGAAGCGTCTGAAAAATAGTGGACCTCCACTGCTTTCACTGGGCCAAAGTTGTCTGGCTTAAAACATCGCTGTATCTCCAATTTCTCCAACTGTACGATTTCTCGCCGCCACTTTTCCCACTGTGGGTGTAGATACTCTGGAACAGGGCTATCCCAATCCAGCTTGTCTTTGCACATCTGCTGAAGAATCTGTTTACCTCTCAGTGTAACGGGGCCCAGGTACCCATTAGGATCATAAATGGAGCCAATACTGGACAATACACCTCTTCGAGTTAAAGGGCGATCATGAAGTTCAATCCGGAACCGGAAACTGTCACTTTCCGTGCACCACATCACGCCTAGAGCTCTTTCAATAGGTAATGGATCTACAGCTAAGTTCAGTTCCTTTATTTCTTTTGAATGGTCATCAACTGGAAAGGCTTCGAGAACTTCTTTCTTGTTGGAGACTATCTTATGTAATCTGAGACAAGCCTTGCTACAAATTGCTTGACTGGCCTTGATTAACTGGATAGCTTCGGGTACCATTGATACAGATTTTAGTCCATCATCTACATAGAAGTCCTTGCGTATGAATGCTGCAGCATCTGTACCGAACTCTTCTTCGCCATCGTCAGCTGCTCGCCTAAGCCCAAAGTTCACGCACCCTGGGGAACTGCTGGCACCAAACAGGTGTACCTTCACACGATACTCGATTACTTGCTTTGATGGATCCCCATCCAACCACCAAAGAAAACGTAACAGATCTCTGTGTTCTTCGGCAACCACGAACTGATGGAACATGCTCTTGATGTCCGTCATAAAAGCAATGCTTTCCTTGCGAAAACGACACAAAATACCCAACAGATCATTCATAAAGTCAGGACCTTGCAGCAAGTAGTCATTGAGGCTGACTCCGTTAAACTGGGCTGAACAGTCAAACACCACCCTTATCTGCCCTGGTTTCTTTGGATGGTAGACACCTGCATGTGGGACGTAATTGACCTTGCTGTCTTGAACCTCAAGACGATCTACAGGAACTTCCTCTGCACATTGTAAAATAATGTCCTTCATAAAGGTCTGGTAATCTGCAAAGAACTTCGGATTCTTCTTGAACCTGGCATTCAGTTGGTTCCACCTCTTTACTGCAAGCTGGCGGTTGTTGGGAAGACACACACTGTCTGATTTCAACGGAAGTGGCATCACGTAACGTCCATCTGATTGTTTCGTTACTCCGTCCTCAAGAATCCTTAGAAATCTCTCATCTTCCATAGAATAAGGTTTGTACTTAGGACTTGTCTCAACAAAGTCAGTTTCTAGCACACGGAGAACTTTTTCTGGGCCTCTAATCTCTTTAGCCTTCGTGGCGAATGCAAACTGGCTGTGAATTTCTGAAGCTGCAACTCTATTGCACACACCCTTGTCTGTGTTCTCAACATCACTTGACTTGCAAACTCTTCCAATAACTCCCCAACCAAGTATAGTCCTCTGAGTGTACGGCTCGTCATCTTCACCGGCAACTATTTCTCTGGGACGGATAGCTCTTGGACAGTTGTTTCCAATCAGGACAGAAATTTCTGCATCTGGGTGGTACGGCGTCAACTTATCGGTGATGGGCTTCAGATTTTGCCATTCCCTGGCCACTTCAGGTTTTGGAATCTGTGACCGGTTAGCTGAAACAAGTTCCCGGGTGAAGGCCACTGGCAACTTCACTACACATTCTCTATGGTAGACCAGAATCTCTAGCCCGGATATCTTTTTCATTTTAACACGTGCATTTTGCTGCTGCATTGTTGTCAACAGAAGCTCGGTTGATGGGCCTTGCAGGTTAAACCGTTCACAAAGAGTCTCGGACACAAAACTGACATTTGAGTGATCGTCGAGGACTGCATACTGCAAGATTTCCTTCTCTGGCTGTCCCACTGGCCTGACCCACACTGGTACTATCATGGTGTGATCAAATCCACCGCTTTGTTCAGGAAGTAGACATACACTCATACAATTTGAGATGACAGCATTGTCTTGTGTTAGTTCCTTGTGAAGGCATGTGGGATGTGTTCCTGAACATGTTTTAACTTTGCATTTCAACCTCTCCTTGCAGTTCGCAACCTGATGACTCATACTGGCTGCACAACCCATACACAAACGTTTGCGGAAGAAGAAGTCTCTCCTTTCACTGAAAGGCTTTCTACGGAAATCAATGCAGTCATCTAACTTGTGCTTTGCACCACAAAACAGACACTTCGTCAAACCATTTGGACCAGGGTCCTTTGATTTACTAGAATTAGTGGGGTCTGATTTACCGTTACCACCACTTTTAGCTGATGTAGACAGAGAGCTACCCTTCTCATTATCTGGTTTCGGCTTCGGATTTCTGTTGAATCTTACACTACTTGATGTGGCGAGGCCTTCTAACTCTGGGATGTTTGCCTTTTCTGCTGCTTCTCTGATGAAATCCGCAAACTTAAGAAAGGTAGGGTAACTGGCTTCACCATGGGCATGTCTCCATTGTTTAATTGCATCTCTCCACTTGGTTTCAAGGTACTAGGGTAATTTAGATAGTAACTTTACATTCTCCTTTGCATAGTCCAGTACAGAAAGACCTGGAATGGTCTTCTTTGCTGCCAACACCTTGTCTAACATATCTGAGAACTCCCTTAGGGCACTGGGATCCTTGGGTCCTATTTTAGGCCACTTCTCCATCTTGTTAATAAATGCTGTACTCACAACATTACAGTTTCCATGCCTTTCCTGCAATACAGACCTGGCTTTCTGATAAGCATCTTCTGTCCCAATCAGAAGATAATGTTCCACAACTTGCTTGGGCTTTCCAGTTACATACTGATTCAACATATTCAACTTGATGTCTGCTGGCAGTGGTCTAGAGTCAACTAGAGCATTAAAGGCACTCTTCCACACAGGATATTGCAGGGGGTCTCCTTCAAATACTGGAATGGTCAGTTTTGGAAGTTGTCCAGAAACAAACAGTTCTTTGCTCACAGTACTTTGTTGTAAGTTAGCTTCTGTTAACTTGTCCATACACCTTTCTAATGACGAAGCAACTTTTTCCCACCCTTCATAGAAGGAGTTAACTTGACTTTGAGGATGAACAAACTGGTAGCTTGAAGGGGAATTCATAACTGTTGACATAATTGGTGATTGACCACTAATGGAGTTAGTTACAACAGGATCAGCTTTTGCCGACGAGAAAGCTTGTGTACAAGCTGCTTCTGTTTGAGTGGGAAGGCCAAGTTCAGGTTCAAAATGACGAATAGTAAATACTGACTGTGTTACAGCTCCTGGTGAGAATGATGGAGCAGAAGCCCGCAAACCACATGTTATAGTCTTAGGTGTGGATGTGGTAGTCAATACAGGTGTTTGGGATACATGTACTTGGGACTGAACTGATGTATTAGTCTCATTTGCATGGGTAGTTACTGTTAGAGATTGCAAGAATCTTTTCACTCCTTCGCCTTTACTCTCACTAGGAAGATTGACTAGATCTTCTTCAAGGGAGGGCGTTTGCTCATTATCAATCTCTTTGCATACACTTAACTTGGCTCTACTAAGTTCAAGTTCCCTCCTAAGTTTGAATTCTTCCAGTTTCTGCTCCTGTTTTAACCTTTCTATTTGTAGGGCCTTTTCTTGTTCCACATAGGCTAGCTTCACCTTCAAGGCAGCTTCTTCCTGTAGAAGCTTATATTTATCTACTTTAGCTGAGAGTACACTGTCTGAACTTGATTTTGACTTGACACTTTTGGTTGTTTTACTCTTCTTTGAACCCTTAGAAATGACAGAATTAGACTCCAAAACTGTTTGTTCCAAATACTTTATCTCATCCCTCACATCCCTTTCGAAGTCAGACCACTCACCACAAACTTGCTCCCAGACGTTCCTGACCTTCGCTAACTCGTGGTCTTGAACTGTTTCTAAAATGTCATTATATGCATCCACAAATTCATTCCACAGAACTTGTGCCTTACTAAGCTCTTGCTTCCACTTTGATAATTCATTACAATGACCCCCAAGCAACAGTGTTTTTCTCAATGTTCCCGTAAAACTTGACCTTTTATTCTTGAAAGAGTTAAACTTTAGATCGTTTTGATAGGACTGACCCTTTTCGGTTAGCTTCCTGCTACGAACTTCCGACAAATGCTGTTCATTTTCCACATGGAAAAGTCCTTTGTTTTCTGCATTCTCTGATAGATCAACAATTAAAGGCGAAGACTTTTCGCAAACATCATCCAAACAATTATTTGAAGCGGAAATTACCACTTCACCACAAACATCCGACATTGAAGCCTCAGGAATATCACTCAACTCTCGAAACATGACGAGTACTGAATCCAAACCAAAGACAATCGGAACCAACTTTCTACAAAGGTTTACACCACTTGGTATCCATTCAAATCCTCCGCAGGTCGTCCAGCTTTCGTTATGAACTTGTTGTTGTGACAGCGATAATTTTACTGTGGTTCAAAGCTTCACCAAGGACCGTTAAGTTGTTATTGTGGCTGCCCTCGAAAGTCTACTTGGCATCCGAAGGACTTTCGTTGTTATTCACAAGAAAAAAGAGAAACACTTCAATCCTCAGATCTTCAGTTTATCTCCAGATAATCTTTAACTCTTCAGTTCTTCAGATAACAACTTAGTCTGCCTTACACGATACGGATGAGCGAAGGATTACATAGATTGTAAACCTTAAATCACACATGTGATAAAAGGAACATGGCGGCAACTAGCACGAGTCCTAAGCAAAAAGGTAACAACCGCTGACCATAAATACTGATAACTCCTTACTACGGCACTGCTGTAGTAACACATGTGTTGCTATTATTTCTACGTATCTCCATCACAAAGGCTGGAGAAATCACGTATCAAACATAATGTATTAACTTACTGGGAAAATGGCATATCACGTGGATTTTTCTTTTCCAGCTATACACTGAAAATTTAAAGAGAATACCATTCTTTGAAT
This sequence comes from Porites divaricata, assembly GCA_038088405.1. NCBI lineage: Eukaryota > Metazoa > Cnidaria > Anthozoa > Scleractinia > Poritidae > Porites > Porites divaricata. Next base: position 12,836,128 of record JBBMOI010000007.1, read on the forward strand.
GAACAGATCTTAACCTTTTCCTGAATCAATTTTCCTCCTCTCATACTTACAGTATCTGAATGTTTGCTTATAGATGCTAACCTGTGGGGAATGTTACCTCTGTTGCACTTCCTTTTCTGTCAGGGTACAGGGGTATCAAGACATGCATGAGAAAGGAACGATTTTATATTAAGCTTATGGAAGGGTTAATAGCATACAGTTTTTTGCCTGATGTATAGACTGACCCAGAGCTAGTTTTGTAAGGGTTAACTAGTTGCTTTTATATTCATCTATAACTGAAGGTTTGATAGTGCCTGTAGGGATAGCTATTGTATTATAACGAGTTCATCCACCATTAAATAAGTAGTCCCCCTGCGTGCCCTCGTACCCTGCTTGACCATAGGCTGTAGGTTGGTGGGGAAGCTAAGGTAGCACTAACTTTATAGGCCCCATTTATATGACCCCTTTGCCCAAGCTATTAGTGCGCGCATGCTCTGATTGTCTAAAACAGTGAGCGCGCATGCTTTCAAAGTGTTTTTGTGGAGAAACTGTGGCCCCCTACCATCGAAAGGGTGATCGGTCTAGGCGCGGCATCCTTCTAGCCGAGCGTAAATTTGCGAAACGTTGGCACCCAGGACGGCTAAACCTTTATACCCTGGACAGCGTTTCTACATATAAAGGAGGCCTTAAATGGCTTACCGGTAATTGGTATCGTGACCTGACCTGAGCTAAATATTGAATGTCCCAGTTTATACCAGGAATAAACGGCCCTAGCGTTTGAATAATTGGGGTAATCCGTTGTTCATGTACAAAGTGCATCAAAAGCTGTGCCTCTTTATTTAAGTAGTATAGTAAGGACCGAATTGACCTCTCTTTGGGAAGAATCTCATAAAGAAGAGAAGGCATACATTATGGGAATCGTGCATAGTCATGAAGACGAAAGCAAACTAGCTTTTTTTAAAAAATGTAATATACGCCACTTCCAAATTTCCCATAATGCACCTTATTTGTACCTTATTTTCTCCTGGGTATTATAGCTGTCCCCAGAGAAATTGAAAACATTGCTTATGCAAAATTTTTGGGGGAAAATAAGGCGCATTATGGGAAATGTGGAAGTGGCGTATACAAAGAAAGGCGATTTTTTACTCTTCATCCGCCATTTTCACATCTCCCATAACACGCCTTCTTTGCACCCCCCAAATTTTTCCATGACCCTTGCACTTTATTTCCCCTGGGTATTACAGTCGTTCCAAGAGAAATTAAAGACTGCTTATGCAAAACAAGGCCTATTATGGAAGATGTGAAAATGGCGAATTATCCCTCTTAGCTTTTTCACTTTTCTATTGTTCACGAAAAGCGCAAATTTGACAAGAATTTATAAAATATTTACAACCCTAACCCAAATTAAAACAGGATGAAAAAAGAGGCATGTCGATGATCGTGGGTCTTACGAAAATGACATATTTTGAGAAGGGTCTGGGAAAAAAATTTAAATGGGACAACAAAAGAGGCTTATTGGCAGCTGGCAATTTTCACAAAAATGGCAAATTGAAGAAACTGGCAAGAATCTATCAAAGGTTTTGCAAAAACTCAAATAAGGTGACAAAGAGGGAAATCTTGACAAATAGCGATTATAAGAAAATGGCAAGTTTTGGGCGAAAAAGGGAAATTTGGGCAAAAATGGCGAGTATGCAAAAAACTCATCAAGAGTTTGGCTAAATATTCAAATGAGATGACAAAAAGGGGCATCTTAACAAATGGCGATTTTATGAAAATTACAAATTTGGCAAGAATTTATAGGTTTGGCAAAAACTTAAACAGGAGGCATGTCGATAATTGTGGGTTTTGCGAAATTGGCGAATTTGGATTTACCAAAGGTCTGGCAAAAATTTTAAATGAGACCACAAAAGAGGCAATCTTGGTTTGAAACCACGAGACAAGGCGGCCATGCTGGGGGTCAATACATAATTTTTCTCGAACAATTAACATGAAAATAGAGTTTGGTTCCCAGAGGAAAAAAATGCTTTTGTTCTTGACCACCAACATGGCCGCCGTGACGTCAAGTACAAACCAGCAATATTGACAGTTCGCGATTTCACGAAAATGGCAACTTGAGAAAATGGGGGATTGGGCAAGAATCCATCGAAAATTTGGCAAAAACTCAAATGAGGTGACAAAGAGTAGGCCCAGACAGATCGTGCTCGGCAACTTTTGAGCAACTTTTGAACTTTTTCCAATTTTAGCAACCTTGAGCAACTTTTGGCTTTCTGAGCAAGTTTGTATTGATATGTCTAATAAGAATCACAAAAATTAACATGTGGACCACATGTGATGTGGTTGAAATTTTGAAAATGACTGAACAGAGTATTTAGCACGCACATTGTTGTTATTTTCTTTAATTTGTTGACATTGCCCAATAAGATGCAAGAGCATTTAATATATTAAGTTTTGTTCTGCAACTGTGCAAACCTTTTATAATATACATGTGCCCAAGATATACACTTCAGATTAATATATTGAACTTTCTTAAGTTCCAATTATCCAAAAAGAACAATGATCGATATTTAATAATATTTGTACGAAATATTGACATATTAAAGTAGCAACTTTTGAAGTTTTAGTAGCAACTTTTTTGGGTTTTTGGGCAACATTTTAGCAACTTTTCATGATTTTGCGAGCACAATCTGTCTAGGCCTAACAAAGAGGGCAATCTTGCCAAATGGCGATTATAAGAAAATGGCAAATTTAGGCGAAAAAGGCAAATTTGATTTCGGCAAAAAGATGGAGAGTTCAAGGCCAATACAAGTGAGATGACGAAAAGGGGCATCTTGACAAATAACAATTTTATAAAAATAACAAATTTGGCAAAAATTCATAAACGTTTGGCAAAAATGTAAGCAGGATGATAAGAGGCATGTCGATAATTGTGGGTTTTACGGAAATGACATATTTTGCGAAATTGGCGAATTTGGCAAAGGATTCATTACATGTAAAGGTCTGGCAAAAAATTTAAATGAGACAACAAAAGAGGCGTATTGACAGTTGGCGAGTTTGGCGAAATTGGCAAATTAAAGAAAACGGGCAGTGGACAAGAATCCATGAAAGGTTTGGCAAAACCATAATTGAGGTGACAAAGAGGGGAATCTTGACAAATGGCGATTATAAGAAAATGGCAAATTTAGGCGAAAACGAAAATTTCGGCAAAAATGGAGAGTTCAAGGGTTTGGCCAAATACAAATGAGATGATAAAAAGGGGCATCTTGACAAATGACAATTTTATGAAAATGACAAATTTGGCAAAAATTTATTAAAGTTTGGCACAAATGTAAGCAGTATGACAAGAGAGGCATGTCGATAATTGTGGGTTTTACGAAAATGACAAATTTGGAAAAAACTTATTTAGGTTTGGCAAATATTAAAACAAGATGACAAAAGAGGTATGTCGATAATTGTGGGCTTTACGAAAATTACATATTGTGCGAAACCGGCGAATTTGGCAAGGATTGAGATAATGACACAACAAAACAGGCATATTGTCAGTTGGCAATTTTCACAAAAATGGGAAATTTTGGGAAAAGGGGGAATTGAGCAAAAATCCATCCATGATCTGGCAAAACCTCAAATGAGGTGGCAAAAGGCAATATTGACAAAACGCAAATTTCCACAAATATAGCGAGTGTGCTAAAAATTCATCAAGGGTTTGGCCAAATACTCAAATGAGATGACAAAAAGGTGCATGTTGATAGTTGGCGATTTTTAGGACAATGACAAATTTGGCAAAGAGTTATCACAGGTTTGACAAAGAGATGACACAAAGGGGCATCTTGACAAATGGCGATTATAACAAACATGGCAAATTGGGCAAAAGTTCATTTAAGGTTTGTCAAAATTCAAACGAGGCATGTCGATAATTGTGAGTTTTACGAAAATGCTAAATTTGGCAAGAATTTATAAAAGGCTTGATAAAAATTAAAACTACCTGACGAAAAAGGCATGTCGATAATTGTGGGTTTTAACGAAAATGACAAATGTTGAAAAATTCGTGAATTTGGCAAGGATTCATCAAAGGTCTGGGAAAATTGCCTGTCGATAATTAGCGAGAATAGCAACTTTGGAGAAAATGGCTAATTTGGCAAGATATTTATCAAAGGTTTGGCAAAAATTAACACAAGATGACAAAAGAAGGATGTCGTTAATTGTGGGTTTTTACGAAAGCGCCATTTTTTACGAAATCAACGAATTTCTGGAAAAATCTATCAAAGGTTTGACAAAATTGAAGTGAGACGACAAAAACGGGCATCTTGTACAAATAGTGATTTTAAGAATATGGCAAATTTAGGTGATAAAGGCAAATTTCGGCAAAAATGGCGTATATGCCAAAAATTCATCAAGGATTTGGCCAAATATTCAAATGAGATGACAAAAAGTGGCATGTTGCATGTTGACAGTTTTCGATTTTTACAAAAATGACAAATTTGGCGAAAATAGCAACTTTGGCAAGAGGAAATGAATGGCTTGCCAAATGACATTGCGAAAAATGGTCGGTTGGTAATTAGAGATTTTTAGGAGGATAGCAAATTTTGGCGAAAATGGCAAATTTGGGAAGAATACATGAAAGGTTTGATCAAAATTCAAATGAGATGACAAAAAAGGCTACCTTGACAATGACTGTTTTTTTTAAGAAGGCAAAGTTTTGCCAAAAATGGTGAATTCGACGAAGGCTAATCAAATGCTTGGCAAAAACTCATAAATGAGTTGACAAAAAGAAAGCATGTGAAAATTTGGGTACCAGTTGAGATTGAACCTCTGTGGTCCCCCTCTGTTGATGAAATGACAGAGAAATATCTGACAATGGACTTGACATTGTTATCAAGAAAAAACAAAAGCATTTTCATTGTCGTTGACGAAGATATATCCTCTGACTGAAATACTTCCATCAATGCATCGAGATGGAATTATCTAATTCAGAAAACGGTACTAAATTAAGCTCGATCAAATGTGGCCATAGAACGCAAGTAATTCCTGTAGTCGTAGGTGCATCAGAAGTAATCAACAAAACAACGTCTTTAACTGTTTTTGGCAGTAACCTGTGTACAGCCACCCTCTACCCCCAACAGAAAAACTTAACGAGGGAAAAGATCAGTTTTTTTAGCATCATTTTTGATTGTTTCCCGCGAATCGAAACATCACATATATATATAGTATTTTGTTGTTTTCTTTTCATCCTGATGGGGATGTGCTGCTGGACGAGGTCGCATTTTCACGTCTAGATTAGCTATAATGAGGTTGAACATTATAATGGTGTCAACAGAAGAGTCGCGGTTGCAAAGTTGACTTCATAAGATACATGCTTAGTAAGAAAGGACTACATATATTGTGATCGCCAAAATTATATTTGTCAAAAAGTGGATAAGATGGCTTCTATAGGGTCCGTAGAATAGGCAGTATACATGTAATAATGGGGTAGGGGTTCTGAAAGGCCAGCTGCATATACCAAGCAAAAATTTCAGTTTGGCGGTAAGGATTCAGAGAATGACACTAGCCAAAAAAGTAAAGACTTCCAAGTTATGATTGACAGGGCATTCATCCACCTAGCTATTTACTTTAGAACATCAATGGCATGGCAGTGCAAATTAAACCTTCTGTGATTTAAAACAGGGAGATTTGCCGATCAACCTCATCTACGCACACTCAATGAAAGTACTTCTCCCATAGTACAACCACCCTTTTTTAGGTTCGACCAACTGCCGGCACGAACCAATAAGAACTGTCCTTGTTTTAAAGATAAAGACATATTGAAATAACATATGCGTTTCACACTATGGCCCTTGTTGCAGAAGTCTTAGTTTGCGACATTTCAAACTATGGTGATGTTTCGATACCACCCTTTGCGTTATTGCAAAATACAGCATTCAACTCTTCTGTTCTTAGCTCACAAATCGCGTCCACTCAACTTACCTGACCGGCGTCAGAGATCATTCTTGGCAAAAATAGGTGCACTTTACTGGGGCCAAGGTTTGCGCTAACGCATGATGTGGTGTGACAATTGCGACTTATTTTGCGTTAACTCAATCTGTGTTCTATGTTTTAAAACCAAGGTTTGCGCCAAAAAAATATCGCAAACCATGGCGAACTTTGAGATAAGTCATTCCATGTTCTTCCAATAACCAGGGGTAACCAACGACTGCGTCCTCCTAAATACATTGAAAACACTTTTTAGGCTACCCAGAGAACTTTTAGACCTTCAAGGGCTTCACTATTATTTTCCGAAAATTTTAGATGCAATTTAACGTATTACGAAAGTGAGAATGTTTCTGATTCCTCTCTAAATCACATTTTCGAATCCGAAAATTTTAGGTTTCCTTTTTTGTAAGAAAAATAGCCTAACCTGGGCAGTAAAATGGAAAAATTAAACTTCAGAAAATCGTAGGGAATTTGTGAGATAAGCGTCGAAAATTTTACATAAGTGGAACGATCATCTAGAACTTTTTAGTCGTCCTCAAGTGATAGAAAATTCTAGGCACTATTTGTTTCTCCGAACAGATATTTTACAGAAAACGCTCGTTGGGTGCCCCTGAATAAATTCCGTATTTTGCGACAGCGCGAAATGTGGTTCCCAGATCGTGGACCTTATACAGGCCTCGCTCTTCAGGCCAGGATTTGAGTTATCGCAAACTGTGGACTTTAAGAAAGGAGTCACATTTTGCGATAACTCAAACTGTCCTACCAATGAATCACCGAAAGTCACAGACACCTTTCTAGAAAAACTAGTGATTTTACAACTGTTTCACAGTCAGCCGTCATCGGTTATATTAGAAAAACACTAACTTTTTCCTGCGCTAATGAAGAATACAACACAAACAGCGAACTTACGCGTTTTACGCTTAAAAGATCGGTCTATGATCGCTGGCTTTGCATATCAGAAACGGAAACGATCAGTCATAGCCGGCGGCATATTTTCGTAAGCGTTCGCGTTTTATCCAAGTCCAAGTTCGCAATATTCGTAGGATGCAGATTTGATTATGATCTGTACAGGGACGAAGATGGTGAAAAGATTATAAACAAAGCGATTTGCCTTGTCCTCTCCGACAAGTATTAGCTAACTTAACTGAATATGGGATAAAATTAATTTTAAGCTGATCGATACGTAAATAAGAGCCGGAGAAAAACTGCTCAATGCGCTCTTCATATTTTTAGAATATGTAAAAATGTGAAATTTAACTTTAACGACGCACAGCCAGTCTTGTTTTTTCGACGTTCTTGTTGTACAATGCCAAAACAGTATTAAATATATTCTCCTTCGCAGCCTTTCGGCCGCCATGTTTACTTAACCTTGCAAGACAAATTTTACTATCGTCCCCGACCCGCTAGAATTGCAAATTTTGCTCGAAGACCAAACTGCAACGGAGATTCTTTTCCAGTCCTATGCCGCGACTACCACGATAGATGGCATGACCTGATTGGCTTGCATATAACATTACGTCAGAGGACATGTTCACAAGACAGGACATAACTACAACGGTACAGACGTATCCGAGGCGAACGGTCGGGAAACTCGGACCGCGTGACCCAAAACGCTTTGGCCGCGCGGACTAATGAGGCCTAGGGACTAGGCAAGGTTCACCCTAGGGAGGTGACATGAGGCCCGGCACGTCCGACATTTTCAAACATGTACATAGAGGGAAGTCTGGAACCGAAGGAGTCTGCGCGCCGTTCCCCAAGTCCCCAACCTTCCTCCCAAACCACAGGCAGCCCAAGCGCACTATGTGTGGGTTCATTTGGTCGGAATATACTAGAATTATTAGTGTATTATCTGATGCCAAATAAATGCAAAAATCTTAAAGATATGAAGTCTTCTTGTTTGTCTGTTTGTACTAGTAGCCTTTAAGATAACGAAGGTCGATATTTCTTGCATTATTACATGTGATTCGGGCCCTTACTATTTGAATTTTATAATTTTATCACATATATTCAAACCTACGACGCTAAGAAGAAAAATGATCATGATCACGCGAAATATTGATTCAAAAGCTCCCTTACCTTTATTTCATAGCCACTCTGCAGCTCTGTGTCCTACGGCCGGTTTAAACGCCGTTTAGTCGACTTTCTTTCCATAGAGTACTGAACACTATATAGCGTTCAAACAAGAAGACTTCATATCTTTAAGATTTTTGCATTTATTTGGCATCAGATAATACACTAATAATTCCGACCAAATGACCTCTGAAGCCCGAACCCAAACATCGTGCGCTTGGGGTGCCTGTGCCCAAACTACCATATTGCACGCTATTCTCCCAAACTGGACGCCTGGAACAGGCTAAACGAGTTCCTGCTGCAATATCTTGAAAGGAGGGACCCGTACACGGGTTATCAAAAGACTCTTAAAGGAAATACCTCCCCTTCAAACCCCCTCCCCACCCATAGATTTCATGGGTGCATTGGCTCACGATCTGTGCGCTGCAATATGGCTGCAGAGAGGCCTCGAAAAGAGAAAGAATGTTTATTGTCGCTGATGGCATAGCAGTCGTTATTTTAAAAAAAGTCATGCAAATCAACATTCATGGTTATGCTACAAAAATTGACAAGGTTTTAGCAGCAGAACAACTTTTAACAACAGAAATTCAAAATGCAGTTTCTTTCTTTACTTGTTAACCAGGCTTTGCAAACTATTGAAAGGCGCTAGCCTGAGAAACAGCCGACATTTGGCGGCGCTACCACAATTGTGTCTAAAAAATACACACGAGTGACCACGAGTGAACACAAATGACCACGATATGCACGAAAGACCACGAGTGACCACGAATGAGAATCACGCTTTAAAATATATTATTTTTCTGATGTAATGACATCATTAAATATGTCACTTTATCAAATTATAACTGTTAAACCGGAAATGGCTCATTTCTGGAGATACTGAAATAGAACTTGAAATTTCGTTTACTTTCCCCAAAGGCAGGGCCCGGACAAAGTGGGACCACGGGGAGGAATAGTATAAAACCTTTATAATAATAATGATAATCAACTTTATTTAACAAGGGTAACACGGGACAGTACTTCAACTGAATAACTAGTGGCCCTCAAACTTAAAACTATAACAACAAAAATTAAGTAACCAAAATATACATTGATCCCCCTCCTTTCCTGGCCTTTCCCCGTCACAAAATGTTACAAAATGCTATCGCGTTTTTTTCCAGTGGCACCATCTTGAAATCGTGCTTTTCACTTATATATCCTCCCGCGTTACCGTCCCAGAGTCAAAAACAAATACTGACTCGACAAAATGTACGTTAGCAAAAAATTTATTCAACAAAAAGTTTTGAAGCAACTTTTCCATATGTAAATAACCATGGGCCACTTGCATACTTTTTTACGGTCGACCTGTACGCTAAACCTGGTCAAACTCTTTGTATTCATACTTCTAAACCTCCTTTATGCAAATGTCCCTAGGTAAGAAGAACCGCTCACAAAGAGTGTCAATAATATTTTGACAAAAGCGTAAAGAGGCAAAGTTAACATTAGAAGATGGGATATAAAGGATAAGGGATAAGGGTGACAAGAAATTACATCTTTCCTTTCCCCGTCCCAAGCTCCCACATTTTCATATTGTAGTGGCTGGAAATGGTTTATTTGCGGTTACGTAGTAGTAAATAGTTCACTCGTGGTCATTCGTGGTCACTCGTATTCACTCGTGTGTACTTTTTGACACGGTCCTGGTTTCCTCGCCAAATGACGTCTGAGAAACCTGAGAAACGAGCGCAGAAATTCCATACTGGTGACGCGTCACTACCCATATCTGGGTAGTGCTTCTGATTGGTTGAAACAAATTTCCCGCGCGGCACTACCAATCAGAAGCAATACCCAGATATTGGCAGTGACGTGTCATCAGTATAGAATTTCTGCGCTCGTTTCTCAGACGTCATTTGGTTAGGAATTCAGTGGTAGCGTCGCCTGAATCAAACGATTTATTACATAAATCAGCTCTATTTACGAGATATAAACATGATAAACAAACTACAAGAAATCACAACGCAAGCGAAAAAACACATGTCAAAAAAAACAAAAGGGGGGTCCGAGCCCTTGAAGACTAACTTAGGGCCTAGGCCACACGTCCGAACAATCTAACAGAAATAAACTTTCAGTTCCGAACATCCTCCTGCCCGTGCAGGGAATGCATCTTCAAATTGATCAATAATATTCTCATCAGGCTCAATATTTCTCAACATTCACTTGTCAGTTCAATCAAGTTCAGCAGCTAGATCAGCATCACAGCTTCAAAAAGGTGTAGCCGCTGCATTGGACGACGGGTGAGACTTCCAGATGTCAATCGCAAGGTAACTTATCGGATAAGACCATCACGACCAGGATGGGTGGCTTCCATGCGCGCACGTTGCCACTGACCCCGAGCTAAATTATCTTCGCTAACAAGGACCAAGTCTGCCAAGTCACCCTTATGTATCTTGCGACCAACCGTAAACCATTTCTTGAGGGGTATCAAAGACTTCAGGTACTCAGCATGCCAACGCTTCCAAAATCCATTGACAAGTTTTTGGTGATACTGAAAACGTTTGGTGATGGCTCTAGAAGTGTGTTCCGAAACACAGGTGATAATGGGATGCTTCTCCTCTTCCTGTAATGAAGACTTATGAATTCTTCCTCCAACGCGAAGTAAACCGCTCTTCTTGGCCTGCTTATACGATCTAAGATCCAGAAAAACATCACCAACCTACCCAAAGTTCCTGGAGACAGTAGTAACTATCGCTTTTCCAACTTTAATAGCGTGATTACAGCAGACGTTGCTTTTGTGCAACTCGCTAATCGGACAATTACCAAGATGGCGGCCGGAGAGATGAATTGCCGAATAATTCTATGGTCCTTGCTGTTACTGTGCGGTAACATCATGCAAAATCCCGGTCCATCATCCTCACTGACTACCAAATTGCGGATACATTACAAATTCCCTTGCGGAATCTGCGAGAAACCAGTAAAATCTAACCAGAAAGGTGTACAGTGTGATTGCTGCGATCTCTGGTACCATGCACGTTGTTTGTCTTTGTGTTCTGCGGATTACGAGGGACTGGCCAGTGCAACTGTATGGATCTGTACCTGTTGTAATCACTCGAATTATTCTCGATCATTGTCATACTCGAGTCACCCAGCTGAACTATCGAAACAGTTTTCAGCTTTCACTTTACACGAAAATCAGGAATCATTGGACACTGGATCGGACTTGGGATCAGGGACGGAATCTGATACTGAATCAGAGCTTGGACCACCACTGCTTACATCAAGCCCAATATCCACCAAACTTACTAACAATACCAGGGACATCAAACTATGCTCAATCAATATCAACAGCATTAGAGGGGAAAAACTAGAATTTCAGTCCTTTTTGGAAACCTCTGGTTTTGATGTAGTAGCCATACAGGAAACGAAAATAGACTCTAGCGTTTCAAATGCAGAACTCTTTCCTCCAGAACTTGGATATTCTGTATTCAGGAAAGACCGTATTATGGGTGGTGGAGGAGTATTACTTGCAGTCAAATCTGATCTCAACCCCTCGCCTTGTTTGATCCTCGATATCACGCCCTCGGAGAGCATTTGGGTGAAAATATCATCGAAAGGCCACGTGCATTATTTTGGGTGCTACTGTCGCCCTCCAGACGAGCATTATGAAGAGATTCAAAGCCTCCACAATCCGCTCGAACAAATCCGTAGCTTCCACCCTCCACAAAGCCAACCAAGCATTCATGTTATGGGGGATCGATTGGGAAACACATCTAACTAAGGTGAAGTGTTGGGATCTTCAGAAGGCCTCATACTGATCGATATCGCTCGAGACCATTATCTCGATCAGTTGATCACTTTTCCTACTCGTGAAGATAAAACTCTAGACCTTATATTTACCAACACGCCAGGCCTGGCCAACAACTGTCACTCGCCAGACAAGTTCAGTGATCACTCTGCAGTGGCATGCACTCTTAACACCTCAATTCCCTTTAAGCGGAAGCCCAGGCGCAAAGTCTATTTGTTCAACAAAGGCGACTATGACCCTACGAAGCGAATTCCAAGAATCCTTCTTTCAGTCAACTTCTGAGGATACTGATATCGAAGAAGACTGGAAACTATTCAAGTCTGCGCTTAAGACCTCAGTGGACCTTAGTGACAGTGTCACTAACAAGTGTTGTCTGTAAAGTCCTAGAAAACATAGTGTGCTCAAGCATTATGAACCATCTCGATGCACACGGGTTGATAACAATCAGACAACATGCTTTTCATAAAGACCGTAGCTGTACCACACAACTATGTACAGTAATACACGACTGGTCCAAAACTATTTACCAAGGTCTCCAATCTGACGTGTTCATCCCAGACTTCGCAAAGGCTTTTGACAGTGTGCCCCACGAACGTCTTAAAGCGAAACTCTTTCGCTACGGCATAAACGGTAAAACATTAGCATGGATCAACAACTTCCTATATCAGAGACATCAACGAGTGGCAGTCAAGGGTCAAAATCAGATTGGACGCCAGTCGTATCAGGTGTTCCCCAAGGAACAGTCCTAGGACAGGTATTATTTAATATATTCATCAATGACATAGTGGATGAGGTTGAATCGGAAATCAGATTATTTGCAGACGACTGTGTCTGTTACAGGCCAATCGCGAATGTCAAAGATTGTGAACAACTCCAAAAGGATATCGATCACCTAACGTCTTGGGCCAAGAAATGATTCATGCGCTTTAAGCCAAGCATGCAAGTGCAAAATGATGCACATAGCTCGAAAAACCATCCACAAGATCACTTATCAATACACTATGGAACAAACGAGTCTGGACTCAGTCCAGCACACGAAATATCTCGGAGTAACGATATCAGATGACCTCAGATGGAACCGCCATGTAGCAGACTCTATCTTCTCAAAAAGGGATTAGATAACAACGCAATCCTGCCCCTGGATGAATTATCAAAGCCGGGCAGAAAGACTAGACATATGCACAATAGATTTTACACCACAATTTGTGCTCGCACTAATATATTCAAATTCAGTTTTGTGCCACGCACAATTAGAGATTGGAATAATCTACCACATAATGTTGTAGAAATTGAGGACGATGCTAAGTTCCGCAAATCATTGTTATTTACGATTCTCTAGAAATCCGCTGACCCGAGATGTAAATTATATCTTTCATTTCATGAACGAGGTTACATCAAATAAATAAGTGAAATGAAGTGACTAGTAAAGCACAGAAATGGATTTAAATTTGCTAGCTTACTGTCCTTCACGGGACTACCATGTTTAGCTAACGAAGCTACTTCATCAAAACTTGTTTTCTGTACATGGGCTATCAGTCATTCTTCTGCCTCTCATATCTCTAATAAAAGGAGTTAAAGGAGTTGAAAGTCTCTCTTCTTCTTTCAACTTCCAGTTGTGAATGAATCTTCTGATCCATGCAACAGTTCTTAACAATCGACTGTACTTCCTGAACCTGGCGTAGTCAATAAACGGTTCTCTAGTTTGGACAACACAGCTGACAATAGCTTTACTCTTCCTCTCCACTTGGACTGTTTCATTTGGAGACTTGGATCTCAAATCCTTTGGCCAATCCTTTTCTAACTCTTGCAACCCAGAGGGCCCTTTCCACCACAACCGACTCTCTCTAAGCTGGCTGACATCGGATACGCCTCGACTAGGTAGATCCGCTGGATTATGCAACACTAGGCAATATCTCCAAACACTAGGATTTAACAGTGACTGAATCTCAATGACACGGTTAGCAACAAATGGTTTCCATTGTAAGGCTGATCCTCTGATCAGTGTAAGGTGGAAGAATTGTCTGTCCAACAGACAATGCGGCTAATAGGACAGTCAATTGCATCTTTAACATAGATACACAGTCGAGCAGTTATCACTTCAGCCATTAGCTCCATTAGCTCTAAGCGAGGGAGACTAATCTTTCGCACAGAAGCAACTCTTGTCTTAGACATCACAAGGCTTGTAGACGCCTTCCCTTCTTTAGGAACAACTCTGATATAGATGACGGTGGCATACGCAACTTCTGATGCATCACCAAATGCATATAACTCCACCTTTCAATGCTGGCTTAAAGGCCAATCAATGTAACTTCTTGGAATGCGAAGCTGTTGAAGCTCTGAAAGCTCTTGAACTCACTGAACCCACTTCCTAGAGGTTTCTTCAGGTAACTCATTGTAATGTACCAGTAATTTGTAGTTTGTAATGTACCAGGAAATTGTATAACGAACGTAGAGAACTCAACAATATTTTACTTCAAGTCTGTAAGCACATGGCAAGAAGACCTACTGCGCATGCACGACGCGCATAAGGATTCATGGGATATGACACTCATCATCCCAACCAACACCCTGGGTCCACAGAAGAAGAAGAAGAAGAATACTTTATTTAGGCACGTTTCGCTTAGGAGCTAAAAAGCTCGTTAAAACGCGAACGTGAAAACAAAATTAACATTAAATGAAATAACTAAATACAATATAAATCTAACAAATAAATATAAAAACTCTACAGATATATACATATACATAAATATTATAAATTCAAAGATATTTTAAAATGATTTGTAAAGTGCTATGGAATAGCCCCCCCGCCAAGGGAGAGCCCAACCCAGCCGACAACAATGCGCGAAGCTGAACACGTCACGTTAAACACGAATGCAACGCACGCCTGAAGACGGCCAAGGTCGGACTCCCCCTAACTCCAGCAGGCAAGCCATTCCACAGCATTGTAGAAAGATACGACCATGACTTATGCTTGCATTCAAGATTAAAATGAGGTAAAACGAGGCGAGTGCCCGAGCCCCTTAAATTGTAATTAACATTTAAAACTTTGAAAAACTCGCTAAGGTATTGTGGTCCCTGTCCATTTAAACATTTAAAAAGTAAGACTAAGGACTGGAATTTCCTCCTATTATCTAAATTCTGCAGTTCTGCTTTATTTAATAGAAAATCATAAGAAACTGGCCTTGAATAGTTCAATATAGTTCTTAGAATATAGTAATTAGTGTCTTCTAACTTGTTTTTAAGTCCATTACTTATACCGAGTAGGAGTGGGCTACAATATTCCACAGATTCTGAAGCAAAAGTTTTGACCTTATTGTAAAAGGCGAGATGAGACCGATCGGATCGAGGATCTTTTCTGCTAAAGAAGCTTGTTCGCTCTTAGTGTACAATGTCTCTGATTTCAACTTCCGAGAGTCCAATTCAATCATAAAGACAAGGCTGTCTGTTCTCGAATTCCCATTTAGACCCAAAGCTTTCTTAATTGGATGCATTCCCGGTAGTTCACTTTCCAATATGATCAAACTATCTGATGCTCTATCTTTTTCAGGAATGGCTTGCATAACCTCAGACGAATTGCTGGACCATTTTGTCAAATTGAAAGCTGCTTACTCCATAAGATTTTTTGTGTAATTATGATAATATTTTGTTCTAATTATTTAACTGAGGGAGCCCATTCCTTATAAGCCCGGTGGCTTCTCTTGGGCTTCCTCGCCATGAGAGCTTAAATAATTTTTTTTTCTCTTGCTTTGTACAACTTATGGCAAACAAAACAATAAACAACGAACTTTGCTGTAACCTCACGCATTCACCTACAGTATCTTTCCCTGAGGCAAAGTCGTCAACATAAGTGTTCCTCAGGATTTCATCTGATGCTTCAGGGAATGTTTCTTTACATCTCCTTTCGTGCTCTTGAGTAGTGCAGATGGCAAGGAATGGACTAGAAATAACTCCAAACGTAAATCTTGTCATTCGATAAATCTTAGGTGTGGCATCAGGGTCCAAGTCTCTCCACAGGTAACGATGTGAGTCCCTATCTTCTTCTTTCAAGCCAATCTGCAAGAACATCTTTTCAACATCACCCATGACCACCACCTGATTCTTTCTGAACCGCAGAAGAATTCCGACCAAATCTGGGTGCAACGCGGGGCCCGCTTCTAAGCAGTTATTTAGAGACACATCATTTAAATCTCTCGCAGATGCATCGAATACAACCCTCGTCTTAGTTGTTTGCTTATCCTCTCTGATAACAGCATGATGTGGAAGGTAAAACACAGGACGCCCATCTGCTGGTGCATATTGCTCATAGGGTACTTCTTCTGCTACTCCGTCCTCCACATACTTATTAATGGCCTCTTGGTAGGACTTAGCTTTGGATGAATCTTGGAGCAGATTCTTCTCCAGATTATACAGCCTACTTCTTGCTTGCTTGTAATTATCTTTCAGTACAACTTGCTCATCTTTCCATGGCAATGGGACTTCATACCGACCATTCGTGTATGCTTATGTCTCTTTAAACTTTTTTAAGACTGTACTTTCACTTTGGCTGGTGGAAACTGACATTTCAACAGGTGTAACACCAATGGACTCCAAGTTCGAGAACTTCTAAAGTGTATCATTTAGTTGTTCGTTAGCACATACTTGAACACTCATAGACACAGTGCAATCTTGGCCATGACCACCCGTTAGTCCACAGAAGACCCAACCTAAGGATGTACAAAGTGCCACTGGTTCATTAGGACCACCTCTCACAACATCTCTGGATACAAAGGAATAATAGAAATCCAAGCCAATGAGAACATCAATGATCTCTTGTTCGTTTCGGGGAAATTTCTCTGGAAACTTATGCCTTGAAGGCGACGCCACTTGGTAGGATAAACATCCACAGCATCAGCTGGACAACATGTAGCTGGAGCAGTTAGTGCCTCAACACCTTGCGGCTTTCCAGGATCACTAACCGGTGCTAGCGTAAAGGAAATTCTCTTTCGCAAAGTGTCCCGAGCCGATTTTCTTCCAAAACCCGAAACTGCGATTCTCACAGTCTCCCCATCAAGACCAAGTTCTTCAACAACACTCTGTTGGAGAAAGGACGTTTGGGAGCCGGGATCAAAGAAACATCTGACAACCTTTTTGCAACCATTGGATCCACAAAGGACAGCAGGAACAGTCTGCAGGATCACCTTCCCACCTGAATTGACCGCAATGGAACTTGGGAGGGAGGAGTTGCAGATGAGGATGGTGATTCAGAGGATTTTGAATTGGCTTCTTCTGGCTGAGACTAGACTGGTTCCAAGTGCAGGAGACTGTGATGTTTACCACGGCAGTGTTTACAGAGTGGTTTTTCACAAACTTCAGCTCTGTGACCAGATTCAAGGCACTGAAAACACAGTCCTTTGGATACCGCTTTTCTAAATCTTTCTTTGACTGGCAATGACAGGAAACTGATGCACGACCATACCAAATGGTTTTTACCACAAACGATGCACGCACGCCCTGAGCCGTCGTGCACAAGGCAGAGGTAGCATACTTTCGTGAAGGGTGTCGCGTTCCCGAGTACGACGTGGTGGGTCGTTCGAGAGACGCCGTTACCACCTCAGTGCCACAATTATAAAATTAACTTGATTCTTTATTGAAGATTGTATTGCATTCACTTTATGGCACGTGGTGGAAAAACTACAAACAAGATCGAAGATTACAATAAAAAATGCGGCTAGAATTCGAAAACTAACGAATAAAACGAAATAAAACATTGAAAATCACAATCACTTACGTTCTCCAACTCCTAGCGATGTGTAAAGAAACGATAAAAAGAAAATAAAAGGCTACTCCGACAGATGAAAGGTTACTCCAACAAAAGATGAACTCCGAATAGATCTCTAAACTCCACGTGCCTAATTTAACTTATCCTATTACTTAAACAGTCACTAAATCAGCAATTATTAACTTGAACGGAAACGAGCGTGACTCGCGTAACAAAGGGTTAGACTTGGAATGGGCTCCATGATTCCAAATGTTTTCCTTTGTAGGGGACTTTGATTGAAGAGAGGGAGGCTGGGAAGTCTCCTTAGCTCATATTAACTGTTCTAAGAAGGTAAACAATGTTTTCAGTTTCACATAGTCCTCTTTATGGTCACCAATTTCTCATTCCCACTTCTCCACAAGCCCTTTCGGTAACTTGTCAACAATTAAAGGCACGAGAACAGGCGCTAAGGTCTCAAAACGGAACTTCTCCCCCATTGATTCAACAGAACGAACATGACCAACTACTTGATCATAACATTTACGCATGGACAATGCAACTTCAGAATCCAAATGTGACAAATGAATTAGGGACCTTATGTCACATAAGACCAAAAGTCTGGTTAAAAGCGGGGTGAGCCTGGTAAACCCTGGTTGAACCAGACTTACCAGGCTTTTGACAATTATCAACAAAAATTGAAAGCCTGGTTGAGCCTGGTTTACCAGGCTTTCAAGGTAAGTCTGGTTATAATTTACCATGAAAGTCTGGTAACTCAGGTCTCGACTTAAAAAGCCTTAACCAGAAATGCTTGGTTAGTCTGGTATTACCAGGCTTTCCTGGTTGCCTGGTTGAAATTTTCCACCTCAAAAGCCTGATAAGCCTGGTTTAACCAGGGTTTTCTGGTAAATCTGGTTTAAAATGTTCACCTTAAAATGACAAACAAACATAAACCACATTAATCACACCCTGCACTGATCTAAGAGAAAAAGGTCAACACATGGACAGTTGTATATATGAGCCATTGCTTTTGTATAAATTAAGACTACACACTGTAGATAAATTCATTGCTTGCTAATGTTTAAAGAAAATAAAAATCAAGTACATTGCATTGCACATTGTGGTTATTGCTCTACAAAATAGTCAAGAAAATAAAAAAACGAAATTGGAGAGTTAAATTTTGGTATCAATATTATTATACATTGCAACAGACAAGACAAGAACATGGCTGATTGTTGTTGTTTGGCACTCGACTTGTGTCTGATTCCCCTTCAAGAACCGCAAATCACAAAGCGGCTCTAAAGGAAAAACCTACCTACTATCCGCTATGATTCTTCATTGGCAGTTCAATTTAGCATTTCAGTTTCGAAGACAAGGGCAATTTGGCTGTTTAAGATAAAGATTAAGCTTATCGAAATGTTTGAACTACATGAAAGAATGCCAAAAATAAACATGAATACTGCAGATAACCGGGCTTTCCTTATATTGCATTTAAGTCTGGTATAGCTTGTTTCTCAAAGATATTCTGGGAACCAGGATTTACCAGATTTGTCAAGAATACCCTGTTTAACCAGACTAATTTTTCTCAGTTGGTTCAAGCCTGGTTAAACCCATGTTAATTCAGTTCTTCAAGAGCCAGGTTTAGCCTGGTTTTTCTGGTTATTGAATGAGAAACCAGGCTAGCCAGAAAAACCCTGGTATACCAGGATAACCTGGGCTATTGACTCACTTTAAGAGCCTGGTTTACCAGTCTTGCCAAGCTAACCAGAAATACCCTGGTTAACCAGGCTTTTTGCACATATGGTTCAAGCCTGGTTTTCCTGGTTCTCAGGTAAACCAGACTTACCAGGAATACCATGGTTAACCAGGCTTTTTGCACATATGGTTCTGGTAAGCATGGTTCATTCAGAATTTCTGGTTTTCCCGGTTCTTAGGTAAACCAGACTTACCAGGAACACCATGGTTAACCAGGCTTTTTGCACATATGGTTCAAGCCTGGTTCAATCAGCCACCTTGCTAGTCTGGTAAAGCCTGGTTTTCCTGGTTCTCAGGTAAACCAGACTCACCAGACTTACCAGGAAAACCATGGTTAACCAGGCTTTTTCCACATTGGGTAAAGTCTGGTTAGCCTGGTTTGAAAACCAGAGAAGCCTGGTTGTTTCAACCAGGCTTGCACCCTGGTAAACCCTGGTTTAACCAGGCTTTTGTTGCACGGGTGTGCACCAAGAATCAACCGTGGATGGCCAAATTGTTCCTTCAGAGACTCTAATACTGGCTGATAATTCTCTTGTATGACTGAAAACCCTTTAACCGCTTCGGCAGCCGAACATTTCGATGATCTCATTAGGTATTCTAATTTCTGAACATCAGCGAAAGATAGATTATCTACCACTGAAACTTTAATCGACTGATAATAAGACTTCCAGCATAAAACATCCCCATCAAATGTTGGCAGATCAATTTTTGGAAGCTGCACTTTTTCCTTGGGGCATAACGATAACGGCGCCTGGGCTGCAGTTGAATTACTTCCCGCGCTTTCCTTGCCGACATGTTTACTTTCATCATTTTCGCCATGTATTCAATGACACGCAATTCGTACTCGTTCTGACTCTCACATTCTTCGTCTCTTTCTCTTCTAATAGAGTACAGTACAGTACACATTGAGGCCTGAACTTCTTGAAGATCGTTCCATTTATTTGCAATGTTATCTTTCAAAACCTGAATTCGAGCATGGTTATCGGGGATTGACAGAGCTTCGTCGATAGACTTCAAGTTGTCCGTCTCGGACTTTCTAAGAAAACGTCTTCTCTTCTTAATAGCCTCTAGGTCATTCACCATTTTCAAATACAATCTCCACTAACCTTGAATGACAGTTTCGTTCCTTAAAACACTCCAAAATTTCCGCAAAGTTCACAAGAGATAATGGCGCCAATCGCCACAAGCTGCCACACTGCCAAGATCAGCTTTACCAAATTGTAAATTCTCAATTCTCCTACTGGTATCTTCAAATAATACTCACCGACACTGTATATCCGGCTTGAAGGACCATGAATGAAACGATTTATTGCAAAAATCAGCTCTATTTACGAAACATAAACATGATAAACAAGCTATAAGAATGCACAACGCAAGCGAAAAACGCATGTCAAAAAGACTAAAAAGGGGAGTCCGACCCCCTGAAGACTAACTTAGGGCCTAGTTCCCGACACTGAGTGATAGCTTTGTTTTGCTCAATTGAAAAACCCAAACTTGACATCGCTCACCTCGACGCTACTTCCTGAATCCACAATCTACGATTTGTTGCATTTTCTTACGAAAGTAATATAATCTAATCAACTCATATCGTTAACTTTTTTTCCAGTGGATTAAATATTTAAATGTACATTGTACTTTGGCAAAGACGTTTGCGCAATTCCAGTGTATGTTACCGTAGTATCTGGACATCCGGATATATGTCTTGCCCCATGTCAGGGAATTGGGATTCCGGAACCCGGGATATTTTTGCTTGTGGAATCCGGAATCTCAAGCTCGAAAAATGAGCAGCGGCCAGCATCGGCTTTGTTGCGTAACATTCGAAATAAAAGAATTTGTATATAAAATTGCCTATCGTTTGTAACTAACGTAAATGAAAGGATTTCAATAAAAAACAGCTTACAGTGTGTGTTACGTCTCTCCTGTTTTCTCTCTGTATAAGTAAACCTTTATATAAAGACAGAAAACCGTTTAAAACGGCCATAAATTAAATCGGCCATGATGGACCACACTGGAGAGAGACAACACACATTTTACATAAGGTAAGCTGCTTTTTATTGAAATCCTTTTCTTTTCGTAGGTTACAGACTGAAACGATAGGTTTTTTCCCTTTACAAATCCTTATATTTAAAATGTTACCAGGAGCCCATCAGTGATGGGCTTCTGATGTTACGCATCAATGTCGAAGCTCGCCTATTATGCTCATATTTCAAGCTCCTCTGTTTCGAGCTTGGGCTACTTGTGGGAATCCGGGATTTTGGGATCCAGAATCCCACTAACAATTGGAATCCAGAATCCAAGGGGTACTCGATATATCCTTGGGTGGGGAGGTGCGGCCCGGCCTCTCATACCCTGACCCTGTTTAAGACAAAAATCGCTGATTTTCCTACCCTGTTTAAGACAGAATTGTCAGAATTCCGATTTTTGGTACCCTGTTTAAGACATTTGTAGAACATACGCGCAGGCTGTTTATCGTCCAAGAAAAGATACCCTGTTTTTAAAGACAAAAATTGATAAAACCCGATACCCTGATTAAGTCAAAAAAAGATAAAATCGATGCCCTGTTAAGACAAAAATCCCGAAGAACATACCCTGGCTCACTGGCCGCACGTCCCCATTAACTTATAAGGGAGTACCCCCCCGGGCCTGCTGGCATTCTGACCGTGGGCGGGATAATTTTCCGCAGAGGACTGCTATGCTCATCTGCGTAGGAGGATGGCAAGTAAGTTTTTTCTAACCAATTGATAAAATTTAGACTTATTGTTGTTGGTAACGAAGGCTGAAAGCTGAAAGCACGTGTCTTGATAGTATATGTGATATATATTTTAATTCATTTTTTGGCAAAATAAACTCACAAGAAGTTTAAAATATCCCTACATTGCTCGTTAACGCCATTACATTGTGTCTTAGTGTTAATACTCAACATACCGAGAGTTTGACCTAAGGACAAAAATTTACAAAAACTAAAATTGCCGGGTTTTTTTTATTGAAGTACCGTAAAATTCCGAAAATAAGCCCCGGGGCTTATATTTTTCAAAGGCCCTTTTTGAGGGGCTTATTTTTGGAGGGGCTTATATTCGGAGGGACTTATCTACGAAGGGAAATTTGCGTTTCAAAATCGATTTTGCCAGCCTTATCGTTGGAAGTAAATCTACCGTTTTTGCTTTGTTTTGCTTTGTATTTGATGGCAATTTTCCAAGTACAAGCCCCCGGGGGGGTTATATTTGGAGGTGCGATTTGACGGAGGGTTTTTTTTACGTTACCTGTTTGGGCTTATTTTCGGAATTTTACGTTAACTGAAGTACGGCTTGTATTATGACTTTTATCATTTTTAAAAACCACTTTTGATATAGATGATATTTTATGCAAAATGTTTGCCTTTCCCCCGCTTAACAACTACCGTCGTATTCAGTCCGTGATTCAACCACCCACCAATCAGCTGCGCGCGCTAGTCGATTACGCCGCTGTGCATGATTTGATTGTCAATTTCATTCATCCGGGAACCTCGGCACGGCCAAAGTTTGTGGAATTTCCTTCAAACTCTTGATTGATGTAGTGCATTATATTCAACTTCATTATCTTGTGGTTTACCTGCGTGTTTGCTTGTTTTTTGGATAAAACGTCGTGGATTCGTCGTTGGAGTTTACTGAAATCACTGGGTATGGTTATCTAGCAGCGGTTTGTTGATGATTTTGTGGCAATTAGCAGGTTCCCGTTCCGTCATGCATGTAGTAGATGGCTAGTGGTGTTGCCAAGCTCAAACCACTGTCATCAGTGATCACTGAGCCCGATGAAGTCCTTGTACAAAATATGGAAGAAAATGAAGTGCTAGCTGGACTAGCCAGAAGCAGTGATTCCGCAAGGAAAACTGATATTTTGGACGAGCTGCGTGCAAATGCGCGGCGAAATGGTGGTAGATTACAATTTGTTGATCGCCTTTCTCTGTTTCGCGTTTTGCAAGAAGCACTTGCCGACCCAAACTCAAACACAAGACTGCGTTGTACAGAATTTCTGTGCGAAATCATTCCAGAATTTGGGAACGATTTAGATGATTGTATGACTCTTGTTCTTCCTCAACTCGTTTCTAACATCGGAGACAACCAGGTGTCGGTAAAGAAATCTGCGATTCAGACACTGCATGTTTACATGAAACATTCTTCGCAGGTCAGTGCAGTTTTGAACGCTATAATCGATCATGGGCTTGAGAGTGACGATAGAAGAACAAGAACGGAAAGTCTAGTTGCTTTGCCCATCCTTATAATGCCAAACTTGGCGCATGAAGATTTGTTTACATTGACAAAGGCGCTTGTCGGTAGGTTGGAAAATTCAGCGAGACCCGAAAGCTCGCCTGCTGTCATTTCTCTCGAACGGATAAAAAATGTAGTAGGATCCTCAGTTTTCGACAATTATCTTCGGCGATTGCCCCCTGACCAACAAAACGTTTGTTCATTGGCGCTTCAAAATCGGAGTGCCGATCCAGTACAAGAAATAGAGGCGTTTGGAGGTCGAAAGGCTAAGAGTGCCAGTCATTTGAATTCTAATGGAATTATTACAGACGTTGATCACTCAGATAGAGATACAATGTTGGACAGAGGTCATACTATAGCAGTAACTAGTAACTCAGATGTCTTTACTGATGGAGGCTATGGTCCACTAGAGTATGGATTTGTTCCTATATCTGTGATGGCAAAACTCAAAGATCAAAGCAACTGGAGAGTACGAGCACAAGGAATTGAAGAGTTGAAAACACTAATGGGTCAATTGACAGATACTTCGCCAGTTTACCCAAATCTAGGTTCACTCTTTGCACTCCTCCTTGGTTTTCTTGACGATGTGAACTTTAAGATTGGTGTCACCAGCCTCCAAATTATTGGGCTACTTGTAGCCAAACTTGGGGTGGGTGTGCAGCCAGTTTTAAAGCCTCTTCTGTTAGCACTCTCAAACAGATTGGGAGACAATAAGATAGTGATCAGGCAGGAAAACATGAAAGTTTTGATGCAACTTATGCAAATCCTCTCTCCAAAAGCAGTGCTGACTGTGTTGACAACTAATCTACAGCATCGCAACTCCAGAGTGCGAGAAGAAACTGTCAATGTTTTTATTGCAGCATTGCTTACTTTCCCCAGCTCAGATTTCAGTCTTCCAGATATGACAAACTCAATTGCCCCTACCTTAGTGGACAGTAAGAGGAGAGTAAGACAGGCAGCATTAGAAGCATTTGCAGTTATAGCGCAAGCAATGGGACCTGGACGTATTCAACCTATTATTGCTGCAGTTGATAGTGTTGAACTTAATATGGGGGGTGAGGGTGTTATGGGTGCCATAACAGCAAGATTGGCTCGGAGGCAACTCCCCCGCTTAAACAGAGACGGTTTGGTGGAGTATGCTGTTCCTATGCCTTCATCTGGGACAATAAGAGGCCAGAACAATACACCCCGTGGAGCTGATATTGACTGGATATTAGCTGGTACAGCTGGTACAGGTTCTGCAGATCCTTCTGGGTCAGCACGCTCTACTCCAGGACTTAATGATTCTTGGAATATGTCAGGACCAAGCCCCCGACGGTTCTTTAGCGCAGGAAAGAATCGATTACCATGGGAAGGTGACCAGGGTCGAGATGGAAACCAGGTATTATAACTTAACCAAGCAACAAAGTGTTTTCAGCTCCAGAACCAATGTTTCCTGGTTGCACTTATCACCTTTTCCTGCTTTCCAAAAAACAGTAATATATTATTATAATCTATTATGTGTTATTGTTCACTGTGTGGCATTATTGTTGCTTAAATTGAAGTTTTAATACAGTAGCAAAAATAATGTGTGGTTGTAGAAATGAGTAATTCATCATAAAATCTGAAATGTCAGATATACACTGTATCCAGAGTTCTTAGTAAAAACAGTGTAAACCAGATGTTGCGTTAGGTTTCCCATACTCTTTAATTTGTGTCGTCATTTTTTTCAGTTTAATCCCTAAATTAGATTGTTAATTGGCATGAAGATGTGAATTAGTGAAAAACAATTAAAAGTAGAAAAGTTTTATTTTCTTCAGGGGCCAAAGAAAATGGACTTTTGGACAAAGCTAATTATTGCTATGTATACTGTATATCTCAGTGGGACCATTTCCCTGCTGATTTTTTCTTTCCATTGTTATTTCTTGCATAATGTCCCTACAAAAATATTTAGTGTTGTGTGGGACAGGTAAATAACTGGCAAAAAACCTTTTTTTTCCATGAAATTGCATGTACCTGTCTGTAAAACTAGTATTACATCAAAGCTACTTTAATTTAAAATCAGCAAAAAGTACATGCTGATGGTTGATGATAATTAATTTTATCCATCAAATCACAAACTGTAACTAATTTCTTTTTTTCCAAGATGACTGATTTGTTGGTTATTTTATACTGATAACTAAAACTTTTTCATATATTTTTTTTGATTATCGCTGTTATTGGCTATACAGTGAGACATAAACTGCATCTATCTACATCTTTCTAGTCTTTATACAAACAAACTTGAACTTTACATTGTCTCTTTTTAAAGCTTTTTTTCTTTGATTTTGATTTCCCGTGTTAAGATTTTAAAAAAGCTGAAACTTGAACTTTTAAATTTGTTTTC
Organism: Porites divaricata; assembly: GCA_038088405.1. Taxonomy (NCBI): domain Eukaryota; kingdom Metazoa; phylum Cnidaria; class Anthozoa; order Scleractinia; family Poritidae; genus Porites; species Porites divaricata. Next base: position 12,862,017 of record JBBMOI010000007.1, read on the forward strand.
CCACAATATGGTTTGTTTACATTTTGTAAAATCTTGGGTTTGTTTTCTTTTTTTGTGTGAATATTATTTGCATGAATTTTTGTCAGCTCTGTATGGGGCAAATCTACAGTTATGTAATATTTCAATTTTTGTCTTAATTTTCCTTCATTTTATGTGGGATAAAAAAGTAAATGTAATAATTATTAAGTAGAGTTGTGAAGATTTAAAAGAGAAATTTGAGACATTTCAAGTATTGTATTTTTTGTGAACCTCAGTTGAAAGGGAGAATTTCTGTACCCAAAAGAATCACTTTAGAAGCTAGGAAGATTTATTATTGTTGCTGTTGTTTGGGATATCAGCTTGATTAAGGAAATGTTGAGAAAAGGAAGTTAAAATATGTTATGGCCACCATAACAGCTTTTGCCAAACTACAGTAAAAATCCCAAAACACCTGACTGGGTCTTGTTTTGTTTTTGACTCTATTTGTTTACTGGAATACTCATATTTATTCTAAGTAAAGTAATTTCCCTGGTTTGAGCAAAATTTGAGCTCTCCACTATTAAGAGGGTTGTTTTATTGAGATATATAAATTTGGCAGTTTGCAATATGTTTCAAGAACAAAATAATTTAAAAATTCAATATCACATCCTCTTGTTAAAGTGCTTTCAAAAGTGTTAGACTCTTTATTATTTTGTTGAGAATGAGAAGAGTGTGTGGGAAGCATGAAAGGAATGTGGTAAATCCCTGGTTAACTGTGTTCATTTTATTTTTTTAGCCAATTGCTGACAACATTGATCCAGTGCGGCCACCAGTGAAGCTTAACTCTTGGGCCCCTACTGAGATAGTGAGTGATCATCCTGTGAAGTCCAATACACAACCACGAGCAGCATCAATGCCCAAGTCTAAGCTGACAACCTCCTCCTATGCAGAAAAATACCATGCCATGAGTGTACAAAGGGCCAACCAAGTGGCTGATCGCTACACCCCAAAGTCTACAGAAAATATTCCATCAAGCTCTTATGCTGAAATGCACAGGGCTAAGGTGAAGAAAGATAGATCCAAGATTGGTAGTCCTGTGGCACCCTTAAGTCAAACAGCTCCAAACAGTTATGCTTTACTTTACAAGCGTGGAACCATTGCCACTAAATCCAAGGCTGCCAGCAGTGCAGAACCTGCAGTTGGGGAACAGACACCTAAAGAAGCTGTTTTACGTTCTGCACGGTCTGTCACACCTACTCCATATACACTTCAAAGTTCATTCTTACCTGGTGATGAAGACTCATTTCCTTCCTCTCAGAGAAAATCTTTTCCAATGTCACTGTCCAGCTCCTGGCCTGATTGGTCAGAAATGAAGCCTTTTGGTAGATTGTCTCCAGTCTCCCACAGTAAGTACATAAACACTCTGCACAAAATAGGTGAAGTAAAACAATAGTTATAATAATTCTAAAAGTGTAGCATGAGAAAAAAGTTGACACTTAATTCAGGTTCTAAACTCAATGTGTCACTGCCTAAATCTGGATAGTGCTTTTGATAGGTTGAAGAAAGTTTCAACCCATTTCACAGGGTTGTCAGAAAGTTTTGAAGTAGACGGCTGAGTTGTCAAAGTAAGCGGCCAGCCAGGGATATTTTGTTTAAAAAACGCCATCCTTAAACAAAATTATGCCAAGCAGAGTAGCCGACCGATACTAACCAAGTAGGTGGCAATTTTTGCCGGCAGCCAGCTACTTTTGACAACCCTGATTTCAGGGTAGTGACACAACATCATTATGGAATCCTGTGCTCTTTCCTTAAATACCGTTTCATTTGAAAACCATTGATGGCACCACAGAATGTTTGCTGTTTTCTTTGGCTTCAAGCACAATCTGTTTCAATTAAACATACTTTAATGCATGACAGTCCTGCTTGACTCATGTTAACCAACTGTTCTGTCTCTCACCAGCTGTTCCTGCTGAAACAGACTCATCACTGGATCAGGCTGTTGGTGAAACAAAGAAATCTGGTATGCCATTGCTGTTGACTGTTGATGCTTTCTTGGATGGATACCATTGAAACTAATGTAGCTTAGAGAGGTCTCAACCTATCAGAGATTAAACAAAAATAACTAAAGAGTGGAAGGGACTGAATCTAGAATCTAGTTCATGTAATCACTGTAAATTTTCTTTTACACTGTGGGTAAAGTTTAGCTTTTTGTACAGTAATTCGCAACACATGTCTTAGAAGTTTCTACTTTTCTACTAGATGTACCCCAAACTCCAGTTCATGTAAAACCCCAGCTTGTTCGTTCAGCATCCAAAAGTCGTGGCTTACGACCCACAGATCTGGGAGAAATCAAGAAGACTGATATCCAGTCAAGTGGGATTGACTTCCTTGAACTGACGCCATCACGTCCTCCACAGTTGGCCCCTGTCAAGGTATGCTTATCAACATTTTTTCTGTATTGAAAAGCCATTATTTTAAAGAGAGGGTTCATTTGTGGCTGATGTTTGCTAGGCTTCAAGGTAGCAAGGATGTGTTTAATTAGCAATTAATGAATGAGGCTGAGTAAGATACGAAGAATTAAGCAGATCGAGGAGGATGTTTTCCGTCAAGGCCGAAGGCCGAGGTCGATAACACCCTCCAAAATCTGCGTAATTCTTCATATCCTACTAAAGCCAAATTCATTAATTTAATATAATTCATAATTTAGTATTAATTTATTATTCATTCAAGATAATTCCTAGTTTAAAAATGTGCTTACCTGGATCGATGTTAAGTTCATCTTCAATAGTATACCTTTAGGTTTGTCCAGCTTCGCAAATATTCTCCAAATAGCAGATGTCACCCTCCGAGTTGTGTTCTTGCTGTTTTTGCCATGTTTTTAGCTATTATTTCACCAAATTCCAGCTGTAGTTCTTGCTCTTGAAACAAGCGAAATGTCTGCAATCTTTTTTTCACAACCAAAACAACTCAACCTCGTTCCTCTCCCCTCATCCCCAGGTCTTCTCGGTTAACAGTGCCTTAACCTGTTGTGGGCTGCATTTTTGGCATCATTTCCTCGCTAAACACAAAACTCAGTAGCTGGTTATGGTGAATTATGCGTGTGCTTTTTGCCAATCAGAATTGGGGAAATATTTTGAATGAATAATAACATGTTTTAATGAGACTTTAAAGAACTGTTTTAGCCTATGACAAGCCAGTGGATAGATGTTACTATATTGTAGGATGGTGGAGGAGGAACCAGTAGGCTTGTGTAGAAAATGACAAAGTTCTTGAAAGTGCCATTATTTTTATTGGTGTGTACTATATTCATCCATATAATAATATTAATATTATAATGTGCACCCCTTTTTAGTTACCCTGAGATTTAAGAAATCTGCAACTTGTTGGTAGGGCCAATATTGAACAAGATATGGCTATTTCATTTGACTGCCATACACATAATTTGTTCAAAAAACTATATATTTGTAACTGCATTCTGTAGTTTTTGAAAGGCTGTTTTTTGTTCGATATTGGCACAGTAACCACAGCACTTGAGGATTTTGTAAAACTCTTTCTGACTAAGTGAGCCTTATGTTCATGGTCCATAATACAGGCAGTCATAACCAGTCCCGCAAGGTTTGAAATGAGGCAATGGTATATGGGCAAATAATAATAGCGGAGCTCCTCGCGCGCGCGTGGGTGCAGCCCCATAGCTAAAGTAATCTACCCATCCCAGAAAATTTGGTAATCACGTGACCGACCGACCGAGCGAGCGAGCGACCGACCGTCCGTCCGCACCACAGGGAAACCAATGTTCAATCTCACACTTTCTAGCTAGTTTGGGAGCCCAGGGAGACTAGGAGAAAACTATCAATGTTGTGATTAATTGACAGCTGTCAAGACAAGGTATCCGCTGACCAGTATCACCTGGCCGTATCGCAAGCTCAGGTGTCGACTCATCCAGGGCGAGTATTTTTTTGAGGTTATCCGCTGACAAGTTACTAGTTTTCAGATGATCACAGGCTCAATTTTTTTTTAAAAAAAAATTCATATGAAATATGCTGTGTTTATGTCATTATGGCCCAGCACTATTAACATTTTGATTTCAAACTGACCTCGGAAGCGAAAATTCAGCCAGTTATTTAAAAATGCAAGAAGGGAAAACAGATGGTTTTCACTTTTCTCAGGATAGTCACGCTTTGGTCACGCTCCACGTCCAATTTTTATGCCCTGATTGGTCAAAATTTGACAGGTGAGTTCATGCGGAAAATTCATACAACATCTTGAAACTTGTTTGCTTCAACAGCTGACGGAAGCTGACAGAGTTTTGTGTCAACTTGTGATGTTTTTAATAACTGTCTTTTTTCACTGGATGTACAAAATGAAATACAGCTGCTACCAAGAGTCTTCTGTTAACGTTATTCATGGCTGGTTTGTTTCTTGAATTTTTGGTTGAGAAATGCGCTGCTTGTCAAAGTGGGAAATCTGATTTCGGATGGCATCGTTTTTGTTTTTCACCTTGCTGGATGCGTAAGCGATTCAGGCCTTACTTGATAGCTTTCAGGAGCTGCATCTCGAAATATGGTAAGCCTGAGTTATCATTGTATTTATATCTGTTTTCGTGAAGTCGAGCGCAGTTTATGAGGCTAGTTTATGCATGTTTGTATTTAGATTTGAGACAATGATCTGACCTAGTATGAGGTTTGACATAAGCTTACAGAACTTTCAAAAGCCTTTAGTCGATATTTCACCGCACATAACAAGAAAAACCGTTGCAAAGAATATTTAGATATTACTTTGGCTGTAGAAAGAAAACTTTGAGCGATTTACTTGTCGCGAGTTCATCGAGGAAAACAGCAAACACCGGGAAGCCGGCGGCTTAAAATTAAACTTAATTTTTAAGCTTAAAGACTCAGGATTCTTATAGACACTTAAATACTTGTTTTCGTGAATGAAACTTGTTGTCTCTGTAAATGTTCTACCGAATTATATTTCTGATCTTTTATTTATTGTTAGTTGTCTTTTGCAATTTTCGTCGCTTTGCCGTTATTTGTTTACAGTCGTTCATAAACATCGCTTGCAGGAGTACTCAACGTACCGCGCATATTACACATCGCCGTGACGGTCATAAAACTATCAATAAAAAATAAACACAATAAATTCTTTATTATGTTGAAGCGTAACTCTGTTAAAATTTCTTTGCAAACTTGGTAGGTGATTTTCGAATTTTTTTGAACGGTTTCGCTAAAAGCCCACGCGTGCTTCGATGGTCCTGAATATTGAATGAATGGAATTAGTCTTGAAAAATTGTGAAACTGACTGCTAATTGTCTGAGGTCAGGCAGTCTGTGTGATAAAAACAGCGCCTCATAGTACTCTTTCACCTCAGATGTGATGTATAAAAAGTATAAAAGGTTGATTTGCACACACCCAAATTTGTTGGCAAGATTTTCTAAAGTAAACTTGTCGAACGTAAAAATTCTGCCTGATTTTTTTTTCAAGAATTTGTTTTCCACGCCTAATCTACCGTGATCAAGAGCCATCATTGCTCTAAAATGTGACCGAAGATGATTGCCAGTGCTATTTTTTGGGTGTACATATAAGGCTATCAAACTCGATGCAAGATTTGTTTCACTCTAAAATCACTTAGCCTGTCCCTCAAAAGTCACACGAATGTGCCCTTAATTTAACTGATTTGTGGATTACAAGTTTATTGTTTGTTTTAAATTATAAATTTTTTAATGGAGCTTCGCGTTTAGCCCTGGCTAAATCTATATATTACAGTAAAGCATATGACCATCAACTTCTCAAGAAACAAAGGATCCCATGCATGATACAGACCTCGAATTTTAAAACTAGTTTCCGTGAACATAAGGTGTGTATTGAACACAGAGTAAGCTTTAAAGATGTGGCCACACCTGACTCTTGGTATCTCACTTAAGTCAAACTAACTACTGGTAATTATTACTTCAATCTTTATTTCATATTATTCCTCACCACATTTGCCGCACTTGCATAAATTTCCTGTTGTGTTATTAATTTTTCAGATCATAAAATCTCACAAAGCCACACTTTAAAATAAACACTGAGATATTACTATAATCTGATGAAAAAGGAAGGTTGACTTTTAGACAGGTTTGACTTATTCTCAGGGAGGTACTCATGTATTTAACACCACTACAGGAATGTACTCATACTATTCACCAGCTGATCATTAGTTAGCAAAGAAACTGAAGGAGTGTTATTTAATTTTTTGTAGGCTGGAAATCTACCTCCCCAGGATTTACTTAAACAAGTTCACAAGCAAGCAGAAACCAAACGAGCCTTGAAAATGTATTCTGTGATCAGTGATGGCGAAGATGGAAGAAGTCGAACTCCATCACCCTCAGATCATAATAGAGAGCTATTTAATTCAGGAATTATTGAAAATGTTGCAAGGTTTGTTACACTTAATGACTTAATACAGTCTAAACTTCTGTCAGGGCTAGACACTTACCATTCACCACTGGTGGGTAAAATAACTTCATTGGAAAGTAAAAAAATTCAATTAACCAAAAATACCTGCCAAATCAGGCAAGTGGTTTTCTGCAGTGTGGAAAGTAGTTTTTGGTGTTCAAACAGCCAGCTAGAAAAATTAATTCATTTAGAAATATTTTAATAATAAAAAAGGCTTATTTAAAAAGAACTTCCCTTTGGAATGCCAAGATTAACCACAAAATCTGGATGTGTCCTACCTGGCATCGAAAGACTGGGCACAAAATGGATGATGCAATGGAGGGTCTAGTAGCACTGGGGATGAGAAACACTGCTGCCATTTTGAGTAAGGTGCTTTCACGTTTATTGAGAAGTTTTCCATCGATTGGTTTTTCGGGCACTAGCAATGAAGTTTGGTAAAGAACCCAAAACCAACAAGAACAGCCAGTCACGAGAAAAATTTGAAGAGAAAAGGAAGATGCAGACTGGACGTGGCTTTCAAAGAGAGTGGTGGTCAGAGTTTGCATGGTTGGATTGTGATGAAGAATGAAGAAATGGAAGAATGATGTGGCCTGAAAGCATGCATTTCAAATAACTTCCTCTATCTTAATTCAAAATCTTTGTAGAAGAGAGAGTTCATAGATGCAAACTACAGTGACAGGGTCTGCAACATTCTGGAGTTCTTTTTTAAGAAATGAAGTTGAAATTAAAGTTGTGGACATACATGTGTATTGGACTGATAGAAGGTCCTTTTGTTTCTGATTTTGATCCACACCCTGCACTGAAAAATTGGTGAAACAATTACCCAAGAGCAAGGTGCGCCAATTTCAATGAAAAGTGAATCACTCAAGGCAAAACAGTTTGGAAAATTAGACCATGATTATGGCAAGTAGCAAATATGCTTTCTTCGATTCTGGAAAGGAAATTTCTGCTTTGGAAAGTAAATTTGTAAATCTACTTTCCACACTAGCAAGTTGTATCAAAAGTAAGTGTCAAGCCCCTGCTTAAGTGTGTGCTTCTTTCCCTTATAGAACAACATTAGGGACCTTAAGATCCAACAACAGTGGTGGCAACAAGAATGTCAAATAAGCAATAGGTTTAGTAACCAAAACAACAACTTTGCACATGCATCATTTCTTTTTGTATATTTCTTTGCCGTCACTGCACAGCTACAACATGAAAATGTCTAGTTTCATGTTTTATGAAGGATGTAAAGAAGTATTGTCTTCCTTTTTCTGGACTTAGATAAGGCTCTGAAAAATTCAACTCCAGTAGGGTTTGCGCACATTTAACAAAGTAAGTGAGTTGGAATAATCGTGGTTTAAACTCATCGCCAATAGATGAGCTTGGGAACTGGTGCCTTAAAGGTTGGACGGGAGCCTGAACGCCTCAGGCATAGCAAGGAGGTATCCATGGCAACCCTGCGAGCGGGAACCACCCCTGCATGCAGCCGCCAACGGGCACCGTCACACTGAAAGAATTCAGTGGAAAATACTCACCTGACCTAATACTTACCAACGAACAGTAGGGGAGGGACGGGCTGGGAGGCAGAATCCGCAACGATTCGCTCAGCAACAGATCCGCAAAGATCAGCTCAAAAATGCTAGCGTGAGATGCAACGTTGGAAATCACCTCAAGGAGGAACACGATATAGCCCCAGTTGACATTGCGCAGTTTTTTAAAATTTTAAAAAAGTGCCAGAGCAAGTTTGATTGTCTTATTTTTGAAATGTTTTTTATCAAAGAACTGAAACCAACTCTAAACAAACAATGCGATTCCATCCGCGCAAAATTATTTGTTTAGGTCGGTTTTAATTACTTTTTAATTGTTTCCGTAGAATGTTTTGTTACTTATTTTTACTTATTTACATATTTTATCGCATTTTAGCGTTCCTGACAATTTTTCCTGTTTTTACCGTTTTTACAATTTTAATATATTTATGCTAATTTCATATTTTACTCGCACTTGAAAATGGCCTCGGAGAGGTCGAAACGTCGTGACTTTTTATCGTTAAGTTTTATAGCAAAATCGATATCTACGAAATTACTCATCTAAATTACATTTAGCCACATTTAAACTCATCGCCAATAGATGAGCTTGGGAACTGGTGCCTTAAAGGTTGGACGGGAGCCTGAACGCCTCAGGCATAGCAAGGAGGTATCCATGGCAACCCTGCGAGTGGGACCACCCAAAATACGCAGCTCTCCAAGGTGCTTGGAGAGAGAAGGAACCCGCGAACAGGAGGGGGCCAGGGGACCTCCGAACTACCCCAACAACCCCAAGCACCGTGGAATCTAAAGGGTGAGCCCCAACCCCAACATACCTCGCTGGTACCAAGGATCCACCACTGGCTTTCTTCATGTGGAGAGGGCGACGAACCAATTACGTCAGTTTCTGTGAAAGGGATGCCAGGGCCTCAGCCGGTGTCCTTATGTACAACTGGTAGGCATTACTTGACCACCGTCCGAGAGACTGAATGAGGTGATCAGGAACGCCATTACGAGCAGCAACCGTTGCTGCACCTATGCGGAAACTGTGACTGGAAAAGTTTCCAGATAAGCCGGCTGCGGAGAAGATTTGCCGAAGCCAATCGGTGAGTAGCACACGAGATAGAGGACGGCCACCTTGAAGCATGAAAAGAGGCCCTGGAGCACTTCCCCGAACGGAGAGATAAGCCATCATAGCTTGCACTGCACAGAGCGGATGGCTGCCCAAACCAATATGCAGCTCATCCCCCTTACGAAAAGGGTCAGTCTTCGACGCCTTGATGGTGACACGCATACAAGAAGGGGATGAGGCTCCGTCCACAGCAATATCCTGCGCAGTCAAGTGAATTGAGGATGAGAAGCTGGCCAGATTGGGCACTGTAAACTCGGCAGCACGGAGGAAACCAAAGTACCCCAGTGTGCACGCTGCCCAAAACATGCAATGATCCGGGAGGTGGCTGTTTAGGGAGTTCCAGATTAACAGCATGTGGCTATCCGTGATGGGCAGACGATTAGGCGACGAAGAACCCTGAGATCGTTTAATCCCACGAACGACCCGTTGCAAACGCAGACAGTTCTGTAGAGGATCTGGAAATCCCTGCTCAACATGCAGCGCGCGGATGCCAGACAAATAGACCTTGATAGCCGAATGGGGTACGAATCTCGCCAGAAAAGTAGCAAAGAGACACAGAGTCCATTCATCAGCGGGACAAGGCGACCCAGAGGGATGAAGCTGGCCTAACTGGAGACAAAAGTTGAAGAACTTCCTTTGAGCGGTTGCATAAGTCTTGCGAGTGGATGGGGCTAGGCCATGCATAAGGAAGGCGTGACACTGCTGTTCTAGAGAAAACTGGTCAATTCCAACAGGAGCTGGGGAGGAATCGGTGTTGGGGTTGGCTGAGCACCTGGGGCCAACTGTCGAAATTCCTGCCAACGGAAACGAGACAGAGCATCAACAATTTGATTGAAGACACCGGGAATGTGTTGAGCGGAAAAGGAGAAGCTATAGTGTGCTGCCGAGAGTAACAAATTGCGGAGGAGTTGCATGAGGAATGGAATCTTTGAAGTCCTCGAATTCAGCATGTGGACCACGGCCTCATTGTCTGAACGAAACAAGACATGCTTTTTACACCACTGCGCGCCCCAAACATGTGCTGCCACCACCACAGGAAAGAGTTCCTTGTAGGCGATAGATTGCTGCTGTTGAGAAACAGCCCAGGGGCCTGCGAACCAGAAGTCCTGGAAGTAGGCCCCGAAACCAAGGGAGCCGGCAGCATCAGATGCAACTTCTAAGTCAACCGCGGGAGACAGTCCTGGGTACAACCAAAAACTGACGCCATGCCACTGAGCTAAGAGATGATCCCACCACTGCAGGTCAAGGTGGAATTCTTTGTTTAACCGAATGGGATGATCCTTCTTGCGGAAACAACTTAAGAGGTCGATCATACGGCGGAGGAATGTTCTGCCAGGCCATACCACTTTAGCCGCATGATGCAGATGGCCGATGAGTGATTTGAGTTCGCGCCTGAAGCACCATTTGCGAGGCAGCCATGAATGAATCAGCTCCTTCAAGGCCTGCAGCTTTTCATCCGGAAGACGTGCCACCTGAGCACGGGAATCTAACTCGATGCCCAGGACAGCTAGCACTGGAGTAGGCCCCACGCACTTGCCCCGGGTGAAGAGGTAAGCCCAAACGAGCACAAACTAGTAAAGCGGTACTAAGGTTCTGCGTGCACTGAGGGAAGTCAGGGGGGCCAGCCGTTATAAAATCGTCTAAATGTAGCAAATCGGGGACCTTATAGTTGTTAACTAATATCCACTCCACTAGCTCTGCCACACAATTAAAAATATAAGGGGCGGAACGGAGACCGAATGGAAGGGCTAAGTCGACGTAAAACTTGCTGCGCCATTTCATACCCAAGAGAAAGCGGTCTGAAGGGTGAATGGCAATGTTCCGATATGCGGCTTCAACGTCGAATTTGGCCATCAGAGCTCCTTGACCAAACTGTGATACCATGTGAATAACTTGATCTACCGTTATGTAATGCAGTGTAAATTCATCAGGGTTAATACCATCATTCACGCTAGCCCCTCCAGGGGAGGAGAGATCCACAATGAGACGCCACTTTCCCGGTTGACCCTTTTTTGGGATAACCCCAAAACTGCTAACATGAAGAAAAGGGACAGGAGGGGAGGCAAAGGGGCCGGCAACCCTCCCCAAGGACACTTCAGTCGCCAAGTACTCATCGATTACTGAGGGGTGCTCATAGGCTGAAGGTTTGTTCCTTTTGGCAGGCTTGAGAGATTGTGACGGAGAAAAACCTAGTTTAAAACCAAAGCGAAGCCCCTCCAAAACAAATGCCACGTGCTGAGGATTTGGGTGATGCCTCAACTCCCAGGAAAACTGCTCCACTTTCAATGGGCTGACTGCGGAAACTGGAGGGAGCGGAACTAAAGGGAGGAGAGAAACAAGAGCAGACTTGAGGGGTCAAGAGCCATACTGCACCCCCCCCCCCCCCCCAAAAAAAAAAAAAAAAAAACAACAACAAGCGGGACACAGATTAGGGGTCCGCGACCACGGTATGATGGTAAAGGAGGAAGGACCAGGACAATCCCCCCCCCCCCCCAAACATAAGTAAGAGACAAACAAAAACACAGCTAATAACTACACAATGAAACATGATTTAATGGGCAAAGAAACCACGGCCAACCCTACTCCTAACATGTAACAAGCGAAAAAAAAAAAAAAACCTATGAGGCCGAGGAGCAAAGGCTAGCAAAATGAAAGCACCACCTCAGGTGCGTCTGGACTTGCTGCTGCCACGTGGAGAAGCTGGGGATGGGGATCTCCTTTTTGGAATCTCCTTAGATGTTGTGGAAGCCACGCCAGGGCAGGCTGAGGCACGATGAGACCCAGAACAGCTTGAACAGCGATGCGAAAAACGACATTGGGTATAAGGGGCAGAGCAACGACCCCTATTCCACGATTTGCAGACAATTTGCGAACTAGCAGCTCCAGCAGGCTCAGCCGATTCATTCGCAAATTCGCCACGCCCACGCGTAGAGGCGCCCGCAGCGTGGAAATTAAAGAGCTGCACGTTCATGTTGGACCAATCGGTCAGATTGGTTGCCGCCGCATGCTCGTGAAAGGCTCGATCATATGCCAGCCAGACTCGATTGCTGAACTGTTGATATGTACGAAGAATCAGCAGCTTATATTGGCTTAAGTCTCTCCACCGATTCGGAAAGTGGGAAGTCAGCACTAGGGAATAAACGGAGGAAGCGTCCATCCAAGTCGCGATGTCCTCGATACGTCGTTTGGCTTTCTTGGGGGTGGACGTCAACACTAAGTGGCCATCAAATAGCAATTGTGGCTCGGGTTCGCTAAGCACAATGTTCGAAGATAGTAGGTCGCTGAGCTCCACGAACTTTCCTGCCACGATCTGGCCGACCAGCTTTGCGGGAATTTGTGAGAACCCCAGCCCAACCACAAAGGGCTGATGCAGAATCGGTGCTGAGACAGAGGGGAAAACACTATTTATAGCGAGGCCAGCCTGAGACGCAACTGATGAGGCAGTGATAGCGCAGGACGACACGAGCGATGGATTCGGGGGCGCAAAAGTGCGAACAAATGACGGTACAACAAGGGCAGGCCTACCTTGAGACGCAGATACCTGGGCCAAGGAAGAATGGGTGGAAAATCCAGTCCCTGCGGTCCACAAAGCCGAGGCTTGAGAACTTAAATCCTGGCCGGGAACGCCCCCAAGCATGGCCGACGAGGAACTCTCTGTCGCGTGGTCAAGAACGCTGGAATTCCCGGACGGATCCGGGCGAGAAACGGACGCTTGCTCCGCGGCTAACGAAGCTTTGACAGCCTGAACCACAGCGGCAAGGAATTCAGGAGACGGTTGAGCAGTGTTACCTGCAACAGCAGTTGATGCGTTTTGCGTGGAACCAGCTACGGGTTGCGAAGAGCTAACAGGAGAATGCAATGAAATGACCGATGCGGACGAACTATCCGTTGCACTGGTGGCGACAAAGGCAGCATCTTGACTGTTACGAGTGCTTCGAGAGCTTCGAGAGCTAGACATATCTTGCAATTAAAAGGCAGAATCCGCAACGATTCGCTCAGCAACAGATCCGCAAAGATCAGCTCAAAAATGCCAGCGTGAGATGCAACGTAAGTCACAAGATACGCAAAAGGCCCCTGCGGACCCCCCTCAGATCACGTACGCTTGAGGAGGAGACCGCTGACCGCATTGGCTTGCACTTTAACTTTGCCTAAATTACATTTAACCACATGAAGATTAAAAAACATGAATTCACTTTTTAGCGACGTTTTCCCTGCTGTCACTGTCCTTGCATCTTGAGGTTCCTATTGTTAGTATACTACTTCTGCTCTACTCTTAACAGCAACATATTGCACAGATGGCTTTGCACAAGGCAACAGTATTCCTCAATGTTATGTTTTATTTTTAGGACAACAAAACCACCACCAAAGCCAGAATCTCCATTTGACAGTAGACCACGCATTGCAAGAACACCAATACATAGGCGTCGATCAGCAGAAACTCCTGTACAACTTCAAAGCCCAACACCTTTATCTAATAAGTTTTCAGACCTGGAGAACCCAGGACTTGGTGTTACAGGACATGGGCTCTTGCCTGCTGGGGGACAGAAAGTTGTAGAGGTTTCTCCACTGGAGAATGGTGTTCATGACGATGACAACAAACAAAGTAAAACTTCAAAAGTGGGTAGCAGCACTTCAGGAAATGATGAAGACATGCTGGGGGTTGAGGTGGTCGGCCAAGGATTGCTAAGACTGGATAAACAGCTTGGGGTATGACATTTTTAATAGCTAATTATATTAGCATATACTAAAACAGTGGACAGTGTATTTTGTGTGCTCTGATTGGTTACTCAAAGTTGCAATATCCAGTGCTATTCATTGATTCACTCCAGCTCCTCTGAGCAAGTGACATGAAACTCGCGCAAGTTACAAGCAAAAATTTTCCGGTTTGTGGTTGTAACAAGCAAAGAATATTAACAAATAATCATAGGAGCTGTTCCTGAAATACATGAAGAAGGTAATGAAATTCGGTTTGAAAGCTTTAACAGGTAAAGCTTTGTCTGTTTGACTTGAATTTATCAATGAAACTGGTGAAAAAGTTTCTTGTTTACAAATGCAAAGTAAGTCTTCTGTGACTTTATTTAGCTGACATGTTCATAAATAAACTTAAGACTAAATGTAATAGTTTTTCACAGAATGGTTTCAAATACAAAAACAATAATCATAACTTCTTTCAAAAAACTTCCCCACAATAGCTTAGCAAATCCCTTCAAAAGTTCATTTGTCGGCAAGAAAATGGACAGCCATTTGGTCATTTGCGTGCCAAAATTGTAATCATTGACAGCAGTAAATGAGTTAAAAACCATCATTTTTTCGCTCAATTACTCAATTATCTCACTGTTTTAGTTTATACTGAAACAATAGTTATTTACCTCAATGTTGGTGGCTAGTGGTGGATAGTAAATTATCTCGCCATTTCGTGGCTTGGTAAATATCCACCACTAGCCACCTCTACTTCAGTGAATAATTGTTATTTATTCTACTTTTATTCTGTTGTTATTGAGGGTGTATCTCCCCTGTGCTCTTTGAATAATTATGTTATTCTCTAAACACAAGGCAGTTAAGTATTGTCTATGATGTAGGTCAAAACGAAATTCAGGGTAAAATGGTTTCAACCTAGGTTGATTCTCAATCTGCTTTGTTTCCTAATTCTAACTTTTCATGATCATGAATAATTGGGGCTAGGAAACAACTCAAAGTAAGTGTCAACCTTGGTTGAAACCGTTTTTAACCTGAATTTTATTTTGACCTTTAACATCTATATTACAATAAGTATTAGTATTTTCTCTGTTGAGTCTTTGTCGGGTTGTCCCTAACATTTCAAGTTGCAACAACAAACAACAACAACAACAATGTATTTTATTTAAAGAACCATAAAGTTTACAATACTTTATGCTCTGCAAATAACTATAATGCCAATCTAGGCAGGACAAAAAATATAAATAGAGGAGCTATTAAATTATAAAAGAAAAAAGGAAAATGGTGTTTTTTTGACATATTGTGTGACTCATTATTCTGAACACAGTCCGTTTTAATTTTTGATAATGGCTACTCCCGCATAACCCAGAAGGTATGTCCATTCCTTAATGAGATCAATCAAACGCACTCTTTCTATTGTTTTTGTTATTACTAGCAGTTGTGCTAATATTTGTTATCTCATTATCATTTGGGCATTATCACCAACTATTTACAGAAGAATCTTAATATCTCAAACCCTCAGTTTTAAAAAAATTGCCGATTATTCTAACTTCCTTTCAGAAAGTCAAACACTGTGATATTAATTATTCCCTCTGATTTTTTAAACTTCCTTGCCGGGGTTGTTCAAAGGTACGTTATGTTAACCCAGAGTTACAGTCAAACCTGTTTTGATAACGGCTCTGTATATAGCGGTCACCCTGTATATTACGGTCACTGGAAAACTTCCCAAAATTTTCAGTTGCCTTATATTTTCTGCAAAGTTGACCCTGTGTATAACCGTCAGCTTGCCATCTCCCTAAGGTGACTGTTGTACACAGGTTTGACTGTAGTGCAAAATTTCAAGTCAGATATAAAAGCTGAAAAGACAAATTCAGTTTAGTTCTTTTCATCTATATTTTGATTATTGGATATGCTAAAAAGTATAGAAAAATTATCCAAGGAAATGCTTTGAACAAAAGAAACAGGAACCACTCTCCAGGATTAAAATTTAACCCCTGGTTAGCACTAATAGGCCTTTGGACAACTGGGTCCTGTAAATTTGAAGCAATGTCCTTTTCCCTACACACTGTAGGTGGTTTGAAAAATTGAGACTCCTCTGTATTGATAATCCTTGAATTCTTGAAAACTCAGTTGAGATCCAGCCCTGGAGAAATCATTTACCTTCACAATCTATGAAACGGTGGTATGGTTTTTGCCCTGTAAATTTAGAATTGTATCATTTATCTTCCTCAACCGACAAAAATTAGCAGCATAAGTTGGGGGAAATATGAGTAAAACTGTTGTCCTCACTGGTATTTAGACACTGCACACGTGAAATAGCCTCAAAAACCTTGGTCATTAAGAGTATTAATTTGTTACTTAAGGGGATCTTATTTTTTGTTAAATTTCTAAGGGGGCAGGTATTGAGAGCAGTCATTTGCAGTATGAAACAGAAGAATCAGATGAAGGTTTGGATGACAGCAGCACAGATGAAGGCGATGATGAGGATGATGATGATGACGACCATAATGAAGAGAAGGAAGCGGAGGAGGAGGAGGAAGAGGAAAAATATAGTAGTGATGAGGAGGAAAAAGAAGAGAGAGAAGAAGATGCAGTAGAGGAACCAGAACAAGGTGATAGTGGGACAGAGAGTGAAGAAGAGGCTTACCCAACACTTTCAGACTCAGTAGAAAGTGAAGCCTCACAAACAACAACTACCACAGTGACAGCTACTGAAACAGAAACATCAACAATAAATAGTGAAGGTGACAGTTCGGATAGTTTAGAAGACAGCGACGAAGACAGTGACTCTGAAGTCAGAGAGCACACGGCAAACCAACGTGATATGACGCCAAAAACAACACGAAAAAGCTTATCTAAATCAACACGAGAGAGGATGGAAAGAATGAGACAAGAAGAGGAAGAAAGGATGCAGCGGGAACAAGAAAGGTAAGAAGAGCTGAGTTTTATTTGTGTTATTTCTTAATCAAGTGTGTTGAAAAGTAGTTCAAGGTTTAGGGCCATGTAAGCTTATGCTAGGGCCTCGCATGTAGATAAGGTGGGTGGGGGAAAACAGGACACACCTATTAAATAAGACACAAACAGCGTGAACCTTAAAGGTTCATCTTAGCTAAGTCGCCAAAACATGTGTTTGTGCCATTTATAAGAGAATTTGTTAGTTCACATCTTAATCTTTATTTAAGTAAGGTGCATCTTAGGCCAAAGCTAATTCAGAGAAGTACTAACTGTTACCATTGCAGTGTAAGGGAGAGTGTGACTGTTGTCGGGGTTAAAGGGGTCCTACCATTCCCCGTTATCACACTATGAAAGCTACTCTCACTGCTTTTAAAACACCATGAAACAAGTTGGATCTCCAGATGTGAGGGTCATTCAGTGCTTGGGAATGTACGAAAACTGTTTGCTAATTTTTGCAGTCTTTATGGAAGGCTAGCAATTTTTCCTTCTTTTAAATCATCTGTTGTTATTTCCCTTTTTTAATGTCTTGTATTATTGCTCCTAAACTTCGATTATATCTAAAATGTAAGAATGTTCAAAGTTTTTTTGTAATACTTCGGTCGTCGGTGCAAATTTCTGACTGGGTCAGTGGTATTTTTTATTGATTCTGTGTATTTTTATTAATATTAAAGGACAGTAGAGCTGGAGAGGGATCGCTCTAAACAATGGCAGTTGCAGCGTGAAGAAGAAGAACGACTGAGGCACAAGATAATGAAGGAAAAGTTGGAGCTTGGCAAGATGCTTAACAAGAAAGAGAAAGAGCGGGAAGCAGAGCGGAAGAAACAACAGCAACTACAAGAAGAGCTACAAAAGCAGGAGAAAGCACTAAGGGATCGGCTCATGAAACAACAACAAGAACTAGAGGAAATTGAACAAGAAAAGCAGCGAGAAAAGGAACGTCAGAAGGAACGTATGAAGGAGAGAATGCGACAGAAGCAAAGAGAGAAAGAAGCTGAGCGTATAAAGGCAGAGGCAGAACTGAGGGAAAGAGAACAAGAGGAAGAAATCAAGAGAAAACTTGCTGAAAAGGAAGCTGAATTGAAGAGGAAGCAGAATCAAAAATCTGAACCAGAAGCTAATGGTAAGTTAACCTATTTTGAGTTCATGGTCTGAAGAATTCTCAATGTTATATTGTTACAGCCAACTATAACTCTCGTTAATATATGTTGCTACAGTTGTTTTTGAAAAAAAAAAAAAAAAAAAAAAAACCCGTTAATGACGGTTTAGGTTGTCAAGTTATTTCAGTGATGTAAGATACCTTGTGTATCGTTTTAACTATTTTCTGCAGGTTTGTCTGTAACTGGATCCAATTCCTCGCTTAAGTCAAACAGGAAACCTCCCGCTGGTGGAACGCCCAAGAAGAAAATGCCTGTCTCCTCGTGAGTACAGCTTTTGTTAAGTTGTTTTGGAGTGAAAACCGGCATTTTAAAATTTCAATTTGATCAGTGATTTGGGGACTACAGGGTTATTAGACTGCTATGAGTGCTTTACATCTGCAACCTTCTAAAGATAAAGTCAGCTTATCATCTTTAACATACTCGTTTTTCAGAGCTCAGTCTGGACGTGATTCCAGTTATGCGGTAACAGACGACCCATCAGAGCTCCGGCGACATTACGTAGCTTCAGCAGGAAGTAGTAGTACAGCCGCACAGTGTTGGGAAGTTAGTTTGGATGAGCTACAACCTTTTAATAATCCTGAAAATGCCTTACGAGATTCGCTCAAATATTTGGCAAATACCGAAGATTGGTGAGTACTACTTTTAGTTAAAATTGCGGCTTTTGTTTATGAAACGTCACTGAGATTACCAGATTTAAATGCAAAAGAATAATGAAATGATTACATTTTTTTCTGTTACCACCAGGGAGGTGAAATGTGAAGGGATTCAAGGAATTCGTCGCCTTTGTAAACATCATCCTGAAGTATTGATTTCCCAACTACACGCTGTAACCCTTGCTGTCATTGCAGAGGTACGCCATGTACTAACCGTATGCCCTCTGCGTACGTATTAGATGTTGCAGCTTTGTCTCTCACTAATCCTATCATATCCCTCTCTCCCGACCCTCAATTCTCTGTTTTTAGTCAAAAATTTTATTATTGGTCGTTGATTAACAGGTGAAGAATCTTCGATCACAAGTTTCTCGTTCAGGTATTTGTTGCCTTGGAGACATGTACACGACACTCGGAAAGAACATGGACAATGTAAGTGAGCTATCCTATTTGGTGTCTCCTTGCTCGCATTTGTACGAGTCTCTTTTATTCTCCCATTCTCATTGTTAATTATGGCCACACAAAACTGCAGTTCTAATAGTTGACTGGAAATGAAATTTGAAATTCCAATGTTGTTTGCATTCAAATGGAACTCTCATCTGTAGTATATTTGCGTGGTATTATCTTCTGTTGCCAGTCTTTGTAAAACGTTTTAAAGATCAGTTTAAACTGGGTTTAGAGAAGAATAAGTGTTCGAGCTATAAGCTGGCGGAGACAGGGTAATTTGATCCCCAGCTTGTTTTCATCGTTATTGGACCTTGCAAAGTATATGACGTCATCACCGCTACAAGATCATTGATAATTTCTTCGGTATAGCGTAGACTTTCACTTTGTTTGATGCATTTTTTCCAGGAACTGGAAGTCACTGCCAAAATTCTTTTAGCAAAAGGCGGTGAATCAAGTGGATTTATCAGAGACGATGTTGAAAAGTCCCTTACAGCTATGGTCAGCTCACTTACTCCCACGCGTGTTATGGTGGCGCTTATTTCCGGAGGGGCAAGGTTTGTTCTTAAACTAAAATTTCTTGTAATTTTAGTGAGTCATAGTTCGGCAATGTGCTGTCAAGTTATAACACAAAAACTGTTCTTTTCAGTGGAACGTCAAGAACAATTTTGTACGTTATTTGGTTATGGTTCGAAAAGCTTTGTGATTGACTAAAATAAATTGCGCGCCGTTTTGGCCCAATCAGAAGTAGACCGAAACCAAGGACAATTTGTCGCGCGCGTTTCCCGCGCTTTACCGGCGTTTACCACATTATATTTGTTTCGGTTCTTGACTGGTTGATTGTCTTTGCCCGACCAGTTGAAGCTACAATCGGCGACAAAATTGTTGTACTCAAATAGGGTTGTCGTGAATGCTAACGCAGGAACTTCACGATTTCACAGTTTCAAGGGTTTATTCCAAATAGGAAAAGTTCACTTCCAAAGGTACACACGAAATCTAAACCCAACTAACTAAAAAAAGGGAAGATAACACGCTTAAAAAAAAAGGTATTGAAATTGATCCCTTAACGATATACATTCCGATCACTATCACGATAATTAAGTGTCCATCTTAATTGTCACGCAATGTTGTAATCTCCCACACACTCCCCCTGTTCATTTCCGAAAGGGATGAACAAGGAAAAGTGACTAAATCGTGTCCGATTAATAATCTATGAGTAATAAACGTCATAATAAGTTCCTAAGATAGCTCCTCGTCGTCTGCTTGGTCCTGGATTCTGACCTTGGCTGCAACTGCGGCATCCCTCGTTGGCCTGAACACTGGTGCTTTAGGATTCAGGTTTCTGATAGGCGCGTCTGCAGTCATGTCACATGACAGTTCAAGAGGGTACAAATGTTGAATAGGCCTCTCAAGGTAGGACTTTCCAGCTCGCAACTTCGCACCCCTGACGACACCATCTCTGCCAGTGATCAGCTCAGCGACGATTCCTAGCTTCCAGTGCCCACGGTTCTTCTCTTCACCCTTGATTATAACGACGTCTCCCCTTGATAGAGATAGTTGCCTTTGCTTGTTGTGTTTGAGGTTGTGTCTTTCACGCAGGTTTCTTAGGTACTCAGCAGACCACCTCCCCCATACCACATCCTTGCACTTTGCTAGATACCTCGCTCGCTTTCGAAGATCAGGGTTCTCTTGATTGTGATCTTCAGGAAGTAGGTTAGGACGACCAAACTGCAGCATGTTTGGGGTTAGCACAGGCAGCTGTACATCTTCTTCCACGTAGCTGAGAGGTCGGTTATTCAGTGCTACTTCCACGTCCAGCAAGACATCTTGCAGTTCGCTCCAGGTGAGAGTTCCATTTCCAACGCTTTTGTTGAAGGCTTGCTTGACAAGGCCAATCATTCTTTCAAATTGCCCTCCCCACCATGGTGCTTTGGTGAGGTTGAACTGCCACTTGATGTTCAGCTTGGCAAGGAAGTCGTGCAGTCGTTCATCTCGCATCACATTTCGCAGCTTCTTTGCTGCACCCACAAACGTTCGACCGTTATCCGAGTAAATCTTCTCTGGGCGGCCTTTTCTTGCGATGAGTCGCTTCAAGGTACTGATAAACTCTTCTGTCTCCATGGTTTTCGTCAGTTCGAGGTACAAGGCACGGCTCAGGCTGCAAGCGTACAGGACTATGTAGGCTTTTCCCTCTCTGCTTCTGCTAACACGGTACTTCACTGGACCCGCATAGTCAACCCCGACGACCTGAAAGGGCGTAGTTCCCACAGTACGATCCTGAGGCAGGTTTCCTGGCGGGGGGTTGGAGTATGCAACAGCATGAAACTTCTTGCATCCGTAGCAGCGCTTAATTAGGCGTCTGACGAGCTGGCGCAATCTGGGGACCCAATGTGTCTCTCGCACTTTGGCCATGGTTAAGCTCACTCCCCCATGTAGAGTGGCTTCATGGGCATGCTGCACGAGTTTCTCAGTGTACATCTCACTGTCAGGTAGGTAGACTGGGTAATCACCTTGGATCCTTCCGCGACATTCCAAAGCACCATCATGATTCATCTGCAGGTTAAGTTTCAGCTTATCGCCTTCGAACTGTTCCAATCCGGCACACTTCTTTTGTGTTTTCTTCTCCCAGAGAAGCTTCTGGTAGTTTATCTCCTCTGTGGTGGGAGCGCCTGTCTTCCTCTTGTACTCGGAGTTCCTTGTGTTATTGATGAACCTTTGGACCCACGCTCCTACTCTCAAACAGTACCAAAGGCTTCCCCTCGATAGCAACTCATCAAACGCATCCGATTCTGTTCCATTCACAGCTAAGGCGAACACTTGCTTGGTTGCTTTCGCTTCTGCCTCAGACTCTGGGGTTGCAGTTGTTACAATATCTGGTGGCCAGCTAGCTGGATCCTTCAGCCAATTTGGTCCTTCCCACCATAGCACATTCTCTTTTTTAACTGGTCCGCCTCGACTCCCCAGATCTGCAGGATTCTCTTGTGTCGGTACGTGTCTCCAACTGACGGACTCCTTTTCCTTTATCTTGCGAACACGGTTTCCAACAAATTGCTTGTACTCGCTGGCGCCTCTAATCCAGTGAAGGGCAACAGTGCTGTCAAGCCAGGCATTTAGTGACTTTACTGGGTACCCGGTCAGAGCATCGTGAACGTTGGTCAGCAAATTAACTGCCATGTGGCCTGCAACCAATTCCAGGCGGGGAATGGTGAGTCCCTGTTTAGCGAGGCGTGCTTTGGCTGCTACCAATCCTTGGTACACCCCTGACGTTTGTTCGACCACTGCATAGACAGCTGCGGCTACCCCTTGAGCGCTAGCGTCTCCAAAGGCGTGAAGTGCAATTGCTTGAATAGGTTCTCTGACTGGAACTAGGGCTCTAGGTACTTCGGTTTTAAAAGGTAGTTTCATTTCCCACTTCTGCCATCGCTTCAAAAGCTCTTGAGGCAACTCTGCATCCCAGGCCATCTTCTTTTGACAGGCATCACGGTACAGCATTTTTCCTTCTAAAGTCAAAGGCGAGACTAGGCCGAGGGGGTCATACACCCTTGCGATTTTGCCCAGCACTCCTCTCTTTGTAGCGGCTACAATTTCTTGGGGGAAGGTAACTGCAATTGTGTCAGAGTCTTTGTTCCACCTCAATCCAAGGAGTCCACACTCCCCCGGCTTCACTCCTAGCTGTTCCTTTGCGTAGGTGACCACTCCTTCATTGTCGTGTGCGCCGTAGGCTTCTAACTCTCGGACGTTAGAGTTCCATTTATGAAGCATGAACGAGGCTTTTCCGAAGATCTCTGTGGAGGTAGCTTTAATTTTCCACGCCTTTTCAACAGTTTGGTCTCCCATCAGCAGGTCATCCACATACAGACCCCGTTCAATCTCTTGTACAGCATCAGGATAATCAGGTCGACAGATGTCGAGGTGATGCTGAATGACTCCTCCGAGGAGAAAAGGTGATGGGCCCAGGCCAAACAGAGCTCGTGTGAATCGCAGGGTACGTACTTGTTCAGGATACTCTCTGGTGATCCAGTGAAAACGCAGCGCATCTCGGTCTTCTGCGCGGATACGCACTTGTAGGAACGCCTTTTGTATGTCTCCTGCAATAGCCACAGCATTGAAACGTCCGCGTACTAGCACTTTCCATAACTGATTTTGCAGCGGGGGTCCCGATTCCAGACACTCATTTAAGGAGGGAGCTGCATCATAGGCTCTGGCGGAGGCGTCATAGACAATTCGCATTTTCGTCGTCTCTGAACTCTCTCTGATAACAGCTTTGTGAGGAATGTAGAATTCCTTCACTTGGGCGGGCTCTTCGGCTTCTTCAACAACGCCTTCTTCTAGTTGCTGCTGTATTATGGCATCATAATCTTCCAATTTGCCGTTCCGTTTTAGGCGCTGCACTAGTGAGGCAAGGCGCTTAAGGCTTCCGGTCTTATTATTAGGCAAGGGGGGATGGCCACCTTTCCAAGGGAGCGCAGTTTCGTACCATCCCTCTGGACTGCGTTTAAGCTGTTCAAGGAACTCCTGGTGCACAACGTCCTGATCTCCGATAGGCGTGTCTTGCAATCCCAAAACGTCCATACGGCACAGTTCTTCGTAGTCTCCAATTGAGGTCTGTGTCAAGAACATGTTTTGAGAGTCAACTTCAGCACCTGATGACATTATCGTCCACCCGAACCTGGTCTGCTCAGCAATAGGCTCGCCCATGGCTCCTGCGCGTTGATAACCGGCCATCTTGATCTTCGAGTACTCATTTGCCCCCAGTATCACATGGATGGGAAGGAGCTCCTTTGTGTCGGTTTCTTCCATTCGGACACCTTTAAGATGAGAATATCGCCCCAGCATCTCAGGATAGTTAGGATTTTCCAGGGTTAGTAGCTCACACTGTTCGATTTTCGTCACGCAGACTGGTAGCACGCACTTCTCTAGTGTATCGCATATCTTCACATCGTAGGTCTCGACGCGCTTGGTGACCAATCCCATGATCGTTTTAATACCACGTGTTAGGGTGCGAGAAGGCTTTACTTTCAGGAGATTCACCAAGAAGGCTGATATGTACGATCCAGTGGCCCCAGTGTCAAGTAACGCACGGCATTTCACTCCATTGACCTTGATTATAACTACTGGGTGGCAGACTTTCTCCCCCACGTGTGTGGCGGTCATAGCAGCTCCTTCGTTTGCAGGTCGGGTAGGCTGATCGCAGATAGATGTGTGATGCCTCTGCTTACAGCGAGCGCAGTTTCCTCGGCTTCGACAGCGCGCTGCTCGATGAGGGCCAGTGCAATTAAAACAAAGCCTCTTCTCTTGTAGAAATTTCTTCCTATCGGCGGCGCTTGAGATAACTGTACAATCACTAGGCTTGTGTGAGGTGTTATTGCAGAAAACACACCCCCGTGGTGCATTCGGGTCTTGGTCTTCTACGTAAAAACTTCTGTCACGGGATTTCGCGATTTCACGCGGGTGAATCTCCTTCCACTCGCGAAGGGCGTTGATAAGCTGAGTGAAATCCCACGTTTTCCAGTCCGGTTTCCCTTGAACTAGTTCCGCTTTGATTCCTGACAGCTTGTTCAGGACTCCTCGTACCAATGCCTTGCAATCCGACGTTTTTCCCAGGGTTTCAAGCGACTGAACATTGTACAGAAGTGTCTCGAAGAAATCGTGAATCTTAGCGGGATGTGTTCCGGAAATAACAGGGAGTCCTTGGATGTTTTCCACATAGGCGTTAATAATCTCGCTTGTCTGGCCGTAATTTGTTTGAAGAATATTTTTCGCACGCTCGTAGCCTTCTGATGTAAAAGGTAGGCCATCGATCCCCTTTCTCACTCGCGGCTCCACTAACTCCTTTAGATAGGCGAATTTCGTGACCGCAGGCAGACCCGTCTTGTCAATCTCCGCCTCAAATTTGTTCCAAAAGGCCAGCCAGTTCTCAAGGGCTCCATTGTACTTCGTTATGACAAGCTTCGGAAGTTTGACATTCTGTTTACTTGGAGAGGCAACCTTTTCCTTTTCGAACTCTGCCTTCTGCTCTAGTTGCTGTCTTTCGAACTTTAATTGTTCTTCACGCTGGCGGGCCAACAGGGTCTCCTTTGTTTCTCTTTCTTCATTCTCCGCATCAGCCACCATTCGTTTCACACGCTCTTCGAGTAAGGTGATCTTCGTATCTGCGGCGTCGATTTTCAATTCGAATTCTTTCCCCCATTCTTTAACTGTGTCTAAGGCCTCCCCACCTTCAAGCTTGGCTTGTTCGACCTCTCTCTTTATTTCTTCCGCGCCGATAACAATGCTCTGTAAAGCTTCTTTATGTCGACGAATTTTCTCGGTGATCCCGGTACTAATAATACCCTCTGTCTTCTCGTGGGTGAGCTCCAAAAGCTGTAGTTTTGCTTTCAGTTTTCCGATAAGCGTCTCCATTATTCTCTCGGTCCCGTCGGAGGTGCCACTTTTGTCGTGAATGCTAACGCAGGAACTTCACGATTTCACAGTTTCAAGGGTTTATTCCAAATAGGAAAAGTTCACTTCCAAAGGTACACACGAAATCTAAACCCAACTAACTAAAAAAAGGGAAGATAACACGCTTAAAAAAAAAAGGTATTGAAATTGATCCCTTAACGATATACATTCCGATCACTATCACGATAATTAAATGTCCATCTTAATTGTCACGCAATGTTGTAATCTCCCACAAGGGTAACTTTAGAGAACAAAGGAATCCACACCCCTCCCCCTTCGGCACAACATTGCATGGAGGGAATGGGGGAGGAAAAGCTTTATTTTCCCCTTTTGAAGTCACTAAAACGTCAGAAAGCCCTTTTAGGGCGAGGTGTCTCAACTAATTTTGTCGCCGATTGTAGCTGACAAAGCAGACAAAGTCTTAGCTAGTCACATGCAATAACTTTCTGCTGCTAAACCTCCATTAAGTAGCCGCCTGTTAAGCGGTCACCCCCTTGTAACCGGCCAGAGACCAAAGTCCCGAAATAATTGTAGAAAAGAAATTAGCCACCTTTTGGTCGTCCCGGTCGACAGAGTTCTCTCATTGTTGTCACCTCTATAAAGTGGCCACCAATGGCGGATGCCCTTAGTTTGGCTTTATTTGAAAATCTCATGAAGGAATGTCGCTAGTTTCGTGTTTGTTTTGTAGGAGGCATGTGTGGCCGAGCGGTTAACACCTTGAACTCTGGATCTGGAGGTCCGGGGTTCAAGCCTTGCCCGTCGCGTTGTTTAACTTTACTCCACTTTGTCTCTCTTTACCCAGGTGGATAAATGGATACCGGCGACATGCTGCTGCTGGTGGGGGGGGGGGGGGGGGGGGGGGGTAACCCTGTGATGGACTAGCGTCCAGTCCAGGGGGGAGTAGCAATACTCCAAGGCTTGCTTCATGCTTGCCTTTACCTTTACCTCCATTAAGCAGACCTTGTCGGTTCCCCAAAGATTACCGCTTAATGGAGATTCAGTAGTATGTCCAAAGTGTGTAATCATTTGCCACGTGATTTAGTGACTTTGCTTTATCGTGTAATAAACGATATTAGGTCATTGCTGTCCGTGAGCATCGTAACAACGCCCCCCTTTTTTTTTAACTTTCCATGTTGTTGTCTTGTAGCCATCGTAATGTTAATGTTCGTAAAACCACTGCCCAGTTCTTGAGCTTGCTGGCAGAACGCATGGGAGCAAGTCGCTTGATGAGTGGTGCAAAGGATGTTACTGAGCGAATATTACCAACTGCTGCTCAGTTTGTTACTGACGGAGGTCCGGAAACAAGGTACAGTATATAAGCCATTGTACTGTTAGTCACCATTTAATTGATTTCTTCGTACACAACACATTTGTAGATCCACACCCGTACTAATACCACATGCTAGCATGGGACCTTTCTTATGGTTCAAACTGAATAAAAGTCAAGGAGAATCCCCTTCCTTAGCTAGTTCTGGAACAGAAACTCAACTTTTCAGAATATGTTTTCAATAAAAGTAACTGCTGCAAACTTTGTAACGAATAGACAACAATTTAAATTTTTGTTAAGTATTTTAGCTTTACAAATATTCACTTTGTTTTTTTTAGCAGTTTAGTAGTATAGTTTATGTAGTGTCCCCAATTAGTCCAATTTGGGCTAAATACCTCCGCACTTAAATAAAGATTCTATCCATCTATCTGGTGGAAGCAGGGCACTATTATCCTCAGACGTTTTTAGGGCATCGTCACGCGTTCCTTCTCACTCGTGATGTGTTTGGAACGGTATTTCATTATTAAGTTTCATTTGACATCGAACAAGCCAATAGTTGAGGAACATCTCCAAGACAAAGGCCAAACAAAGGCAATTATTAAAATATTAAACAAGTTTTTTACAATTGTTTGCTTGAAGTGACAGCATGTTGTTCGTTTTTCAGGTACTATGGACGTAAGATTCTTCACATTATGTACGATCATCCAGAGTTTGACAAAAACGTGAACAAATATGTTCCGTCCAACCTACAGAAGAACGTGCGTGATACTGTCGAAAATCTCAGGACCAAGGTAACGTTTGTCACGCAATAGAGTAGAGGAAGTGTGACGTCACAAACATTCGAATTTGTGAAGTTGTAGGATTGGTTGGCATATCCAGAAAGAGCAAGATGAAAAGCGCTCTCTTGCCAAAAGTCAGCCTGTTACCTGTAGTGTAAATTGGTAGGAGATAAAAGTACCCTTATGCCCTAATGACTCTATACAAATTCCTCTAAAATGGGCTTGGATAGTAACCCCACCAACTTGCACTAACAGGCAGATTTTTAGGAAGTGGTACTTTTTCTTGTTTTTTTTTTTTTTCTGGATATGCTAACCAATCTGGTAATTTCACGAGTTTAGGTTTTGCGACATATCCCTTCTTTAATCTATGCCCAATGTAATGTGATTCTCTCTCAATATTATCTCCCTCCAGATTACTGTTAGTCTTTCAGTGACTGTCAAGGCCCCCACTGTAAAAGGCAGTTGTCTGTAATGCTTATCATGATTGCTTTTTAGTTCTCAAACTAATTGCATGTCTTTCTTACGCACTTAGGGTCTTGGTGACCCCCCCTCGGACCTCTCATCTTCCGCCCGGCAGCGGAAGCCCGCATCCGGCGGCGGAGGTTCGCGTAGTGGTGGAATGCGAGGATCTGTGGCCATGTCTCCGTCATCAAGCTCCAGGTACTCTGAATAGCAGTTAAGTTAAACTCCGTGTTAGTCTTTGTGATTTCCTGACATCTCGTATTTTTTCGTTAGCTCTAGAGAGTCGTCTCGGAGTGGTAAATCTGTGCCTCGTGACGGTCAAATTCAGGTGAGTGGCCTGTGCAGAGAAATCGCGCGATTGTTTTTTTCAATTTTTGCCAACAGTTGTCTCGACATTTTTGGTTTTAGGGTGAAGAGGTGATTCCGAATATTATCAACTCTTTACAAGCGAACGACTGGAAGGAAAGGCAGCACGCTGTTGATCAGTTTGTTGATTTGCTGCAGCTCAACCCAGATGGACTGGGACCTAAATTTACCAAGGTACATACATATTTGTACTTTAAGTTAAAGGAATTGCCATACGTTTTCTAAAAAGATAGTTAAGGTAAAAATTGAAGTAAATGCTTTCGTTCCTCCGTATTATTTATTTATTATTTATTATATATCTATTTTTGTGTTTGTCGGTTTGCCCTATTCATAAATTCAAAGGGGACAGACAGCAAATTGTTGTTGCACGAAATATCTATGCTGTGTGGGTTTAGCGTGAACCAACTTAGCCAAACGCCGTCGAAATTTTTCTCGGGATGGGTTGTGATCTGAGAACTCAGCTCAGTTTCTAAGTAAACGCAATTTTCATTATATACAAACTTGTAAACTTTATTTTTGCAGGTGTTTGATGCTTTCATTCCTCGACTTCAAGATTCTAACAGCAAGGTACGTCCATACACATATTCATAACTGGAACGATGGTCAAGGTTTCGAATAAAATTCATATTTGGCTCCGAGGCTGAGAGAAATGAGGTTGAAAGGGCGATGTCACTGAGGAGGATATTACTGTCAGTTTAGTTCAATTCTGTACTGAAGGTATTACTTGGTCCCTTTGTCATCAGGGGGCACTAACCATATTAGTTTTTTTGGTGATTTTTGCGGGCATAGCATTATTGCAAGTTTCAGTTCACGTCTATCCTTGCCATTTGTAGCAACAGAAAACAGGAAACAGTTTCAATGCCTAAAGATAGCATTAAATAACAAAAGTAGATCATTATTTTAATAGAAATCAATTAATGCGAAGACGCAATTAAGCTTTTCAAAAAATAGCAAATAGCGTGACGTAGCTCGAGATTCAGGTTTGAATGTTTTCCTTCTCAGGTGAATCTACACGCCTTACAGTGCCTTCCCAAGATCCTTCCCTGTCTTGCTAACCAATCAGGGGCCCTTGTTACTCCGTTGGTGAGCGCCTTGACGTCTAATCTTGCATCCAAGAACTCAAATATTTTTTCCACTGCAGTGGGAGCCCTAGATGCGCTGATTAAAAATATAGGTAACTGTTTTTTTGCTCTTATTTCTCGCCTAAAACTTCCCGCTTGATTTCCATAACCACTGATGTAGGGCACGTCATAAATCTTATTTCTGAGTGTGAGTCAACTCCTTTGAGTGAATGCTCAGCTGTCGGGCGGGCAACACTTACTTTGGTACTGTGTGTTGCATTGTATAGCTTAAACTTTCGATTGTGGATAGAACTCAAACATCTGACGATAGAAGCGAGTCAGCACATAAAATTCAAACCCAATGTTCAATTTTATGTTTTTCTTTGGACATCTTTTACCAACAAATCATAAGCACGGTCTTGATCGTCCATAAACAGTTGCTACTTCTGCTTTGTATTGACGTTACTCTCGTGTTTATAGACAACAGCCTCCTCGTTCAACCATTTTGCACAACAACGCAATACGGTAGTGGCAGAGTCAAACCTATCATGATCGACAAGTTAGCAGGTATGAAAACTTTTTCTTGTTGATATTTTTTTTAAAGGTAAAACACAAATTAATTTTGAGTCAAAAGTTTAACCTTGAAGTTTCTAACACACTTGCAAAATGGTTATTGTCCCCGTGGCTGTTTGTCTTTGTTGATGTAAACCATAGTTAGCAGAGGAGACTTGTTATAAAAGCCAGCAAATATCAAAAATAAAAACAACGGTGCTGCAGTTTATATTGGGGGCTCCCTGACCATGCACAATCCTTTGGTTCACAAATTGTTACTGAGTAAATTAATGCGATATTTCTGTTGGTCAGTAAGTTCAGAATGATAGGAAAATGCTATTGAACGTTGTGCACAGTCAGGTCCAAAAAGCTAACAAAAATAGACTGCGCGCAGACGAAATTAAACTCTGGTACTAATCAGAGTTTAGTTATCGTCTGCGCGCAGGCTAGAGTCTAAAGGGCTTCATAACTATTGCACTTGCGAAATGTAACTATAATGAAACGTTTCTCAATTTATTACATAGCTAAAGTGCTAAATAAGAAAAAAAATAGGACCTTGGTCTTCGAAAACGTACTATTCCTGGTCGGAAGAAAATGTCAGAGTACACTTTGCTGTCCCAGACTGACCTTTTATCTGCCATAAACTGGAAGAGACGTGACAAATAAGAGAGCAAAACGACCGTGTCACATACACGTCTTGCAGCAAGCACGTTCATCAAGTAAAAATACAAGAAATCTGAGGGCTGAAAACAGTTCAGTTCAACCCTGAAGGCCTTTTCTCGCAAAAAAATCAAATACGACACGCAGTGTTTCGTCCAGTATCCTGTCCAGTCGTTTACAGCCCGGTTTCCATATGATTGTTACGATCGCTGCGGTCGCTGAACATTTTTTTTTCGCAGCGATGGCAGCGATCGTAGCGATCATATGAAAACCGGGCGTACACTGACTTCGAGGTATCTGGATGTCTGATGAAACACTGGGTAGAGTGTTTGATGGTACGTAGCTTCTTAAATGGCAATAATTCTTGAAGAAAATCAAAACTTAAGTTCTCAAAGTTTTATGATAATCAAGATCCGATATGCGAAGTGATTTTAGCTTGCGCCCTCTTCTGGCTCCACGCCGCTAGGTTGCCCCTAGCTGAGACGAGCGACAAGAGACGGCTGTATTCGCAGGCTAAAGTGATTTCCTTCATCTTGTGAATTACTTATGATTTATTTTGAAAAAGATGATCTCTTCCCTCATCGCTGTGTTTGTATCTGTTAGGTATTTGTCCTACTGTGTACAGCCGGAAGCCTCAGGTTATAACACGACATGTTCTTCCCTTGCTGTGGAATCTCCTGTCGAGTAACGGAAGTGCAGGAGGCAACAACACATCTATACGGGCTTCGGTTGGTAAATTAACAACAACACTGTACTCAATCATGGGAAGTCTTTTTATAGAGCAAGCATCGACGCAATTACCAAGAGTACAGGAAAAAATTCACGATATGATTGGATCATGACAGAAAAATGTGGACATGTGGGGTTGAAAATATGGGTTGATCTTTGAGAGGAAAAGTTTTTTTAAACTGTAGTGAGGTTTTTCTGTTTTTTCTAATATCATTATTGTCTAAATTTACAAAAAACTTTCACATGGACGAAGCATCTCCTTACTGTGGTTGTTATAGCCACTCGAGGCAGTTAGGGGAGGAAAGAAATGTGATACGCAGTTTTTGTAAATTATTCAGTGCAGTTTATTTATGACAGGAATAGTGCCATCCCACGCAATTTGTAAAGACAATATTGCAGCAGCAACTCAGAAGGGACGGTTGATCTTATGAACACTGGCATCTCTCATTTTAACGATAGCATTTTATTTTCGTAACAAAAACCATCTGAATGCTTAGCTATTTGTAAAACGATGAAAACTGGCTACCTTGCTTACGTTGAGTGACAAGACAAGGAAGGGATGGAACAGTTTTACCGCGTCTTGTCTCGCAACAGCCTTACTTTGAATTTTACAGTAGCAATTTTTTATTGGCAAAATATTGTTCGAGTAGCTGTAAGATAGTAGTGTTGCGCGTAAGTTAAATTTATTTATTGAGGACGTAAATTAAGGGTTATGACATAAACGTATCAGATGTTAGTTAGAATAAACGTGAGTTGACTAAAGGCGAAATTGGGCAAAGGCATTTTTTGCAAGGCACTTGGACAGCAGTAAAGAGAAGTAGCTTCTTGATAATGTATACTTAATGTAAAAAGGTTTTAAAGACATTTTCATTTCTCGGCGAGGGAAAATTTGGACTTTGGTTTTGGACCTTTTTTTCCCTGACTGTGGGAAAAAGCTAAAATTAAAGTTAACCAGATTATTTTTGTAAGGTTGCAGATTTTTATTTGTACAGCAGTTGTTAGGGTGTAATTTGAGTGTAGCTCAATTTATTTATTAGTTTGAGTCTGAGTTTCGTTTGGAGAGTGGTCAGCACTATTTGTGTTGTTGATAGCGGCGCGCAGGCTGTGAGAAACTAGATTGCTTGTGAACTACAGCTATTTTTGTAAACGTTGGAAAACAAGCAAAAGGCCTTTAAACCAAGATCGCAAAGTAGTACGGGTATTTTCAAATCCCTTTCCACTCATGCCATTCTAAAATCTCTCGACGGTCATCAAACGGATTCATTGAAGCTAAAACTTCGTTAAGACAAAATCGCGCACGTAAACTTTAATAAGCTGAGCCTTTGATCTATTAATTGAACTTTCAGACACCAATTTCCTGGTTGCCCATACAAGTCAGAAGCTGCTTTTAGTGATAACGTTATTTCGGGAGTCAGTTTGTTCAATTCGTGCGGATGCATGTCATGTATGGCCGCACTTTTTAAGGCCTTTCAACTGCCTCGGTAGGCTTTTGTACATTATGCTTTTGGTTCCCTACTTAAATATTCTTTTTAATGCTCCATTTTTTCTACTAGAATGTTCTATCTTCTATCCCCCAAAGTCACTTCAGTGCTCGAAAACACTCATCATACAGACGCTTTTTTCGTTAATATGTGGTATAACAACAATATAGATAAGTTTATTTTTTTAATACAGCAAAGTGTAATCCTCGAAACGGCGTGCATAGGGATGGCATTTGAATTTTTTTCGGTTTGGACTAAAAAAGTTCATTTTCTCTTGAAAAATGTTTTCCATTTTCCTAGGAAAAAGAACTCTGGGGAGTTT
Organism: Porites divaricata; assembly: GCA_038088405.1. NCBI lineage: Eukaryota > Metazoa > Cnidaria > Anthozoa > Scleractinia > Poritidae > Porites > Porites divaricata. The sequence continues at coordinate 12,895,067 of JBBMOI010000007.1, forward strand.
CCACTAAAATGCTTGATGAAATGTTAGCACTAAACTCTGCCGTCACTTCAACATTTTCGTGCATAACGCTCCACAGTTCCTGAAGGCAAGTACCTCACTGTCTTCACAGCCTAACACGTCTTTTATCCATGTCACATGCGGTTCCTCGCCATGTGGTCTCGCCGTCGTAAAAATCCCACATTACCTTACGGTCTTGCTTTTAAGGCGTTTTGCGTTTTTTCGACATCTTTCACTGAAACAGCTATAAGCTGCCGTCCTATTGCCATCTATAAGAGGCTTTCTTGCCACTTGTCATATCTCAGTCATGTAGCAAAGTTTCACTGTTTGGGTGAGACGAAACGATGTCATATATTTTGTGTATTGTCCCATATATGGGAAGATTGAAGTTCCCAGAGTAACTGGACTAGTACATTTAATGAAAGTGAGAGTGGAAATAAATTTCAAATGCAAGATTTAATGGAAAACTGTTGTTTTTTTACCAAGACAGCATCCGTAATCCAGACTACGAATAGTCATATTGCCTTTTTGATCTTCACTTTTTGCTCCTCACTTTGCGGAAGAAGCGGTTTTCACTTCTCACGGAGGTTATTTGTTAAACACCACTTTGCGGAGCCCGCCTGGTATAATTACTGAATTAACTTATTGAATGAGGCTCAAGATTTATGCAGATCAAGGAGAATGTTATCGGCCTCGGTGGAATACAGCCTCCGAGATCATTAATTGTGTTATTATTTTAAACGTTGTCAAACTATATTATGATTGAAGCAAATCTACGTTTCCTTCAAAAGTAGACAAAAAAATTGCTTCGGCGGTTCTTTGTCAACAACAAAACGTTAAGCTCGGCCTAGGAACCTAGCAGCTATTTCTACTACTAGGAATGTAGCGTTCACGTACGCACTTATGCCTATGATACAGCTGAAATCTGGAAAAAATATATAGATTTTATTTCCTGAAAGCATTTTTATCATTAAACTGGGATAAATATTTCGCATTATATTGGTGTTTTTGTGTTAGGATTTCCTTTATCCTTTTACTGTTTAAGTGGAGTGAAATGGATCCGAATGTGAAGCCACAGACCTTGGTTGGAGACTTTTGACCAAGCCAACTACAATTCTATCCCGGAGTATGAGGTAGCTCTCATAACTTTGTTGACTTATCCTGTGTTAACATGTACAGCTGAGCGTAGCTTTTGCGGTATGAAGAGACTGCAAACTCCTTTACGAAGGACCATGACAGACGAGATTGAGCTCTCTTACAATTCTGCACATGCACAAGCACAAGGATGTAATTGATATTGATGGCATCATAACAGAGTTTGCCCCTCTGAAGGGTACACATCTCGCCTTTTGCTTGTAACGTCCTTGATGCCGTAGACAGTCTGTGCCTTACCGATAACACTGGAGATAGATGGGTAAAATAAACAACTAATTACTGCATTTTCCTTCGTCTTTATTTGAAAATTTTCTGCTGTGGGAGCATGCCCCCAGACTCCCCCGGGTTATTCTTCCCTTGCATGCACCTTCAAGGAAGAGACTTAGTCTAGAAGGGGTTGGAGGGGGCGGGGGTGCATTTTAAAAGTTATTTGCCCCGGGGGAACAGTTTTCTTACAGTAATTATTATTATTATTATTTTTTTTTTTTTGGGGGGGGGGGGGTAAAGTTTTGATACACCACAGTTTTCTGAAAACCACCGCCCCTCCTGGGACGTAATAAATGATCGGCCCCTTACTCCGCTTTTCGCGCCACAAACGCCGTACTTGATCCACACCAGGTGCAACCTTCCTGACGTCTGTGATCTCAAGAACGTCCGCTGCTTATTTATCGCCTGGGGGGAGGATTTTTTGGGGGGGATCACTTGATTTTCAGGAGAACAAAAGGGGGGATCAGTCGTAACTGAGAACCCAAAAGGGGGGGATAACTGAAAACTTTAGAAGGATTCCGCAGAGGGGGAACCACTCAAATTTGCTTGGAAAATGAAGACATGGCGGGGGGGGGGGGAATCGCGAAAGTCATCAAATGTTATTAGGGGGGGATCACTTCAGTAAAGTAACATTCAAAGGGGGGATCGGCTAAATTTCACCTTGTCTAGCACCAAATCCTCCACTCCCCCCTCCTTAGGCGATAAATAATGACCGGTCCCTAAAAGCTCTCTTTTGACGAAGCCTTAACAACTTCTAGTGCGCAGGACGCTACTCCCACTCCACCTTCGTCAAGCTATCAAAAATTTTAAGTTCATTTGAAGGTTATAACCCAGGTAACATTTCTGTGTTTAATATGAAAAGATTTGCACCGTGTAACGGTATCTTTTGTTTGAACTGGTACCATTCAGAATTGCGAATCCAACCAACACCCATCCAACACCCATCCAAGGCTACCCATCCCAGTCTTCCCCTAGCCTGCGTGGCCGCGTGGGAAAGAGGGAATTTGAGCACGCGAGAGCGTGGTCTTCGCGCCCTAATTCCCTTCCCCTTCCCTTTCGAACGCCTGCCACGCAGGCTAGTCTTCCCCTTCGTTCCCCCTCTGAACGCCACAAGGCTCGGGTTCCAAGCTAATATAGAGAGGAATCAGACTAGTCTCCCACGCAGACGTTATTACTAATTAGGGGTTCGTCACGCGTTCCTGCCTGGGGAAGGAGCGCGTGACGAGGCCAGGATCAGACAGTAATAATAAGTGGTTGCTTTGCGCGCCTCTGTTCATTCAGAATAAGACGTTTTGTTCACTAACATCAGAAGGGTAAGTTCTTCTCTTATATCACACACTGCAGCTGATTGCTTGTATCGTTAAGGTATAGTTAGAGGCTTTCCATAGCGAGTTTTTGTTTTCAGCGAAATTCGCAAATACGGCTTGAAGCTTAAGTTCATACCAGACAACGATCGTCGTCTGAGTTCATACTTTATTAAGTCCCCTTAAGTTTCGAAGTCTATAATGTGTGTTAAGCTTTGATTAAGCTAACACTCAAAGTGGAGCGTTTTTCGAGCGTTTTGTTTATATTGTACAAGTAAAAAGTTTGGAAATCGTCACGAAAAGGTATTTTATACTCGTCAACGGTTTGGCTAGCTTTGCTTAGTTACATAGGGGTTTTACTTACTAATTTAAAATTTGGCTTATAAACTTACGTTGTTAGACCAAACTGTACAAACTCTTTACTCATTAATGTTCGTGTGTCATCAGCCAAGGCGTAAAAAAATATATCGACAAAGGTGTGCAAGTAGAACAGCTGTGTTTATTTGGTTCGTGCAGTCGCACATGTCTTCTTGATATTCTGCGTCTCGCATGTTTGTTTTCGTGACCTTGGTTCAGTCCCCTTTTTTAGTTCGTGCAAACGCACATGTTTTATTCTTTTGATATGTATATTTCAGCATTAAGAATGCGCTAGACGCCTTGTATGTTAATGAATTTTTGTTTTCGTGACCTTGATACGCACCGACCACTCATAAATCAATCCAAGATCAAGTAGGTGAACTTGAACTTATCTCACTTTATTAAACTTTAAAGCAACATACCTGAAAGGTGAAAAGCTCGATCTGGTGTGAAATTCCGGGTGATAATATTTTCTCTTTTGAGGCCAATAATCCATCTTAGTGCATAAATTGCCGTAATTATTGATTTATTTAAGCTAATGTTTTGCTTTTGGATCAGAAGGCTGCAAAGTGTATGACCTGTATTTTGTCATTATGGTAAGTGTTAAGTCTTTATAGGGATGACAGTGACAAGAATACCGCTCGACTAGCTTCAAAACATGTTTTTCGGCAAATAGGTCAACAGGTTAAATAAATGGATCAACCTCGTTCCCAGAGTCCTTTCTTACTCATCCCAAGGAGCAAGAGAGAGGGGAAAGAGAAGGAGAGGACTTTGGAAATGACGTTTCAAATACATGTGATTAGGATAGTCTGAGAAAGCAGCAGACATTTTACAACACCATCACAGTTTTCTCTGCAAAGTAACATCTGAGGAACAAGTTTAGAAATTCCAAACTTGTGATTTGTCACTACCTGATCTGGGTCGTACATCTGATTGGCGATGCCACGAGGAGAATATGCTTCAACCAATCAGTTGCACTACCCTGATCTGGGTACAGTGACATAACATCTTTAAAGAATTTCTGCACTAGCATCATTTTGAGGGAAACCTCTTGTGGCATCGGAAATGTCAGCTGTGTTTTCAGGCTATGATTAAAAGTAAAGCTTTCTTATTTACCTCAGTGACTATTATTCATGATTTAGGTGTTATAAACAAATTGCTTGTAAATCTTAAATGGGACAGTGAAAATGATCAGACTATTTTGTGCATTGGAGATAGTCAAACATTATTAAAGTTCTCCTTGTTATCTGGGTAAACTACTCAGGCTATGCGTGTGTCCTCAAAACTTTTTAGGTTGTAGGATTTAAAGTGCATCCATTTGAAAGCTGGGATTTGGATTTCAAAGTAATATGGTATGAGCGAGGTTTGAGGTTGAAAATTTGCATGGGATGTGGGATTCTAAAAATATCCATCCATCGAGCAAGAAATTGGGTTGGAATGACTGGATTGAAGAAGCTTATTTGCCACCGCTGCAACAAAAAGGGATTTAAATGGAACCAAATAAAATGCATCCCACATTAGTTTTGTTCCCAGGGTTGTTATTTGGGGGGGGGGGACGTGCCCGTCAGCTTTTGGCCAATTTTTTCCCTGTCGCTAGTGATAGTCCCAGAATTCTTTGCTAACTTAGAGTCCACCCAGTTCCCTTTTCATAATCTTAACCCATTCGCTCCTAGAGATTTTGCCGAAAACGAGTTTTGAAGCTTGATGAGTGGTTTTCTGGTCACTGTCATGCTATAAAGAGTTAAAACTTACCACAAACCCGTTTACAGGTCGTACACTTCATGGCCTTCTGATCCAGATGCAAAATATCAGCTTGCGAAATTTGGGCATGTGCAGAAAGCAAAATTTTGAGTTTGAAAGTGATACAGCAGTCTTGACTTTTACTTTTTGCTTTCTCTCCTCCCCTCTTTTTTCGCTTTTCCTGCCTCATTTTTTTTTCTCTTGCTGGACATTTAGTGGGCTTCATTTTGGTGGGAAGAATTTTTAGGAAAGCTTTTAGGATCTTAGGATTAGGTGAAAGGAAATTTAGGTGGGCAATGGAACAAGATTTTCATGGAGATTTACAGGTCAATCTTACATGGTCTTTTGCCTTTTTCTCCGGTCTCCTTGACTGAATTGTGCTCATTACTTCAGCAGAGCGCGAAGTAAAGGATTCGCGACGCTCAGGAATGTATCAAAGTTACCATTTTTTGACACTTCGTCTATCTGACAAAGTGAGAGCCGAATTTGTTCAAGATATCTCGAGATCACTTTGATTTCTTTGATTTATTCTTTAACTTTTCCGAGGAAGAAAGAATTACTATTTTGGCTTTCCCAGGGTTTGAACCGACTCACCTGTGGGACCCGTCAGATCAGAGGTGACTCTAAGTTGAGGGATTAGCCGATTGCGCTACTGCGATCCAAGGTAGTTCGGCATATGAAAAATAGTTATGAAATGACGCACTAGTTTTGGGACAAGATTTGGCGTGCAAGTTCGTGACTTTTCGGCTTGTTTCGGCTATTTCACGAAATGAGACCGGACTACTTCGTGATATCTTGAGATCACGTCGAGTATAGTCTTTAATTTACTCGAGGAATAAATAGAGCATATCACGTGGCCACACAGAGACACGAAATTTCTCTTCGAGTGTTGAAAAACATTTCATGAGTCACCCTCCTTTCAAACTGTTTTATGATGAATTTAAAGTTACAAGATGCTGCACAAAGACATTTTGTCTTTGTTGAGTGTTTATACGTAGTAATATTGGTTTCATGCGTTGCGTGACTTTCTCGAACGTTCTCTACGTTTTTGGATTATTCATGAACAATTAATTATGAAAATAAAAATATAAAAATAAAATATGTCGAAAAGCTGCTACTATTCGCCTGTTTAGTATTTTCTAGAACCTTGTATCAAATGGTATACAAGTTCCAAGCGAGTTCTTTTGACGAACTAAGTTTTTTCCCATGAGCTGGACTGCTGTGTTTATTCAAGTGTGACGAAGGTCGATTTTCAAGTTCTGTGTTTACAAGTTGACAGAAGCCGTAAGATATCTGAAGTTCAAGTGAGAGTTTGTTATTATTGGCAGAGGCTGTTTAAATAGTTTTAGTTAAGTTCAAGACTAGTTAAGCTTGTGTTGGCAGATGCTGTGTTTTAAAGCTCTGTAAAGGCTATGTTCCTCTGGTATTAAACTTCCTTGTGTTAATCCGACATCCCTGCGGGCTGACAGTCAGTGAATAATTATCCTGAAAACATTCAAACTCGTAACATTGAGTTTTAGCCAATTCCATGCTCAATGTAATTGACTCCTTACCCTCGCCTTACATATCTTTAATCAGTGCATGAGACTGCTATGCCGTTTTTGAAGCCTGATGTGACTAAGAAAAATAGAGAATTCTTTTTTCAGTGTTTGTTTTGTTAGACTTGTTATTCACCGCCAGTAACCTCACATTTGACTTAGGTCTAAACGTTTAGACCCAAGTCAAATTTAGAAGGAATTGTATGGAGTCATCAGAGCATAAGTAGGCTACTATCGCAAAGACAATTTGTTCCAAAATGCTAGATTTTGACAAGTAGGCCTCTTGGATATGGCTCTTTTCAGAATATCCTGACAAATCCCATAATTTTACAAATTAACACCTTAGTTGTACCGTATTTCATTTCTTACTATTCCTCCGCATTTACACTTAATCAGTTCCACGACCACGACGCCAAAGTGTACGCTCCGTAGCGTCTTGTTCTGGTATGGTTTGAAAGATCTCTTCACTCTGCATAAGTTAGCAGTCAAAGTTGGCCTTGACCGTTAAAACTGATGACGTCACGAGGGGTAGAAAGGATGTGGATCCTTACGGGCGGTTCAGGGGCGGGGTTAAGTGGTGAATTAAGGACCCTACTATGAGATTCATTGTTCATCCATTACATACATGTAATGGTTGGGCGAAACACAAAACCTAAAGATCAGAACACACTAAGCATCCTGTTGTGACAACAAACCACTCTTTGTGTACAGGTCTGAGGAGAAGTTGTTGCAACAGATTTTGGTGACATATTGCAGGAACAATTTGCTTGGTGTGTAGTGGAGCATTTTTGTGAAAATTGTTGTCTCTGCAACAGAATTTTGTTCCCAGTGCAAGTTAAAAAAAAGTCAAAGCCAGTGTGTGCTGATCTCTCTGGGGTCAGTTTAACTACACTTTTACAAGTTTAATTTACAAGTGTAGCCATTGTTTTAGAGTCTGATAACAACAGGTACACTTGCAAGTTATACCTTCCTTGGTCATGTAATTATATAATGTGTTGTTCTGGCAACTGACTATCATGCTATGCAGTGCCGGCTGTGCACAATAACTACAAGGCACTAACACTAATTAGTATACCGGTAATTACATTGATGATCATCAAAAGTAGAGTGCTATGATTGGCTAGGAGTTTTGCTTCATCCCCCTATAATCACTAATTGGTGATTATAACATTTGAGGCTAGCAGTTTTCAAAATGGCAGCCAGATTTGTTGATGTTTCGGAGTCCAAATTGATCAATAATTTTATTTTCTTGAATAATTATCAATGTAATTATACTAAAACAACTTTGTCTCGGTGACTATTCGCTGTTAGTATAATTACATTGATGATTATCGAAAATAGAGCGCTATGATTGGCTAGGAGCTTCGCTTTATCCTGCTATTACAACATTGAAGGCTAGCAGTGTTCAAAATGGCAGCCAGTTTTGTTGATGTTTCGGAGTCGGAAATAGTTCAATAATTATATTTTCTCGAGTAATCATCAATGTAATTATACTAAAACAATAATAGTCTCCTCAGGCGACGTGAATATCTGCGAATAGTCACCTCGACTTCGTCATGGTGACTATTCGCCGATATTCACGTTGCCTTCTGCGACTAATTATTGTGAAATATTCACGTCTCCTTTGGCAACTAATAATATTGTTAATTAATTGGTGTAAAAAACTGTTGCAGTGATTATTTACCTTAACTTACACCACCCATGTGCTGGTTTCTTTCAGGATTCAAAATCAATTAAAGCTCGCTCAGTAGATCCCAGCTAGACACCAGGTAAGATATTACAAACCTCCCTCCCCTTGTGTTTTTTTGTGTGTCCTATGCAAGCCTTATTCAGGGGCATTAGGGACCATTCATTTTTTATCAGGTAGTGGGGACTGGTGGGATTTGGGGGGGGGTGCATGCCAAAGAATATGGCTTCAAAGGGGGGGCAGGGAAAATATTGGGTGTAAAGGGGGGAGGGGCTCCCAAAAGAATTCTTTCAAGTTTTGTAGTGATGACATCTGTGACAACAGGGAACTTAACAATGGCATCGAAGAAGTCACCCAAAAAGTGAATTCCCACTGCTTCAAAATTCATCACTCTTATTGCAACTCTTTTAATAGTTTGTCAAATGTTGGTGTTGAATTCTAAAGGACTGTATCTAAGTTCACAAAAAGACAAAGAAAATCGTTGCCATGTGCTCCTGTCCTCCATAAAAGGTGAAATTAGGAAGTTTCATATCATCTGGTCATAGTCTTGCATTGACAGTGAAGAAATGTACGAAAAAGCATGATACACGTGCAAAGGTGTTGTTCTGCTTATCGAAACCTATTGCCTTTTGCCGTTCTCGTTCTCAGCATTTCTGATGTTCAGCCTAAAGTTCATTTTTTTCGCCAGGAAAAATCACAAAAAAGCAATTCTACCCCACCAAAATGCGACAAAAAATAATATCCACTTCCACAATAAAAAATAGAATGTCTCTTGTCTTTGTTGGAATTAAGCTATCACCACGTAAATATTGTAGCAGTTTTATTTTGTTACTTCAGGTAACGTTTGTTTAGTGTTACCATAGATCGGTTTGAGTAGTCTAGTGGGTGTGGTAGTGTAAGTGTGAGGGAGAAAAACGCGACAAAATTTATATTTGATTTACGTCCAGCAGTCATAATTTAATATTTTCTTCGACCCTTCTTTTTCAAGTTTTCTCGTTTGTTGTTTTGTGGGGGGAGGGGGGTCGTCATATCCTTCAGGAGCTGCCCTTTAAATCCCACCAGCCCCATCGTATAAAAATGAACGGTCTTTTAAATTGCAACTCAAGTATTATGGCTGAGTCGAAGATCAACATGACACATCTTTTTTTTTAATGAAAACTAAAGGAAACTAACTCACAAAGACCACTAAAACAGTTTGCGACGTCATAAAATGTCACGTGATCTTTTTTGTTTCGCGTAAATTAGCGTTTTTAATTCAAAAAACTGATACGACTTTGAGCAACTATAAAATATTTATGTTACCGGAAAATCAACTTATTTTGCAAGAAAAAATGTTTAAAAAATCACAGAGGTCGTTTTTAGGGAAACCTGTGGTTTGGGCGGTCTTGGAGGTGCTCTTAAATATCTTTGAAATCCAATAACTCGAATGTTTCATGTCTTAGAGAGAAGTGGTTTTCATTTTTTACTCGCCTTCTAAATCTCTTTCAGACTATTCGAGTTCGACTTTGAAATTTAAAATTCATTTAATCCACTTTTATGACCGCAGACGTTGTGACGTCATAACTTGACATTTTGCATGAAAAACAAAAACTTAAAATAAAATAATTGGTCAGCAATTGTGGTCTATCTGGCAAGTTTGGTCAAGGAATGAAAATAAATGTAAAAGATACATAAATTTAGCCTTTAGTCAATGATCCCTTTGAGGGGTGGTTTGGCCCCACCGTGATTTTCTCAGAAACTGAATTATTTTAAATTACAGTTACACATAAATGGCTAAAATATAAAAGGTTCAATTTGATAATAACAATTTCCGAAAAGAGATAGTCTTAAGTCTTTTCTTAAACCTTTAAATTGTCACAACATCTTATTTCTAGTGGCATTGAATTTTTTGTCTCAAGGCATGAGCTTCACTATTGAAATTCAAGAAGGTCCTGGAGAGAGCATTCCTCTTGTTGAACAAACTCCGGAGCAAAGTGACCAGTGTTATAGCCCAAGTGGCTCATTTGGTCAGCATCCCCTTCGGCCTGACCACCACCGCTCAGACCAAGAACAACAAGCGCAACAGGCTGGTTATGGTACAGGAAGTCAAACTTCCCCGACACCGTCAACAGGTGTTGCGTTTTCCGGGGGAGGCATTCGATCAGCAGCATTTTGCTCAGGTGTACTGCGTTGGATACTGAAGAAGAACCTTAAAATGGGTTATCTGAGCTGTGTGTCCGGGGGAGGTTACACGGGGGCAGCATTTCTCGACTGGATGTACCGTTCAAAACAGGATACTGAAAAGTGGCAACATAATTTCTTTGAAAAGATGCATCACAACGCTGGATATCTCTGCAACTTTCAAAAGCCTTGCTCTGCAATCTGTGACCCAATCTTTTTCATATTTCTTGTTATCGTTACTGTGTTAGTTTTGCCGTGTTTGCTCTGGTGTCCCTACGCATTTCCGGTGGCCGAAGCAGTTGACTTCATGTTTGGAGACATCTTGCGTGAGAGCAGTAGCTGTAATGAACCTGGCGATCAACCAACTGTTGATCCAAACAGGTCGAAAAGCTCTTACCTGTTGATGGAACTGTACGGTAACTGTAGCCCAACATCTAAACGTATCACCCTCTTCACCACAACGTCTCTGTTGTCCTTATTTTTTTACATCGTTTCAAGGTCAAGATGTAAATTCTCCCGCCGTTTTAAAGGCCTTTTAAGATTGTTTTCAATCGTCGTTGGTTTGTTGTTTGCCTTTACCTTTTTGCCATGGATAACTTATGACTTTCTTTGGCCTGTACAAGTCTGGATTCAAGTTGTAGTATTCTTCATTTGCCTTGTGCTTCCTTTCTTTTTCCCTGTTATTCGTAACTATGCAGGCATTTTTCTTTTCTTTTATGTTTATGTGTTCATTGTGAGCTGGAAGGTGTTTAAGATACAGCTGTTGGGCAAGTTTCCTTATTCGGATGCTCTTTTCTATCTACTGTTGGTTGTATGCTGCGCGTTGATCGTGCTTTTCCCAATTCTTGCAGCTGTGCACTGTCGTCTGTTCAACGCTTACTACAGGTGAGTAAAACCTACTGACAAATAGTTTGTTAAATTTCCAAGATAGACAATGATTAGATATAAACTGAGCTGAAAGCAATTCAGAAGTCTACTGATTTCCGTGTAGTTATGACGAACGCCAATAAACAGTTAAAGGAAAACTTGGTCACGTTTGCTGTTTGCCGTAAACGTGACTCTTTTGAGACCGTAAGATCGTGGTTTGGCCATCTTATCGTGAACGGCAAACCGCGCTTTGCGGATAGAGGTTTCACGTGACCCGTCTGCACATATTTCGCACGTAAGATTCGCTGGTGATAGCTGGCGCCAGCCTTGTTTGTTTTCATTGATTTGTTCGCTTCTACTGTATCTTCGCTGAGAAATCGTCTTCAAAAGTACATTTCGATGGAATAGAATTGATACATTAAGAAAAAGAGTTATAAAAAGTCTCAAATGTGGATTTGTGATGTTTTAGGGCGCGAAAAAACCTTGCGAAAAATCACTTACCTCTAGAGAATGGTCTAGCCGTACAAACGTGAACCTCAAACCGTAAAGGACACTTTTAAGGATATCTTCATAGCGTTGGACCCATTCATTATTACGTAGACGTTTACGCAGACATTAATTCAGTGAAGTTAACCTCAAAACTAAATTAAAAACCCCTGTCCACCTTGCCTGCGAACGCAAACTTATCTCCCGATCTCTGGTCGTCGCTTCTCTCCACCCGAAAAGTAACCAACTCTTCAAGTGGAGAAAAGCGATTGAAGTATATCTGCGTTCGAAGGGTACTGTCTATCGGATTTGTATTTGGATGCATCTTGTTCCCAGGGCAGTCAAATTAACCAAGCCGGCCGGTACTCACTGGTCCCTTTCTTTCTAGCAGGACTTTAGAGTCTCATTCTTTGAATTTACTCGGTCCCGTTCAAATAAATCTGTCCTAAGTTAGCGTTTTTAAATTAAATGAAAAACGTCTAGTCGACTCCCTATTGTAGGTTTAGGTCGTTTAAAGGGTTGGTGTGAAGAAACTCAGGCTGTGTTCATTTATGTCTCCACTTACTTGAAGGAGCATCTAAAAAGTCTGCCGCTTATACATATAAAAAAGGTTTTTGGCTGTCAAGCATGAGACGCAGTGTTTCATCACCAGATGAAGCACCGAGAAAAGAGTTAAAAATGCGACGCGCAGCGGGGTGATTTTTGACGAACTTCGAGGTGTTTCATCTGGTGACGAGGCACTGTCACGGTATCAAATGCTCTATATTTCTTCTCCAACAAAATGATGTTAGAAGCCAATAGGATAAATTAAAGGATACAAATTGAGCAGTTTTTCATCTGATTTCCAAACAGCCATTAAACATTTCCTTTGTATTTTCGTTATGAATTGTTAATAAGTTTAAGAGGTTAAGATCAAGCACCTGTCGACAACATCTCTGTGCATGCGCCCGTGGTTATCGATATAAACACAAGTTGTAACAGTCTCCTTATTTCTTTGCTGCAGGTGGTCACTGACCAAAGCCTTTTTCCATGCTCCACCATGTTCCCAGTGGAACGATGTGTTTCCTTGTTGCGGGTTCGTGTACGAAAGCGTACCTACTTGGATTTGGAAGCTAAATAAGGACAGAAAAGAACTTTTTTTGAGTGATCTCAACGAAATGCAACCCAAATTTATCAGCAACATCACTGTGAATGATTGGCAAATAGGCAGCAGACAAGGTCCTTGTCACCACCTCATAGCATTTTCGACAGAAGATGTAAAAGTTATTGGCAAGTATGTGGATAAGAAAGGGAAAAGTGTCAAGCCTAAACCTTTGTACGATCCGAATAATGAGCGTGTACCACTGTTTAAGCCCGAACATATGCGTTTGTCTCAGGCAATGGCCATATCTGGTGCTGCGTTAAGCTTTGACATGGGTAGCTATGAAAGCAGTCTAGATATGATATTGGATCTCTTGTCTTTGCTGGGGCTTGGAATGGGAGCAGAATTGCCTAGTGACCAGATGAACCTAGGGATACACAAAGAAGAGTCATTTCGCAAAGCTTGCAAAAAGGTATGCACACTGTTAATTTTTGGCACTTTGGGGCTGAAACATTTTTTGTGTGTGACAATAATACAGCCCTGCAGGCCAAAGACTGAATAAGCCTCTCTTGGAGCCATTTGAGTCCAATTTAAGCCAAAACGGCCTCATCATATACCTATTCCAGTCCACGCTGCAGACGCTGGGACTCATTTCATCCCGTTGGTGCAAATCAGCCCTAGGTACAGTAGAACCTCGATGTAAGGGCCAAGAGACTGGCAAATTTGTTCGCAATAACGAGGTTTCGTTATATCTAGATTCTTTTTCATATATTTTACTATTATTGGGTGCCCTATTGGAGGACTTCGTGATATAGAGGTTCGCTATTTCGAGGTTCCATTGTAATTGAACTGTATTGTCCTGATTTAGGGAGCCCAATTAGGGCCCTCAAAATAGGACTGTATTTTACTCTCCGAATTGGTCCCAAGTTTTAGGACCATAAAAGATATTTTTGATTTAAAGTGCATGTTTCGGGCACCTAGATCCCCGTTTAACTTACTGTTCTTCAGCACAGATTGCGATAAAGGAAAATTTAAAAGAGCCTCTCCCTCCCCCTTAGGGTTTGTTCTCGGAAATATATGGGTGGAGTGGCACGCTTTCCCCCCTATTTCAGTAAAAAAAAAAATTCCGATTTTCGTTACCCCGGAGCATGCACACTCTGATACACGTTCCCGCCGCTACTCAGCAGATGTTATGTCAACATTATCTTTAGATTTTGAGAGCCGCCCGCTTCTCACACAAAGGTTGCGTCTTCTAAAATCCTAGCCTGCGTAAACAGCCGTTTCTCCTCGTCCTCGCCGCTGGAGACGTTTTGTCGAGAGGAGGAACGTCTGCGACTCAGCGACAGAAATTCCATGCTGATGACGTAAATCAATGATTGCACAATATATCCGGTAGTCATGGGGATCCAAAAGCAAATTTGTTCATTTTACGTTTCTCCTGGTCGAATTTGGTTAAGTGTTGTGTTCATCTGCGAACGAGCTCCAGCAAAACTCAAATGCTTCTTCTAGAGAAGAATATATTCCACAAATATTGACTGTTTTGTTATGGATTCACCGCGTTTACATTTGACCTTTGTTGCCTTTTGACTTTTCTCTGTCATTCATAAACGATAGCTAAAACAATGTAACTACTCCGTCGTCCAATCAGCGCTTATGACCGGATTCCGGACAGATTTTACTTCATCAGTATGGAATTTCTGTCGGTGAGTCGCAGACGTTCCTGCTTGCGGCGAAGAGCGAAGAGAAAACGGCTGTTTTCCCAGGCTACTAAAATCCATACCCAGTGCCCGAACAAACTGGGTCATAAGCAGAGCTCAAAAGCCATACCCTTGGGCTGACTGCACATTCCCCGCCCTGTGGCTGAAATAATGGAGTGCTCCTTCTTCTCGCGAAATCACTTGGTCTGGAACATAAGTGACAACATTTTCACTAGCCTGAGTATCAGGCGTTTCTGGGGGAAAAGGGGAAAGATGTAAGCGAAAAAGGAGAGAGCTGAAGGAGAGAAACGTGAGACAGATGCTTTTGCTGGAGCCTTCCACCCCCACACAGCATGATTCGATACCATCCAATCAAAATCACTTCCGGTCATTGGGTTGTCAGCTTCACGTGTCAAAAAATTCGCCTAAAATAAATCTCACCTTACGGTCTGGCCGAGCTCCGATGCTTGTGTTGCTACGATTTCCCTCTTTTCTGAAACCTCCAATGAGGAGTTTTGGAATATTTGTAATGGAAAACCTACCGTTTTTGAGGAATTATAACATGTTTTAGGAATTGTGCTAGTGTAAGATCGCCAACGCTCTGTTTGTAAATAAACGTGCGCCCGGAAAATTGTAAATTGCTCTTGTTTACAGAGTTACAACAGGCGCTCATTAACAACAGGACCTGAACAATCGATGGCAATCGATAACAATCGATGACAATCGATATCAATTAATCGATCGATGTTGATAATCGATGGACAATCGATCACGAAAATTTTTGTGATTATCGATTATCATCGATTATCAATATCAATCGATAATCGATGGCAATCGATAACAATCGATGACAATTGATATTGATAATCGATGGACAATCGATGACGAAAATTTTTGTGATTATTCATTATCATCGATTACCGTTTTCAGTCAAACATTTCAATTGTCAATTTCATGGAGTACTAATAAAATTACACATTTTGATCTCATTGCTTTTTATTTCAGTATAAAAACTAGCGAGTAGCAATGCGTAAACTTGTTTTTTCGCCCACACGTTTCGCGCGAGTTTAAAATTCATAGAAACGTACTACGGATTTGTGTGTAAGAAAAACGAACCCCACTGTTATGCTTAACGAAACAGCTGGAAAATTAGGCGAGGTGTGAAATATTTTTTGCTTGATGTAACCTTTGGAGCCAACAGTTTAGCTATAAGTATTCGTAAAATTTGTTCAATTTAATGCACACATTTTCTGTTATACGTGACATTTTCGAAGCTAAATCGATCAAGTTTGTACTAACAACGAGGTATGTTAATTGTCTTAATTATTTGTGCTGTTTTTCACGGAGCCACATCGATGAACAATTCTCAAACTTTGCTACTGAGGTTTAAAAATAATGTACGATCTGCGTACACTCCCGCGATACCTGAAGATACGGAGACATGAATTTAGTGCCAATCGATGACAATCGATGAAGTTCGCGACCACCTAAGTGTGATTATCGATTGATCATCGATTGGCCGATGCCAATCGATGCTAATCAACAGTAATTAATCGATTTTCATCGATTGATCGATTGATTTTCCGATCATCGATTTTCATCGATTGTTCAGGTCCTGTTAATAAGCAGGTTCCTGAGAGTCTGGCAGCTAAATAGCTGATGTAGATCAGGCCGAGAATCGTCCGAGGGAAAGCGAAATATGATGACGCCCGCTTGAGCTTAAGAAAAAAATTTTGGAAGAGGAAGCGAACGAGCTCTAATCACGTCCGCTATCGTAACCGGCAAGAGCAAAGTCAAGCTAAAGCCTTGGCGCTGTCTGCTATTCTCAATACATGGCTACCTCGCTCTAATTTTATTTACAGCAACAATACCCTTTTAACAGCAGGATGTTGTAAATCAGAACTTAGATATCTGAAGCACTGATATTGTCTTCTTTGCCCGGTCTTGTGAAACCAATACTCCGACATAGTTTCGGCAGAAGCTGGTATATGAGGCTTTTCCCGAGAACATCTTTCCTTTTAACTACGAGGCTTTGAAAACACAATTCTTGCTCGGGTTTTACATTTATTCCAGGAAAGAACTTGAGAGCGCCCTCTAGAGCCTTTTTGAACTCCTCTCTGCGTCTCTGTCCATAAAAGTACCACATGAAATCAAAGCATCTATGAAAAATTTCAATGGCTTCTCCTTGCCGATCGCTCTGCTCGTATTTACTTGCGGTTGGTGACGTCAGGGGTTATTGTGTGTTATCCAATAGGCCATTTGCACTAAGAGGTAATGTGACATTGTTTTTATGAAAATGAAGGTTATATGATTTTACCTTCGAAAATCAGTGAGTGGGTCATATCTTAAACAAAATAATAGTGATTTGGTTTGTCAAACCCGCACCATTTTCTTAAAATGAGTAAGTTTGTATCTGGTCACGTGACCAAAATGTGATTTTTAAAATTATGAATTACCTCTCTCTGAACGGAAATTTTACACTTAAACTTCAAGAAAAATGTTGAAAAGATGATGTGGTAACGTTTACAGCACATCTGAGGGTAACTATCAAACGTTTAACAAGATGTAAGCAAAAAGTAGTTTGGCCGCCATGTTGGAGGGCAAGAGTATCCCTTCCAACATGTTCGTTTAGTTAAAGAAAAGGATCTTATCTCATAAAGAAAATTATTCTTGTCGAAGTGGAGCAAGTATACCGCTTTTTAAAACAACTCTGATGGGTCTTTTCTCTTCTATTATGTAGTTCCAGAAAATATCCTTACTTCCCCCCCCCCCCCCCCCCCATGGAGGGCACTTTCGCTTTAGACCCCCCACTCCAGGGGGTGCTGTCATATCCTCGACCCCCTGTGGAATTTCCGTAATTTTTCAACTTGCTTGGGTACCCCTTGAAAAGAATATTTCCGTCAAAGAATGCTGTTGCGCTATATTATTATGCGAAAGATATTTTTTTATTCGTGTTTTAAAATACAGCCAAGGAGTTTCTTAAATAATTAGTAATAATTAACCTTGGAGGCGATACCTTTTACACTTCTGATTACTGACACTCTTTGTATCTATCTCGATGTTTATGTCACCTTTTATTTCTTCAGATTTTTTCGTTCTAATTAAAAGTGTTGTTTGGTTTAAATGACATGCCCCGCTTAATACAAGCACCCCGTTAATACAGACACTTTCTATGGCCCATTCATTGTCCTTATTAACGAAGTTTGACTGTACTTCCAAACTGAGTCAAATGAAATATAAAAGTATGGACAACTAAAGCATCAAACAAGGCACGGAAGAACAAATTGAGGAAGGAATAAAGATATTAGAAACTGTTTTTCTTGACAGATTTAAATTTTTTCTCTGTTGTTATACGCTTGGGAGACTTATTTGTCACGATTTGTCATTCCGAAGTTATCTCTAGCAAATAAAACTAAAAAACACTTTGACTAAATAGACCATTTTCGATATATTAAAATTCATACGTGGCTCCGAGGCTTGGGGGAATAAAACAAAAGAAATGTTTTATTCATCACTGAGCCTCAAGATGATTTCTTTTGTTTTATTCCCCCAAGCCTCGCAGCCATGTATGAATTTTAATATATCGGAATTGGTCTATTGCCAACAGGGGTCTTTTCTGCATGAGCATGCGCGACCGCTGAACAAGCGATGTGCATGGAGGCTCACCACGGGGTCTGCCTTCATCAAAATGGCGCGTCTCAAAGCCATCGTCGCGATTATTTTTCTCGTTGGTCGTGGCGAATGTGCTCGTGATTTAACAAAATGTGTAGTTTGCAAAAAAACTGTGACATGGTCTTAACAAAAGCGAAGTAGACCGGCTTTAACATACACGAGCTACCATCAAATTTCACCTCCCCACTTGACCTGGACAACATTGCGCGTATATGTAGTGCCTGTAAGATTGCGCTAACCTCATCAAAGTCTAAACAAAGTGCCGAAACGTTTGTTGATGCAAGTAAACACTTTCAATTTCTTCGTTTGGAAATGAGAAAGGAACAGAAATATTAAAAAAAAAAAAACCACAGCAAATTTCAGCGAGCGGGCTCGAAGTGCGCAATAGCCGGCGTTGAGTTCAGCAGTGAATTCATATATGTTCTACAATTTTCCCAGCACTTAAAAGCTACAAAATTAACAGCACACGAGACGTAGATTAGTCGCCTGGTGAGATGTTGGTGGTAGTCACTCTGTATGTCTCGAAAAATAAAAAAAAAAATGAATATCAATGAGACACAGTCAAAACTGTATTCAAAAGGACCGAAATTAAAGTCGAATCTTGTGACCGATTTCGATGAAACAAACGGTTAGGTTTCCCAAGAAGTATAGTAAACATGTGATGCCGACCAAAAGTTAAAAATTTTTACAGCACTTAAGTTCTGGCTAAATGAATATTCCTGTTAATACTGCGTTACAATGTTAGTCCACGCAAAAACAGGACGTTCTACAATTTTCCGATAAACAAACTTTGTATCGCTAAAATACTTAAGGGAACAACTTTCTATTCCAACTGATAACGGCGTGGTAGTCGCCCGCTCATCGTTATTAATTCACTCCCGAAATATGGCTAAATCAGCTATGAACAAATTATTGACAGAAATCCTCTACGGTTTCGAGAAACTAATTTACATCCGATTTATAGACAAACACTAAATAAAGAACATTTTGCTCAATAACTACGCAACAGCAATGCATTCTATGCCAAACTTTGCGGTTCTTGAACGGGAATCAAGACACGAGTCGAGCGCCAAACAATAACAAGCAGCCATGTTCGTGTAAGACTTCTTTGAGAAACTTGCTCTTTCGCCTCGTTCAGCGCATCAGTCTCCACTTTAAATCACTAGATCTTTACTTATCTTGTACAACGAAGGTCTTTCCTAAGTTCCTGCTATCATTTCAATGTCAAGCAAGCTTTCAAAGTGAACAATTTGGCTCCTACGACTATGCAGCACGGTCGCTGTCACTGGTCGCGTGCTCTTTGTCAAGTAAGCGGTCGCGCATGCTCATGCAAAAGACCCCTGTTTCTTTTTTAAACCTGTTTCTATTGCCATATATACAGATAGTCTGCTAGAAACTAACTTTTTAATTTTTTCTTAATTTGTCTTCTTTTAAAGCTCTTGCCTCCGTTCCTGTTGGAGGTGCTTGTGTTATTTCCTCTCATCGCCATTCTGTTTTGCTACCCTTTGGGAAGCAAAATCAATGTAATAACGGAGTTGATTCTTGTACACATTGGCATTCTTTTTGTGTTATCTTTCATTGCCGTGCAAGATACTGGATTCCCTGAGGATAAACGCGGTTGTAATGGAATGTCTAGCATTCTACGGTAAGTAAAGAACTCTTTGAGCTTGAAGAAAGGCGGTGTCATTTTAAGCTCAGTTATGATGTATCGTCATGTGACAAACGTTGGTTAAGAAAATAACTACGTTCTCGAAAAGATTTCCCGGTACTTATGACCTTCCAAATACGGGCTGGGGCAGGCGCTTTGTCCCTTTGAGCTACGAGTAGACCCATAGAGTAAACTAGCCTGTTCCAGGCTCCCAGATAGTAAGGATGAGGCCTAAGTACTGAAAATCATGCGAAAATATGAGCGCGTTATCTGGTTTCTCGTTTTATTTTCGTGTTCGCGCTTTCTCAATTTCATGGACCCGACTTTCTCGGAGCTTCAAACAGGCTAGAACCCTCATAGAGAGAAGGGTTATGTGTCTCTTTCAACAAACGTTTCTCTCTTTTGACATAGACCAGTTTCGAATGGTTAAAATTCATAGTTGGCTCCTGGCTGAGGGGTATACAGTATAAAGGTACAAAAAAATGGGGAACAAAGAAAAGTGATGTTACGTGTTCTGCCACACACGTTCACACCTGTCGTGCAACAAATCAGGTTGGTGCAAAATACGTGAATACTGACTTCTGATTGGATAAAATTATATGGGAGTCACTCCAAACACGGATCATCGGCCAGTAAAATGTATAACATGTACAGATTTTGTGGCAAAGCGTAGATTCTGCAACAACGTTGCGCAACCTGCAAGAACCTAGTTTGTTGCAAGATAGGTTTGAACGTGGGTGTTTTTCAACTCGTTTTGCAGCAATTTTTGTTGCCCGTTTTAACGTACCTTGAAGCAAAAGAAATCGCATTGGGATTCGTGGGTAAATAATTCGCTTCTTTTGTTTCATTCCTCTCAGCCTCAAGAGTCAAGCATGAGTTCTGATCATTTGAAGCTGGCCTATCAGAGGCTTTCTCTCAGCCGGGACTGAACTAGTATCTATTTTTTGCTCCCTAGATCACGTGAATGTTTGTGATACTCTGAAATCCCTTCTCCACTCCCCTTGTCGGACGCTCTCCTTAACTGTAATCGACACCCATTGTCGCAAGGTCTGAAGATAAAACTAGGTAATAGAACTTTTTAGCTTGTCCGTTTTGTTTTCCCATTGCAGACCACGTGATGTTACCCAGATAAGTGTTTCTTTCTAATGTCGTCCCATGCTCGTGCATCCACGTACATATGCATGCATTACTAACGAAAAGACAAAAGGCAAATTCCCTTGAGAGCATCACGTCGTCTGAATAACATAAAAGCTAAAGAGGTTTATTTCAAGTTCACTGTCGCAGTCGTGCAGTGACGGCAAAGAAATGTACAGAAGAGCTTGATGCACGTGCGAATTTGTTGTTTTGCCTATTCAACTTATTGCTTTTTGACGTTCTTGTTATCGTCGCCGTCGTGTGTTCACACTATATCGGATTCTTTCCACCGGCAAGTGCGAAGCCGGTGCGATGCCATTCTCATTCCCAGAGCCTCCTGGGGTCCTGAGTACGATTTCAGGACTTCCGGTTATTTCTGATTCAAAAGTAAGTTGAAGAATTCTCTTTTAAAAGCTTTGAATCACCTTAATTTACAGTCATTGACACTTCGGAACGAGCAAGTGAACGCTATTAGAAACGTTGTTGAAAATCAGAAATGACCGGAAGTCCTAAAATCTAGGACTTAAAATCCTGTGTCCCCAGAGCTTCCTGGTCTTTGCACTCTGGCCTCCAGGAGGCTCTGGGGACGAGAATGGCACGATGCGCGATGTGCGTGAACGACTTGCGCTGCCACAAGCCGCTGCTGTTCGTACTATACCGGCGGATAGCTTCTCGTGGCGCCACAAAATCCTCCTAATGATCAGCATAAAGTATAGAGCTCTCCACTTACTCAAGTGTCCCTTGCTGCAATTTGTTTTTTGAAAAACAAATAAACTTCCGTCTCTCAAGTTTCCAAGTTTTTTTTTTTCTTGTTGTTGTTGTTGTCTTAATCGTACTGGTAAGTAAGTTCAGTGGTAAGCTCGACCAGCTGCACTTGCTCGAAGGTTCACGCTCAGTCTATTTCATGTCTCCATCTGATGCTTTCAATCGCCAGTTTTAGATTTAAGTTTAATATTGAAAGCGCGGGTTTCGTTTTTCTCGCAGATGGTTGCTCCCTCGAGTTTTTTTCGTTCGCTTTCTCCGGGGATTCCTGAACATCAATCATGTGTCCACCAGGCCTCCTCCAATGTTAAGGTTGAGCGATGGAGGTCACTTTGAAAATCTAGCTCTGTTGCCGTTGCTGGAGAAGAAATTAGATTATATTGTTGTTGCTGATGGTTCCTGTAATCCAGGAGGCGAAAAGTACGCTGATGCACTTCTCCATGCCATTAAGAAAGCAAGGGAAATACTCCACTGCTCATTTACACCACTCACCAATGATGAGGAGACTGAAGGTGGTGGAACTCGAGATATTGAAGAAGATATCCGAGTCCGTTTCTTGACGAAAAAGAAAGGGCGGTTCCCAAGGCACTATAGGTTCAAAGTCCACTACTATGATGTAATTGATGTAAATGGAGTCCCAGTCGACAAATTCTCTGGAAAAACAGGCGAGATACTCTTCTTAGCACCCAGGCACCCAAAAGAGTGCAAGGAGGAGGGTGAGGACGAGAACGATGAGAAGTGGAAAGAGTTTGACGTTGAGGGAAATATAATAGTAAATGAAGAAAACCATGACGATCTCTGGAACAAGCCGAGGAAGCTGACTGAAGACCAAGCTAATCGACTGAATTGGTGTTGCTGTCGATGTTGCCATGGTGAAATTAAAGGCAAAGCCAGCAAACTGACTTGCTGTCGCTGTGATTGTGATCGTAGATGCTGTAGTTGTTTGTGTTACTGTTTCCCTGGTGACATCTGCCATCGTATCTCTTCATTTTTTCTGCGGGGAGGTTTCCCTCATCACACCACCGGAAATCAGTTCTTCACCCCCGACATGTTTTCAGCTTACCATTGTGAGGGGCTCGCAGCTTGCATTGAAGCTGAGGATAAAGCTAAGGAGTTTTTTAGGGAACTCCTGGAAAGTCCTATTACACGGCCCTAACATTCCAGTCTACGGATGAAAGCATAGTTACCGGGTTACCATGGTTACCGGTCGTTTGACTAGTCATTATTACTTAGTAGGGCTACTGGTAATTATGTTGTCAAGGTAGCCTTCGAGAAAGCAGAGAGTATTTGCAGTGAAGCTTTAGTTTATATTCTGCTTCATTCTCTCTTGCTTTTTGATACTGCAACTAGGGAAGTCATTATTAGGTGAATTAGGTAAGCATTCGTATATTTTTTTATTTGTATATGCCTTTACTGCTGTAATTTACTGAAGACTAGATGCGACAGCAGAATGGATGAGGTGCTATTAAGGTTTCAAGTAAAAACAGTGCAAGTAGGTCGCCCTTTCTATGTCGTTTAAGTTAGCTTTTAGTGTCCTTTAAAATTAGTAAAGAAACAGCACTGACTCCGCATAGTATGTATCGACCGGATTAGCCTGCGTCACAGACGTAATTAACCTTGTTTAGTACCAACGTCTGCGCCGGAAGCAGCGCCGAGTTCTTTGTTCTTGGCCTCTGAGGGACTCAATGAATTACCTCAAGTACGTTTCGAATTTCCTTTCATCCTTATTGGCAAATTAACAATGGTTTTTTGAGTTAACAGGCCAATCATAGCGCGTACTCAAATCCTGGTACACATGTGGGTGCCTAGAGCAAAGATTTCGGCGCTGTTTTCGTAGACGGACTTAATCAGACCAATGGTAAGACGCCAATCAAGTCTCGGCTGCTGGGCTTGCTGTAGCATATGTCTTAGAGGGTAAACTGTAGGATATATAGGAGCGTGTTGTCTCTGTTGTACTTGAGATTCATATATCTCATTCCTAGCGAAAAAAAAACATATCTTAGTGATTAAAAAGGCAGGTATATATTTTTGGGATTTTTGTACTTTTATAGATTATTTTTGTGAAAAGTAGTAATAGCCTTTTAAATGGTTACATCAATTTTCCCCGTTAATGGAAGCGTTATTTCCTACTTGTATTTTGTTATAATAAACTTTGCTTTAAAAAAAGGGCCAGTTATAATAACTACCGTCGGAAGAGCGATTTCGGATTTTAATTAAGTGGGTACAAACATTTTGCACGCCCGTCTACTTTAGTATTGTTGTGGTCCCAAATGGTGCTTTAGAAGGGGACCAAACAAGGGCAATCCACGTTTGATACTGTCCCAAGGTTGCATCAAATCTGCAGCAAATCTGCCCAGCTCGCCTATTTTCTCAACTCGGACTGGAGTATGGAAAGAATAGGGATCTTTAGCATCAGGTTTTTCATGAGAAATGGCAAACCGCAAACCGCAAAATGTCACGTGACCACGGCCTTGCGGTCACGTTTGCAGTTTGCAGTTCACGTTTGAACCGCAGGAAGGGCTTCCAGCGGTAAGTGATTTACGGCAAGGTTTTTTGCCACAAAAAATTGTACAGCCTCGCGTTTAATTAAAGGTATGAACTAGCTTTTTATATCCGTTTGCGA
Organism: Porites divaricata; assembly: GCA_038088405.1. Lineage (NCBI taxonomy): Eukaryota > Metazoa > Cnidaria > Anthozoa > Scleractinia > Poritidae > Porites > Porites divaricata. Next base: position 12,919,242 of record JBBMOI010000007.1, read on the forward strand.
TGTGTTTGTTGGATTTTTGATCTCGAATCAATGAATTATTGCTGATTTTTGGGCGATTAAAGTGATGCACTTCGACTTGATAAAAACAACATGGCGGCCCTAAACAATGAACGCGTAGTTAAAATCAATTTTATACTCCTTTCTGCCGTACTAACAAAGGAAAGTATTCTGTTCCAATCCAGAGTTAATTTTTTTTTTATGTTGTTACTGAATCCATAACTTAACTCAGTCTCTGTTTGGTTCCTATTTTTAACGTATCACTTCGCAAATATCATTTTATTTTGCTTATTTCTTTTAGACTGGGGAGCCCAGGCTTCATAAAGCCTTCTGGTTTCTTCTGGGCTCCCTTGCAACCTTACAATTCCTATGTGTATTCTTGTATTGTATTGTATTTTAGCTAAATAAAAATGAACTGAACTGAACGCCTTGCTAAAGTTTGAAATCTCGGCAACACGAAACTGCAAACGCGTAGCTGCGGTTTGCGGTTTACCTGATGCTAAAAGCTGATGCTAAAAGGTCTCTAAAGAATGCGTCGACGCATGCGTCAAATCCGCGGGTTCATCGTCGTATAAAATATGAGAAACTGCATGGAACGTTGTAAATTTGGAGCCGTCTACACCAACCCTTGGGGGGGGGGGGGGGTATGAGGGTATATCTATGACAAAATTCAATAACCTAAAAGTGAAAAGGGTTAAGTCAAATCTGAAATATGCCGAGTCAAAGGTGGTAAAAGAAAGACCACGGTAAGAGGAAGAAATACTTAAAAAAGCCACTATCAAAAAGGCATCGCGCTAAAAGGCAACACGCAAAGAGGCATAACGCAAAGAGGCAACACGCAAACAGGCATCACGCAAAAAGGCATCACGCAAACAGGCATAACGCAAAGAGGCAACACGCAAAAAGGCATCACGCATAAAGGTATCACGCAAAAAGGCATAACGCAAAGAGGCAACACGCAAACAGGCATCACGCAAAAAGGCATCACGCAAACAGGCATAACGCAAAGAGGCAACACGCAAAAAGGCATCACGCATAAAGGTATCACGCAAAAAGGCATAACGCAAAGAGGCAACACGCAAACAGGCATCACGCAAAAAGGCATCACGCAAACAGGCATAACGCAAAAAGGCAACACGCAAAAAGGCAGCACGCAAGGAGGCGTTTTTTTTAGCCGCAGAGCTGTTTAGTTTTAATCTGCAAGTTTGAAGTCTCTCGTGACCATACAACTAGCTGCACAAATGCTGGTCAAAGTTAACCTTAAAATGCTACACTAACACTTTTGTGAAAATTGACGCACAAATGGAGGGCGAATGCCGAAGGATCATTTCCTATCTGCAAGGGTATTCTTGCCATAAGCCTTACTGTAATAAACTGAGTAATCATAAACCTACAGCACATACAATTCGCTCTACAAGAAGAACAATTTATACTGAATGCGGGACAAGATTAAAGAATTAGCATTCATCAAACATACTTAGTTACTTAGTTTGTATTTGTCCCTCTTCTTTCCAAACAGATCTTATCTGAGCAAAATAACGAAATTATTTACATTTTTTTGTAAAAATGCGGTTTTAGATATGTGCCGATTAATCTCGAACGTTTTCATACAAAGAAAAAGAATAATATTTTCTAAAAATTCCTCCATTCTTTCCTAAGGATGCCAAAATCATAGAAATCGTTCCTGCCGAAAACACAACCAACACGCATATAAAATAAATAGGTAGCGAAGAGCTAATCGCAACAAACCAGACTGTAGACAGATTTTTAAAATTGTTTTCATTAATGTACCGAAATTTGTTCGAGATCATGTCTATTCCACTGTTCGCTTTTCTTATCTGGACCGTTCGGTGTGTTTCGTACAAATATTTGTAAACCACGAATCTGATTGAAACAGTTTGCTGAGTTACAAGAATTGTCCGTCACGGGGGTTTTATTTGCGAAACCGGGAGATCATTCTTAACTAGAAGAAAAATACATGCCAGTTATATATGACTCATTGTGAAAGTTTACAATCGATAAGGATTCTTGGTTTTCGTACTGAAAAAAAGGTATTGTTGCCGCCAGACTCCGTGGCGCCAGCGCGTGACAACTGAGCAAGATTATTATTAAAATTTTTTACAATAACAGTACTTTCACGTTTTACTTTTAAATAGAGCAAAGTCAGTCAGAGTCGGCATCATTCAGCTTTTAAATCACATCTCTCCTGAATTGCGAGAGGAAACTGCGGTGCTTAAAAAATGATGAAACATAAGCTTTTTGTGACATCGTGACACAACATCCAACCCGTCTGCATGCATCACGCATCCTGGAGATTTGCATCAATAGTAAAGACGAGGACCAGGATCATAGGTATTGCTTTCTAAAAATACTACTTAATTTCGAACAAAAACCAACCAAAAAATAATGTTCGCATTGTGTCAGTTGGAAGCAGTCAGCAAGCTTCATTGCGGGTACATCAAGCGACACCAAACAAATCGCATATTAATTAATAAAGTAATTCAGTTACAGTAACCGGTTTACAGATTGTAGCACATCAGACTGTCAGATTCAATATTAAAATATTGAGTGAAAGGAGAGGGACAAATACAAACTAAGTATGTTTGATGAATGCTAATTCTTTAATCTTGCCCCGCATTCAGTATAAATTGTTCTTCTTGTAGAGCGAATTGTATGCGCTGTAGGTTTATGATTACTCAGTTTATTACAGTAAGGCTTATGGCAAGAATACCCTTGCAGATAGGAAATGATCCTTCGGCATTCGCCCTCCATTTGTGCGTCAATTTTCACAAAAGTGTTAGTGTAGCATTTTAAGGTTAACTTTGACCAGCATTTGTGCAGCTAGTTGTATGGTCACGAGAGACTTCAAACTTGCAGATTAAAGCTAAACAGCCCTGTGGCTAAAAAAACGCCTCCTTGCGTGCTGCCTTTTTGCGTGATACCTTTTTGCGTGATGCCTTTTTGCGTGTTGCCTCTTTGCGTTATGCCTATTTACGTGATGCCTCTTTGTGTGATACCTTTTTGCGTGATGCCTTTTTGCGTGTTGCCTCTTTGCGTTATGCCTCTTTGCGTGATGCCTGTTTGCGTGATACCTTTTTGCGTGATGCCTTTTTGCGTGTTGCCTCTTTGCGTTATGCCTCTTTGCGTGTTGCCTTTTAGCGCGATGCCTTTTTCTGCGCGATACCTATATGATGGTGGCTTTTTTAGTATTTCTTCCTCTTACCGTGGTCTTTCTTTCACCAACTTTGACTCGGTATATTTCAGATTTGACTTAACCCTTTTCACTTTTAGGTTATTGAATTTTGTCATAGATATACCCTCATAGGGGGGGGGGGGGGGGGAGAAAAAGACCAAAAGGGAAAAAGGAGAGGCAGTTTTTACTCTCTTCCCAATTCCCCCTCCCCTTTACACTCCTACACCCCTTACCCCTTTCGACGCCTTGCCACGTAGGCTATAGTTCGGGTCAGTAGTTCATGTATGACCCCATGAAATGTCCTGATACCCCAGTGCCATGTTACGTCTGTAGGTACAGAATTGTGACCCCGTGAGATGTCCTGACAGTAGCTATAGTTCGGTTGAATTCTGCTACCCTATTGCTGGTTTTCAGTGTCACGCCATTCAAAATAGATCAAAATAAAAATCAAAACCGTTCAATAGATAAAGTCCAGAATCTGGGAAATGAAAGGAGGTACATATACAAAGACCCTCGCCAAGATTCAGGTCAAAGGAATCTTTCGTATACGAGATATCCGAAGAAATGTTTTACCCAAACTTATAGAGATTTGTATGGAGACGCCATGCTGGTGCTCACCTGGATGAGCTCCAACATGGCGGATGGAAACCAACAGAAACATCTGTTACCGAGTTTTGCTACAAAAGCGTGAATTCATTATTCGAGAAACTCATAAACATTAAAGTAATACTTTTTTAATACATGAACTGATTAGACAGCAAAATTTCCTGAAGTAAGTCATTTTCTTAACCTACATGACAGCTCTCCTGGCCTTCATGTAAATGCCGCGTCACGCAAAAGCTTAGAAATTCAAGCGCACTCTATCACAAAACCAAGAACCCCTTTGAAGCGAAAATTTGTATGAAAATTAGTTTTTAGCTGCTCTAATGCATCGTGAAAGTAAAATCTCGCCAGAATCGATAGTTTTTTAGTTTGAATTTTAGTGACGTCATTTGAAAACCAACAATACTAGACTTAACTCCCCTGTTCCTTGACCTACTTTTTAGTCACTATTTTTGTTGATAGCAGGAGGGAAATAGGTTCCTCAGTGATGATAGCCAACTATCAGCGCTTTCTTTGTAGCCTTCCCCGCAGACATTCTTAGTGGTTCGTCACGCAATCATTCCTCTCCCCACGAAGAGGAATGATTGCGTGACGAACCACTAAGAATGTCTGCGGGGGAGGCTACTTTCTTTGCTACCCTTAAGTGAGTTTCTGCAAGTTGCTGTCTGTGGTACCTTTTAAAACTGATTTACCGATGGCAATTGGTGGTTTTCATCGTCACGCCATCGAAAAATAAAATCAAAACCGTGAAATGTCTGAAGCCAAGAGTTTCAGAATTATAGAATGTCGGTAAATTAACAACCTGGCCAAGTCTCACGTCTGTGCAGTTTTCCAGTGCTGAGTTGTCCTTAGCCTGTGTACAGCCTCTCCTCTCCTCAAGAGAGGGGCGGTTGCTGTACACAGGCTAAGTTGTTCTTCAAAATGTGTAACAGAAATTTATGAGGCTCACTATGGGGACTTCATATTGGTGCTCCTCCGAGGGGCACAAATATGGCGGCCGGAAATAATGCAAACATCTGGTTTCAAATTCAAAGGGCATAATATTATGCGACATAATAATTTTTAAGCATGTGTGACGGCCTTCTCGGTAGCGGCACGCGAGGTAAACTTTAGCCTGCGTTGCAGCCGGCCCACGTATTCGTAAATATAGCTCTATACAAAAGGTTTAGAGCGTCTGCGACGCAGGCAATCGCGCGGCTTCATTCTGGATTTTTTGGGGGGGAGGAGGGGTGGGGTGGGGCGGGTCTGCTGTTCCGTTTTATTCTGTCCAATATTGCTGTTCACCTTGGGGCCAAACCTGTGCTACGACCTTTGGAATACGGGTTTTCCCTGACTGGTGGTCTGATATGGACTCATTGATTTACATACAATACACACGATGAATGATCTCATTTTTTCGTTTAAGAAAAAAAAAACGTCCTTGGCTTTTGTTTAACGGGTACCCTCTGAAACCATAACTTGTCAGTAATAAAACGTCACAAGATCACTCTTTTCAGTGGCATTTTTTCTTCCACTTCTTTGCTATTCTCGATATTTCAGGGTTGCGTTTTTAACGACCGGAAGTCCATATATGGGATGTGGCCTATACTATGCCGATTGTGTGTACATTGTCGGCATGTCGAGTCAGGACTCGCGGGAATCGCTATGAAACTGCTTCTTACATGTCCATTGTAGTGTACTGAATACTGTATTTCCGAAGCTTAAGTTTTTTTACAAAAAGCGCACAAACCGCTGTGCAATAGGGCGATCATTGTGTAATTTTGGATTGATCACGTGGTTCTTTTAAGCAGAGAGAGAAAACTGTGAAAGAGATACATGTATAAACGGCGATAAAGCTCACGGTTTGATGAAGCTGTATTTTGTCGACAAGAATTTGTCTTATTGAATGTGGATTATAACATGGAGTAAGAAATTCTTTTGTTGATTCGAACAACGGCACTACGGTACCAAAAACAACATTTGTCGC
>JBBMOI010000007.1:12930000-13010000 GCA_038088405.1 Porites divaricata
GGCAGGAACAATGGCTGAGCTGTTCCAAATTGAAATCTTATCGGTGTTTCTAATAATATTTTATTGACTCAGACATGGAGCATTTCCTGTGCTTACTTCAATGTATTAGGTTTGGCTCATAAAAGTTTGGCATCTGAACCGGGCCTTAGTTGCTGATACACTGTGTATTGTACCTTCATCTCTTGCTTTGAGGACACCTACTTTTACAGACACCTTGCGATTACAGACAGCAGGTGGATTCAGATTACTAGTTTGTATTACTGTTTGGGACTCAGACAAACATTTCATTAACATCAGCAAATTCCTCACTTTCGTTTTTTTGTTTGCTTTTTTTTTTGTCTTTTTTATCCTCAACAACACTTTATTACATTTACATACAAGGGAAAAATTACAAAAATGGTAAAAGAACCTGGAAAAAAGTAATTAAAAAGTTATACAAAAATTACAATTTAAATTATCTTTACACTTATACATGAAAAAACAGTAACTTAAAAATTTTTAAACGATCCTCATAACTGTCGTACGGAGTTTTACGAATAGTCTTTCACGCACTAGCCTCTACTTTAGCCTTAAGACAAGTTTCGTTTATTCAAACCTCTTCAGTTTGGCTAAAACTGTTACAAAATTTTTATTTTACATAATAAGGTAATGTAACTGACGAAAACTATATTTGCCAGACGAGTATGATAAATTATTGCACATAGTTATTCACACACATATTCACAATGGTATTGTTAATTAAGCCAAATAAGAGAGCTCTTGAGAGGTTGTAGTTTTCTACTTCAGAGGTGTTTTGCAACAGTGTATTATCACTTGTGCAGTTTGTAAACATTAGAATATTTACAGCTCCGACATAAATGAACCAGGTTTTCTGTGGCTTCTCCACAGAAGGTGCAGGAATCAGACAGTTAAATTGCTATTTTGTAGAGAAAATCACTGGTTGCGATTCATCTATGTAGAAGTTTAAACTGAAGCTTTCTCAGTTTTGTTTTCTTAGTACACCTAAATGGTAATGAGTATGTGCTTTCCCAATTGACAGTGTCATTTCCTATTGAGTCCTCAGCCAACCATTTACCTTGGCTTTTAAGTGGTGTTGAACCTTTTTATTTCAGTGAGGCACTGATAAGCTTTTTTGCAGAATTTTGTGTGGGATAGAAGAGTTTCAGTCACACTTTGGTTTGGTTGTTACTGTTGATGGGTGAACATAGATTTTATACCTTGTTAAAGTAGATACAACTTTGTAGTTTTCAAGATACAGTAGTTAGTGTAGTTAGTCTTAACGTTAAATTTCCTTACAAAAATTATCATCGAAGCAAAAAAATCTGAAAGCCTCATCAAGGAGGTCTTTGACATTCTCCACACCTGCTTTAAATCATGATTAATAATATTTGTAAAAAAAAAGATTTCTTCTCAGTCCTAATCAGTGAGTTATGCCAGATACTGGGTTCTTCTCACTATTATTTAAGTTGGACCAGTATTCTACAATTTCTTTTAAAAAAGGGTCTTTTATTTTCAGCTGTGATGCATCTTTTTGTTTTAAATCGCACAAGAACAGTAATATCCCTCTGTATCTCTCCAAGTAGTAATCGAAAAAAAAAAAACTTTCCATTTGCCTTTGTTTTCTGTGTTTAGGTAGCTATGAACCCATTTCATTTTCAATGATGCATTAAAACTTTGCATATCAATCGTCGTAAGTCTGCCTTTATCGTAGTCATTAGATTTCTGTTTGTTTAATTTTGTCACCTTTGCTATTCCACAGGATATCATATAATATCGAATTTATTTCTTGAACTATTTTTTAGTATGATGGTAGGGATAACAACAGATAGACTATTTGAGACATGGCTAGAGATTTTATTATGGTGATTTTACCCAAGTGAGTCAGTCTTCTCGCCAACCAACTATTAAGAATACTTTGGAGTTTATCTGTCTTTTCCAAAAAGCTGTTATGTGCAGGAGTATCTCTAAAATTTGAAAATCGTACTCCCAATGCATATACTTTATCTTTGGTCCATAATATTGGTTTTGAGGAGGGGAGGGTGATATCTGAACATTTACAGGAGCCAATCCATAGACCTTCAGTTTTTTCATATTTGACTTTAAAACGCGATATCAAGGTGAAGGTGTTTAGAAGGTACAGAGATCTAGAAAGAGAGGACTGAGATCCATCTAAGATGAAAGTTGTGTCATCAGCGTATTGTGATATTTTACATTCTGTGTCAAGGACTTTGATTTCTTGTATCGTAGTATCATTTCTGACAGAATTTCCTAATACTTTAGCACACAAAATAAGAAGATAAGGGGACAGTGGGCATCCATGTCTTACTCTGCGGCTTGAGGAGAAAAAGTCAGAGGTCCATCCATTACTTTGGAACACAGCTATATCGTTGTAAAAGAGTCTAATCCACGCCACTAATGACCTTCCAAAATTGCTTTTTCCCCAGCATTCAGTTTTCCGTTAAAAGCCCTCTGCATTCCTTTTGTTCCAATATTATTCATTGAGTGCAAGTGTATTTTCCTCTGGGAAGAATAAGTTGTCATAAAGATCATTCTTTGGTGCGACAGTTGAAGTATAGAGTTTTTGACAGAAAAATAAATTTGACCCCTTTAGATTTCATCATCTTTTTTAACGACACTATTATCTGACAGCAGTAAACTTTTGATAGTTTTTTTTATTGTGTCATTTTTCAAGATTTAGGAAATATTTTGGATTTTTCCCCATCGTTGTACCAATCAGGTTTTTGATCGTATAATCGGGCCCTTCATTTTTGTGTTTATAGAGATTTCTTGTCTTTGTAGTTTTCTAGCGGCCAGCTCATCCAGTATTTGATTCTTTTCTGTTTCCAATAAATTAATTGTCCTCATCTAGTCTTTTTTCAAGGGATGCAATGTCGTTTTCTAAATGATTTTCCTGGGATTTCATTTTAGCGTTCCTTTTTTTTGCATAGTACAGTGAGCTTGATCAAATTGTCATTTGCACAGTATCCCATCGCTAAAGGAGGGTCGCATCCACCTCATTGTTTTTGTATTCATTTACTACTTCCTTAATTATTATTGTCTTCGTAATTAAATCTATATACTCTCCATACGACAATGCAAGAAAGAGGTGTTCAACTTCCAAAAACCTTGTCCCCTAGGGTTTGTGTTATTTTTAGTATTATGTTATGAGTGAATGGTCTGTTTTAAAGCCCGGCAAAATGTCTGCCCTTGGAGTTGTTGATATTAAACTAGAACTAATAAAGAAAAAGTTTAGACGGCATTGTATCTCCAGATTTCCTATCTCCAAGTAAAAGTTTTTGTATCCACATTTAGAAGATGCCAAATGTCTGTTAAGTCTAAGGAGTCAATGATATACTTACCTTTTTCATTCATTCATTCATTTATTTTTGCCTTTAACAAGAAATACAACAATAGTATACAGAAATACATTCAAGATAATATACATACAATATTCCAACTAAATTATAACAAGATCAAATATGGTAAAGGCAAGGAAGCCTATATACCATATTTATTCGACTATAAGCCGAGCGATTTTTACACAAATTAAAACTGAAGTCAATTAAAATTTGGTCTCTAGAGGGGGTCTCGGCTTATAGCCGAAAGTTTTTGAAAAAAGTTTTTTTCCAGCGCATGGAAACTCCACTAAATCGGGATGTATTTACTTATAAGCCGAGCTAAAGTAAAGAAACACAATATGCAATCGTTGCTGAATTCGAAGTGCGACTGGATGGTAGTTCGAACCGCATCGCTGTCTTGTCCATGTTAAAGATTCTTGATAGGGAATAACCGTTAAGCTGACGGGATGTGATTTACAAATCGATGGAACGTGAGTTTTTGCTGCTCCAAATCTTCCGGGAGACGCTGAGAGAGGGTTGTTTTGATGCGAAGGCTGACGGAATGGCGGCGCTTCCATTTCTTGTACCAACCGAGGGACGCTTTAAACGCAGGATCATCGCTGAATTCTTTTGCCTTTAGAGGTAGCATCAATCCACTAACAGCTATTCCTATGCGAAACGAAACGAGAACGTTACTAAATGATCAAAAGGATAAAAATTTGATGATGTGATGAATTTGTCTTGATGCTTGTGAAAACTGGCCAATGAGAATCTTTCATACACAATATGTTGTCACATGATACTACGATAGTTTTGAGAGTCACACATTCAACTCACATTTGCTCTGCAATCAGCTGATTGATTTATTTCGTGATCGTGTTTCTGTTGTTTGACAGAAAACGTACCTTGACTACCTTGGCTTCTCTGCTCTGTAAACCATTCCAGTATTCTTTGATCGAGCTCCGGATACTTCGGCGTGAAGCATCCCATCGTATTCCGTTTCGCTGACAATTTAATCTCGCCGTTAAAAAGGTTCGCTTAATCTTTCCTCCAGCGACGGACCATAGACTCACTGATGCCATATTCTCTGGCGATTTCAGAGTTATTTTCAACAGCTTCTGCTTTGGCGACTATTTCAAGTTTAAACGCGAGGTTGTATGACGTGCGACGAGCCTTGCGCATGATGACAACTTGACTTGAAACAAACGATTGCGAACACGAGATTGTTTGGTAGACACTTACAGATCTCGATTTGTAGACTGGTGATGCCGCTTACTGCAACAACACAGTTAATTTTAAGCCTCATTTATGGCCATCAGTCTGATTTTTTTCCGAAAATGGTAGGTTTTCCCGTAGTTAACAATTCAGTCTTGTAATAATGAATGGGTCTCGGCTTATAGCCGGATGTTTTCGATTTATTTTTGGTTCTCGTTATGCCGAGTCTACACGTTCAAAGTTTGGGGTCTCGGCTTATAGCCAAGATCGGCTTATAGCCGAATAAATACGGTAGAAGCCGGGGGCTTATAAACTATAGGCTTCCTGGAACTATAGGGTAAACCATACAAGTTAAGGGTACTGAATGAAAATTTCGATTAATTAAAAAAAAATAGAAAAAGAAAGAAAGAAGAGAAAAAAAATAAAATAAAAGGTGTGTAACTCAACAAAGATTCAATTTAACTAAGAAAGAAGGAATTTTTTAAGTCTTTTGCCAAACAAACTGATACTTTCACTGTTTTGAATTTCCCGACTTAGCGAGTTGAAAAACGTAGGACCTTGAAACCGAATTGAGAATTTTCGAAAATTAGTTCGACAATGAGGTATATAGAAAAGGCTGGAATTTCTTGTATTATAAGAATGTATCTGGCTTGCAAGAGTAAACATATCATGAAAATAATTTGGAAGTAAGCCTCTTTTAAAAAGATACACAAATTTATCTATTTGATATAAATAGATGTCCGAGAAATTTAAAATCTCTTGCTCTTTAAAAAGAACACTTGTATGAGTATCGAAAGAAACTTTAGATATTATTCTGATTATCTTCTTTTGCGAAATAATAATCCTATTTAAATTAGACTGATATGTCGATCCCCACACTGAAACAGAATAAGTTAAGTAAGGGTAAACTAGACTATAATACTAGGAGCGCAAGGAAGTTTTTTTTTCCAAGGATTTTTCATGTGTTACAGGGTTCCCATCTTTTGTCTTTTTGTACATCTAAAACTACAATCATGGACAAAAGTCTTGGGACACTTTTGCGTTTCTGGGGTGTTTCTTCAATTCACACAGGTCGGACCCAAATTTAACGGTGAGAATAATTCCCTGTGAATTCTGCTTCGGTAACATTATTCTGTTGACTGCTCGCAACATATCTGCCCTGGTATTGCCGGAAATTACCATGCGTGACATATTCTACACTTTACGTTACTCCACAGTTCTCACAGTTCTCACCCTTCAGTTCTCACCTGTAAAAAGTATATGTTCCTGCGTTTGAAACAGTGATAAGCAAATTATATGCTTTCAGATATTGTATCTCATCTAGTCTGAGAGAAAAACGTGCTCGTACTGGAAATTTTCAAGCACACTAGGCTACTTTTAACAGTTCTCGCTCCTAAATAAATAAGAGAAAATTTCAAAGATTATTTTTATACTGTAAAAGGGCGAGAACTGTGGCAAATCACTCAACGCTTCAGTTTTATGCAGGGAAATAGCAGTAATTCATCGCAAACAAACATTTTATCACTGTGTCGATACAGTTTGATGATAAATCGGATTTCCAAGGACATATTTTTTCACATAAATAGCCGAGAACTGAAGGCGAGACATGTCAACAGGCACTCAACTCCTGAGTGTAACGCAACCTCGAGATTCCGTTACACTATCTTATTTGGCATCAATGTTCAAGATACTATAAAATATCTACTATTTGGCATGTCTGAAAACTGTAGCCGAAAGTTTTACTGACGCTACATTGCTTGTTACAAAGACAGGGAAGAGACTTTGCAAACATATAACAGAAAAGTGCTCTATATGGTGTTACGGTTAAATGTAGTGATTATTTCCAGCACTCTTAGAGCAAAAGAATAGTTGTTCTGGTTTGAAAAAATGTATCATACCATCGTCAAAAGATCAATTCCAGCATTAAGGATTTAATTGTGCAACAGATTACAAAGCAACGTCTACTTTTCTAAACAAAGTGGTTTTCAGACAATCATGGACAAAAGTCTTGGGACACTTTTGCGTTTCTGGGGTGTTTCTTCAATTCACACAGGTCGGACCCCTCCCCTCACCCCAGAAACAATGTTGGACGCATGTATCCTGAATTTTTTCGGAGTTTCAACTTTGTATAGGGTGGGGGCAGAGAGAACTGCAAGAAAATTTCGAAAATGATGCACTGTTTTAAGAGGGAACCGAGAAATGACGGAAAAATGTGCATATTGCAGTACTGTCCCAAGGACTTTTGTCCATGATTGTAGATTAAAATCACCACCCAAAATTATTTCTTCGCATTCAAAAGTAAAAAGGTGTGTAAAGATGTTTTCAAAGAAGAAGGGGTTGTCATTATTTGGCACATAGCTATTTGCTAAGGTCAAGGTCTTACTCTCAGTTTTTGTGTCTACAATAAATCTACCTTTTGGATCTGAGAGAGTTTTAAGGATGTGGAAGGAAAAATTATTGTTAAAGAGTATGCTCACCCCGGCGCTAGCACTGGAGATCAGGCTACTAAATATAGCTGAATATCCCCATTCTGAGGTCCCTCATATTTATTTGTCCTTCGAACAGTGCACTTCTTGTACTGTAACAAAGAATATTGCGTATTTTTTAGTTTTCAGCCATGAAAATATTTCACTCCTTTTCATGGTGTTAGATGGTCCCCTCACGTTTAACGAATTTGTTCCTTGTCATTAAAATGTCATGCTTTGTGACTTTTGTGATTTTAAAAACAAGTCAGACAAACGTTGCAAAATAGCAGTTCTGACATCATTATGTTTTGGGAGCTGTGCTAATAGACAAGTCTTTGTGTGAATGGTGGGAAATATTTGGCGTTTTCAGCTCAAACTTCCTAAATTTGGTACTGTGTATTTGGTAGATCTGATGGTAACTTACTGTTCCTTCATTGTAGAAAATTAATAATTACAATCCATATAACATTGTGATTGCTCCTGTCCCAGACAGGAAGAAGCAAATTTTAATAACAAAAGATGCTTTGGACAAGGATGGACTATTGTTTAAATCTTCTTGTCTTTGAGCAGGCTTGGCTGTGAATTTTGTCAGAGTGTTGTAACAGAATTTTATTTTGGTTTCAACAGGATTTACAAGCTGAGGTCCTGAGTTACCGTAGCACATGGGCAGTTATGTGGCTGTGGAAAGTATCTAGTGCTGATGCTGTTTTACAGTTCACCATGTTGGCAATCCTCTTTGACAAGTTATGGGTGAGTGAATAATTTAAATTGTAATTGTAACTATACTTAGAGGCTGGAATAATGTTAATACATCAGCAATTCTGTTGTTGATGTATTGAGTATAAGTACAGCTGTAGCATGGTCAACTGCTTTTTATTGTTTTCTAAAATTCATGTGGTATTCTTTAAAGTTTTGTGTGTACACCTCTTTAGACCCCAGTAAAATGTACAACTCCACTGGCCACTAGCCTGGGTAGCAGGTGCTTGGAAGTAATGGGCACAATAAAGAAAGGGTGCACAAGGGAGACATGCAAGGGGAGAGGGAGTGCCTGCCCATGAGGCCTTTGAAAATTGTTTCCTGCCCCCTATCCAATTACCTGGCAGCTGCTGCATGATCTGTCAAAATCTTTTACAGAAAATGATTGACCTCGCACAAATAAAGCATGCTAAAGTGTTGTACAGGTATATCATCAGTCCAGCTGTTTTAAAGATTAGCTAGATTATCTGATTATAGAGCATGGAGCAATGAACCGATGATAAACACACGGCATTTAATCGTTTTTAACGAAAATACGTTAAAACAAAGTCAAAAATGGATATTGTTTAAAGAATGCATGCTGTGTATTATAAAAAGCTAAATGTTCTCCGAGTTTTCAAAATCACAACTGTACAGACACCAAAGATGACAGAGTATGTGCAAAATGGCCATTGACACAAAAGTTCATTTTTGAATAGTGTGCAAAGGATTAATGACAGATCATAGCAGTTGACTTGAAAAAAAGATTAGGTAAAAAAAAGGGTTGTTACATTCATGTAAAATGTTATCTACAAAGTTTCGTCAGTTCCAAGGGCTATTCATTTGCCAGTTGTCCATTTGCCCCATTTTAGCTTGTAAGGTAATAACTTTGTATAATTACGTAAATCAGTTGAGTTTGAGCTTGTGTTTCTTGATTTTCTCATAGATGAACACCTCCTGTAAGTAACAACTTTGTTTGTGCAGCAAGGGTGGTCGCATTACGAGAGAATTGACTGTATGAATTCAATACAAACAGCTGCTTAGCTAATAAGTATCATTAACGTTAACACAGATCTTTACTCATAAACTATTCAGTGTCTAATCTGCATGGGCCTTACATCGGCTCACAGCAAACTTCAAAACACACCTGTCACACATATTTTATTTTATTGCCTTATTTTTTTCTGAATCTTTCAGATTTGGGTGCAGATGTTGAACTACTTTGGCCCTTTAGAATTAGCATTTGTTATTGTGTTTTCTCAACTGCATTTGATGGAGGTAGGTTGATTTGTAGTACTACAGTCATGTCAGGTCAAGTAGATTTCGCCAACTTTTTCCCATTGAAAGGAAGCACTGTTCTTATTAAAATCATGAAATAAAAAATGGGGGTCACTGTACTCGTTTTTGTGGCAAGGCTGCAGAAAGTGCACACCACATGCATTTCCTCTGATTTTTTGAGAGGGCAAGTTTCAAAATGGCATGAATGTGGAAGGGGGAAGAAAGCATTAAAAAATCCATTTTTTCAGAATTTACATCAAGATATTACAGTTATGACACAGTGTGATAAATATGGCAGCTTAAATGAAAATCAACGTGAGATAGCACAAGTTAAATGTCCACTATTGAGGTTCTCCATGGGAAAGTCGAACTCAGCAACAACCGCAACCGAAAATTCTAATAGCGTTTCTCTTCTGTCAACATCATTTTAATGTTACTTCACATGCCATTTTTTACGGCAGCCATCTTGTTATGCGCAGTAAGAGATGTGCAGTGTAAAACCAGCGAATTACCTTAGTAGAAGCAAGGGTGACCTTGTTTCATCACAAACCTTTCTGTTTTTCACATTAATTTTAAGTGATAATATCCAAGGGCTTGTTAGCATAAAAGTAATAAAATTTGTGTATGAAACGTAGGAAGGTTGGTAACATGACAAAGGTACACTTTTGTAAAATAATGGTCCATTGAATAAAGCACAGGAAACAGCTGTGGGGTTGTTGTTGATCATAAAGTGAAACCTCTCTATAATTATACATGTATGACCTACATGGATATCAAATTTCTCAGTGTTACTAACTAAAAAATCAATCAGTTTTCTTGCGCAAATTCATTCTCCCTTGGGATGTGCATTAATAAATTAAGCTTCCATGATTTTAATAACCCATGCTCCACATCCTGGGCACATAAAAGTCTCTTAAGAGCCACTCTCCCTAACCACCGCGTGAGGGGCGGCACAAGGTCGGAAAAAATGGCCCCCTTGATATTTCGTCCAGAGATAACCTATGGTATGCTAAGAATCGCGAAATAAGTTTTAGGTTCTAGAGTTTTTATATTTTTGAGAAAATTACGGGAAACCGTCGACAACCCGTGAAGCCGAAAAATCACTGAAATGAGGTCAAATTTCATGATCAGATAATCGAACTCGCGTGAAGGCGCATAGCAAATTATGGCTTTCCGTAGTTTATAATTTTATTTAGGAGGTATTGCTAAGCTGCCTTGATGATATTTTAGACTTACAATTGTAATTCCAAATTCGTGGAGACCAAGCGAAGAGAACCGAAATTTCTAGACTTTGAAAATCAAAAATTCTATACCGTTTTCAAACATCTCAAAACATACTCGGTATTATGTAGAATTCTTTTAAAATTCAATTCTTGCAAAGTACAAGAGTTGTATTTGAACGTGATATAATTTTTTTCTTGGCAAAAGTTATTTCTGAGGCGAGCGGCCCCATGCAAGTTGACCCAATTTGACCTTTCGAAGAGATTTTGTATTAACCAGGAATGTAAACAATTCGACTAGCCTTTGCTCGCTTTCTGAGTAAACCATTGAAAGACCCTGCCATTTCCCATTAAAACTACCCAGTAAACCTGAGATAATACTTCGATGACAGCTTACCTTCAAAATGGGTGTTTGAAGGCAAATAATTTTGATGTTCTTCGCTAATTTTCCTGTGTTTTGCTGCCGTGCTCAACCACCGGCCTTTTCAACGTGGCTACGGCATTTAGTCTAAGTGTCACCTTTCTCTGGCTTGTACAATATTTTTGCAGGACCTGGATCCATGTCTTGCATATAAAGCATCCTCTGGGTATCTACTGAGTTTTGTATTGAATATTTCTAATGAAAAGAGCTTAAAGAGGCAAGAAGTGAAGGAACTAAGTTACCTGAAAAATAGACCCAGATCGATGTCACGCAATCTTTACATCTAAGTGATCACGTGCCGCAAATACATCCGCGTGGATATTTTTGTCTTGCTCTTGCTCATTTCTTCATTTTCTTCCCTACTAGCGTACAATGTTTTCCTTTTGGTTTTTTGTAACTTTTTTATTCTTAATCACAAGCTTATTTCGAAGGATAGTTCTTTGTATGCACTGCTTTGAATTGGTGTTTATACACGCAACACATTTACTTTTCCCATTTTCTAGTGACTGTGCAACACACTAGAAATCCTATCTAGTTGTTGTTACAAAAGTCAAATGCCCGGGCAGGTCCATTGCTTATGATTTCCTAAAGCTAGATAAAAGGGACTAGTAATATATATCTGAAAAAGGACTAGTTACTGGCCGCAAAGCGAGTTTTTGTAATTTGTATTAATTGTATTTACCAATTTGCCCATGGCAGGTGAACACGCAAATAGGTCCCCTTCGTGGTGCATCTAACTTTTTAGGAATTATGTTCAACAAGATACCTTGAGATGCAGAAGTAAACGCACGCTTTTATATGATTCTTGAAAACTATCCCCTTGGAAACTGAAAATGATTTGCTTTGGGTTCGCACAAGACATGTTTCTTTTCGTACGAGCAAAGAGCACGTAAAACTGTTTTGAGAGGTAATTAAAACAGATAATTACCAAACGCAAATGGATCTGTGGCAAACGGTTTGTTTACCTCTAAAAAGGTTCTAAATATAGAATTCTCAC
The DNA here is from genome assembly GCA_038088405.1 of Porites divaricata. NCBI lineage: Eukaryota > Metazoa > Cnidaria > Anthozoa > Scleractinia > Poritidae > Porites > Porites divaricata. The sequence continues at coordinate 12,941,670 of JBBMOI010000007.1, forward strand.
GGCGTTCGAGCTCTGATCTTTTAAAATCGAACTTTTCGACCGCTTGCCCGATAAGCGAAGCTAGCACGTGCGACGGTCCTAACTTTTTCTTAAATGCCATCGCGCAGAATGAATGGACATCATTAATTAGTCATGACCGCCGAAGCGGCTACTTCGAATGCACGAGCGCTTTGAATAAGCTCCAAATAAGAGAAGAATGTGCCTTTTTTAGTACACCAGCGTTGATAAAACTCCTTGGCGCAACTTCGTTAGGTCCAAAATAACAGAACCACGGGCGGAATATTAAAAATGAATGATTTATCTACGGTTTAAGCACAAAATATATAAATTTTACCTAGCAGAAGGACTATCCCTCTGCACTTGAAAATTCCTAAAAAGAGGCCATTTTTTGTATGGAAGCTGACTTTGGGCGGGACTTTCTGCAAACCAGTAACAAAATCCTCAAAACCACGGACAGAATATGTAAGATTGCTCTTTCCTTAAACAGAATACGTTTTAGCTTTTAAAATTTATGGACATGATCCACTATCCCCGCGAGTTTGAAAAAGTCTGGTAGAAACGCAGCGTACGTAAGGCCAGCGAGCTATTGTTTTAAGCACAGGTATGAATAACAATGGCTGTCAAATATAACAATACGCCATTGAAAACCACTCACTTGCGGAGTTCGTCATTATTTGGTGGCACGAACTTTAAAATATATTAAAGAATCACTAGAGTTTATTAACACAATCTACCACGCGTATACGCTTGATCAGTACAACGAATAAAACGAGTAAAAGTGGACGTGATGGCCAGCATGTTCCCTGGTTTTGCACTGCGCATCTCTTACTGCGCATAACAAGATGGCCGCCGTAAAAAAGGGCATGTGAAGTAACATTTTTAACATGAAGTTGACGGAAGAGAAACGCTATTGGAATTTTTGTTTGTGGTTGTTTCTTGCCGAAGGGAGACTCAATGTATTGGGAATGGCATAACGTAAGCAGTGCGCGTGTTGTTGAGTTGAACTTCCTTGCGGAGAACCTTGATAGTGGATGTTTGACTTGTCCTTACTCATTTTGATTTTCATTTAAACGCTTTCTTTATCACCTTGTGTCCTAAATGTGATGTCTCGATGTAAATTCTGTAAAAACGGCTTTTTTATACTTTCTTCCCCCTTTCACATACATTCCATTCTGAAACTCGCCCCAGTCCTCTCTCAAAAATGCATTTGGTGCGCATCTTCTGCAGCTCTACCGCAAAAACGAGTACGGTGACCCCCATTTTTTATTTCATGATTTTAATAAGGACTGTGCTTCCTTTCGATGAGAAAAAAAATTGGCACAAATCTATGCTCAGTTTTTTGGCACTTTACTAAATTGTACGGATTGAGCTATCACGGCTCGAATAGCGCGTGTCCAATTTAATTTTACTTTGGAACGTAAAGTAAAAACAAGGGCATTAAAAGAAATTTTTCTGGTACGTAAGTGGATAAACAATACATTAAAGTCAAATTCTGTGCGATACCACATGCATCGTCGAGAAAACCTCTCCTTTTTGTCTAGTTTTGGGCTGCGCGCGGTTTTTGTCAAAGGTCCTAAATAGCCGTATTTGTCAGCATTGTGACGTCAAAACAAGCACGGTGATCCCCACTTTTTATTACTTTTTTTACCATCTTCTTCACTTGTTACATCAGTGTACCAAGTTTCATCTACAATCTATTTTAGGTTCTTTTACTAGGGAATCACCTTAAGTATTTAAGCTCTATTGCAAAAACTGAACTTACTTACCCGCCATTTTGGTTAAATTGCTTCTGGGGGACAATATAAGAGCTAACATCTTTCGAATGGAGAAGCAAAGCATTAAAATCAGCGACGAGTGTTCTGGCTTCCGCGCTCAATTTTACTCACCTCGCAGCGAGTTTATTTACGACATAATGGAGATCTCGCACGCGCTAAAATAAATGGAAAATTTCACCTTTCTTTCTTTTGAACAAAATTCCCGCAAAACAAAGGAAAGTGTAAACGGCAAACCTTATTACGCGAACAAACTCCACTGGATTCGAATGTTTACAACTTTACAAAGATATGTGCAGGAAAATGCGTTTAGGTCTTTTGAAGAGTATTGTATAACCTTGGGCGCTCACTTTGTCAAAAAGAAAACACTCTGAAATCAAACATTAAGCTAGCCTCCTTTAGCGGTTCAGAGTAACGCCCAAAGAGTACCTCAAGGGTGGGGTAGGGGGATGGGAGGAGGGTAATCCTAGGGATACGTTCGTCAGTATCACGACCCAAATACCACGCCAAGCCCTAACCTAAGCGTACGTCAATCGTGGGAACACTGTCATATAGACTTTCTTCTTCGAATCCATGCCACTAAGATGCTGCAGGGGATTTATTTAAGTTTGCGCTCTACAGGAAATTTGTCTTCCGGCTTGCGCCCACGCAATTTTTATTTTCAAAATCTTCCAGTCGCCCGCTCCCCCACCTTTAATAATAATAAAAAAGGAATGGGCCGTCCTTTACCCCAAATACATTTTGTTTTCACTCACTTTCAATTCAAAGCTAGCACAAGGGTGGGGTAGGGGACTAGGGGGAGTGAATAGGGTGTGGTTACGAGTCTCAGCTTTTCCACTACCTACTGAGCTGAGCAATAGGCTGAGTGCGCTAAGGAGAAAAACGGGAAGTAGTCCCATTTTAACTTGAAAGAAAAACGTATTCTGAGCGAAAGCAAATTGAGTGAATTACTGTATTAAATATTTGGAACAAAAGACATGAAAAAATCTTGTGTATGTTTATATCATGATGGAAAATCTTAATTAAACTGTTGCAGTGGCCATGTAATGGACCGTTAAAATACATCAACAAGAAAGAGGAATTGTCTTTATAAAAACGTTCTTTCCCCCTCCCCCATCAGAAAAAAATTAATCACGTGGTCCAGAAGTGACGAAGGAAAGATTGCGTTACACTCACTAGACCGAGCTTAGGAATTTTTTTTATTATACAAGAAACTAAATGAATATCAAGAGGTTGCTCACTGAGAGGTAGATATTGCAACATATAGATTGATTTTCCGGAAAAATGTTGCACAAGCTTAGCCTGGAACCGGCGTACAAGCTCGACTCAAGATATGACCCTAAATTATAAAGCGCGGCAACACTGAAGAAAGCTATGGAAAAATTAACTGAGAAGGTCAAAATTATATGCCTTCAAGCACCCATTTGGAAGGTAAGCTGTCATCGAAGTATTATCTCAGGTTTACTGGGTAGTTTTAATGGGAATTGGCGGGGTTTTTCAATGGTTTGCTCAGAAAACGAGCTAAGGCTAGTGGAATTGTTTACAATTCCTGGTTAAACAAAATCTCTTCGAAAGGTCAAATTGGGTCAACTTGCATGGGGCCGCTCGCCTCAGAAATAACTTTTGCCAAGAAAAAAATTATATCACGTTCAAATACAACTCTTGTACTTGCTAGAATTGAATTTTAAAAGAATTCTACATAATACCGAGTATGTTTTGAGATGTTTGAAAATGGTATAGAATTTTTGATTTTTAAAGTCTAGAAATTTCGGTTCTCTTCGCTTGGTCTCCACGAATTCGGAATTACAATTGTAAGTCTAAACTATCATCAAGGCAGCTTAGCAATACCTCCTAAATAAAATTATAAACTACGGAAAGCCATAATTTGCTATGCGCCTTCACGCGAGTTCGATTATCTGATCATGAAATTCGACCTCATTTCAGTGATTTTTCGGCTGCACGGGTTGTCGACGGTTTTTCGTAATTTTCTCAAAAATGTAAAAACTCTAGAACCTAAGACTTATATCACGATTCTTAGCATACCATAGGTTATCTCTGGACGAAATATCAAGGGGTCCATTTTTCCAACCTTGTGCCATATTTTTTCAATCTCACTCGGTCCCTACAGAGAGTCGCTCTTAAGATGCAAAAAAGCACATATCCTGTTTGGTCAAAGATCAAATTTGAGCAAGGAAGATTAAGATTATTTTGAAGAGTATTGTGTTTTTGACATAAAATCTGTAAAAAATACCGTAATGAAGAGTGCAATATCATTTGCAATCAAAGGATGTCCAAAAGCAATTTTTGAATAAACAAAGCATTGCAATACAAAAGAATCCAACAAAATCATTGGGTTTTGGAAGTTTCATCGTATGAGTCCCAGGAGTCACCGTAACACCAATTTATTTGTAACAAAATCACTGAGGTTTTGAGGTTTTAAGACAGTCAAACGTTTAACATTTGTATCCTTTAACAAGGTTTCTAACAGTTTTGACAAGTTTGGGATGGATGGCAGAGTACAAAATTCTTCCACTACACATTTTATTGCTTTTAGCTGGATTCAAATGACTCCCTTCAGAATTTATTTGGAGCCACAAAATTATTGCCAATTGCAGAATGCTAGTAGAAGCTCTTAGTTGTTTACTTGTATTGTGCAAATGAGCTTTAGAGATGTGGCTGTCCATATAGCCAATGGAAGAGGTTTTTATATGATGTTATTTTTGTTTCTCTTCAGGTGAAAGCCTATCTGCTTGGTACATAAAGTCCTAAAGAAAAGCTTAAAGGGAGTCTTCTATTTTTTTGTTTGGAATTCATATGATGTATTCATCAATGTGTTGCAGCGCATTTGTTAATAATGTGAAGTGACTTAACAGTTTAATCTGTACTTTATTTTGTTATTAGTTGTGGCCTTTTTGATTTTGATGTGAATAACTTTCTTAAGCAAAATGTTAGTGTTGTCAATCTTTATTACACTGTCAAATTTACTTGACCTAATTCAGGAATGTAAAGTCTTCAAAATAATCTCAGATGTATGAATTGCTTTAATTTGTTAATAATTTAACTAGAAAACAGAAAAGAGGGAAGTATATTAAAGCAAATAATATATTTTTCAGTTTAACATGTGATAGGGGAGGTAAAATGCGATCCAGAGATAAGTAATTATTTTATTTTAAGTAGACCTCTCTTTAAAAAATGAAGAATTAATAGAGTTTTGAGTGTATTTGAGATGATCCCTAAATCAGGTATCAGAAACAGGCCAGAGTTTCCCTCATCTTTAAAAATTAGTTGACCTAAAAAGTAAGGAGGGTTATTTGTCAAACTATTAACGTTTGACACAAAACCATTTTAACTTCTGAAGTTGGTCATCTATACCAAAAAATATAGTCAGCCCTACCAGTATTTTAACCATAACTGTTACTTTTAACTTGTGCTTGGTCTTGATAAATCTTTTCTAGACTTATCTAGAAAGATCAGAGACTCTGTGGTCACAGAGTAAGCTTTTAACAACAAAGCTAAGTGATCATTTCAGTCATTTGTTAGTTTGTCTTCTGTGAAAAATTTCATTGTCACCTCGGATGTTGTTTCTTGTGAGTGCTAGTGTGCTATTAATTTTTAGTCTATTTATTTTTGTGTTTACCACTGTTAAACAGTCACTATTATCTCAACAAAAACTATTCCAACTTTGTGTCAAGGGCTGAGCACTTTACTGTTTAGTATCAGTTCATTTTGCCAGAGATTTTTCCCCATGGTAGTGTGTTTTGTTTTACTTTACACCATTCAAACGCTGCACCTTTTAACAAAACAAGCTCCAAAGTGAAAAGCTTGGCTAACAGTAATTTGCCCTATGCTATGGACAATCATTTTGATGAAGCCCTAAGAACGTTTGTGAGAAGGATGTAATAATATAAGAAAATGGTCAAAATGATTGTATCAGACAACAATCAGTGAGCCATTTCCAAGGGGAACTGAGTATTAAATATCATTGCAATTATGATTTTTCTACTACCTTGTATTAATAGTTTGTTGGTCTTCCGATGGCAGTACACTTCGTCCTGACTTGTTATTGTCAGACTATTTAAGTGTAACATTATAAATTAATAATAATTATTAATTTATAAATTATTACTACTGTAAAAAAGGCAAAATTATGAAATGTACGATATTCAGAAAAATAAAACTCCACAAAGTCTTCTTCATGAGTTGTTTTAGTTGACTGTAAGGGACGTTCAACTTGCTACCACCACATCTTTATTATCAAATGCTCTGAATATACCTGTTAGAATGATGAAACAGGATCATTATCATCTCCAGTCTCGTGGACAATGGCCATAACAATTGAATTTTGCTTTTTGGCCCTGGTTCCTGAAAGGCTGATTAGCCCTAATCCAGGATTAAAAATTCTGTTCCATTAATTTTGTGTATTTACCTTCCTATACATTGCTTAGAGTAACATTCTGTGTTATCATAGAGTCTTGGAGTAAAGACACAACAGTATTTTGTAAGCTCAAGTGACATGATCTTAGACAAGAAAACTTTGCTTAAAATTTGGCTTAATCCTGGGCTAAACATAACCATCTTTGAGTACCCGGGCCCTGCTTTTTTACTCCCATCCTGTCCAGCTAGTGTTTTGTGGCTACTGCTGTTGTCATTTCTGTCCAGTTTCTAAACAATCCTTTTTTTTTAATTCTTCCCTTGATCACACCATGTGCGCTTTCCCAAAACTGCCAATGTTTTAGGTAGGATAGGGTTGATCATTTTGCATGGAAAAAATTGAGAATAATGGGGGCATTCACTGAGAAGCAAATGAATGCAGAAATCTCCATGAAACATACCGTAGTTACAGAGAACAGTTTGAATTTTTTATTAAAATTTGTCATCTAAAAACCCGAGGAGCTAATGTAATACAATGATGAAGGAATAAACATCTATTATCTAGTACCTTGAATCTCTTTGTGGTGAAACTTGTTTTGGTAGCACTGAAATGTTTGGTAAGGGTGTTTGATGTGTTAACACAAGACTCGTAACGCCAAAGTCATACCATATAAACTACAATCGAACCACCTCTCGTAAGCGGCTGCCACCCATAGGCAACCACTTTTCCAATGCACCAAAATTTTGCCAATCAAAGCCTCATTGGAACCTCTCATAAATGAAAACCTTATATTAGAGACTGTGATCACCCTTTAGGGTGATGGTTTTGTTTTTGACCTCCACTAGGCTACCACCTCATACAATGGTCTGCAGATCTTTGTGTTCACTGTATCTACCACATACTTGAGGGTTTGAGAAGAAGATAACAACTTGGAATTAAATATACCGTAAATCCTCTATTAAGCCCATTTGAGGGGGGCTTATTTAATTTAGAAAGGACAATGGTAATAGTTCTCCATAAAGAAGTAGAATACGGAGTGGAAAGCTCAAGTACAAAAAGTTTTAGGTCATGAAGCCGAGGATCAGAATCACATCCGAACTTCCAGTTCAAGGTAAATAAACCATCCTGGATCAGTCCACACTAAGTTTTACAGTCTTGGTTGATTAATACAGTCTATCATTATTTTATTTTAGTGAAGAATAATTAGGGAAGGGAAGGCTTAATAGAGGATTTACAGTATTGCAAGCTTAAATTGCATGCAATACATTTATTTCTATCGAAAAAGTAGATTTGTCAGGATTTCCCTTCGTAAAGACCTCAGCAGTCTGACTTTTGTAACTGACCACTTCCTGTGACTTCACATTTTGAGGTTCAACTGATGTGTACAATAATTTACAGTTTGCAGTAAACTAAAGTTGTCATCAACACTTACTTTGGCACTAGTACAAAGCAAACTGCTGTAAATTCAGTTTGAGGCATTTTATCAACGAACTCATTGAGCAAGGTCAGACAAAAAGTGAAATAATGAAATTTGCTAATCATCAGTCTTGTCTGGACCCTTTCCAGACAAAGATGCAGTCTCAAATCAACTTATCATCATTTTATGGTGCTTTGAGTGCATTTCTAGTGTTTGCATCAATGGAAACTCTTAATATTCTCTGAAACTATATATATTTGCATTTCTTCAACACCATAAAATTCCAAAAATAAGCCCCCCCCCCCCCCCCCCAAACTCGTAATGCAAAAAACCCTCTGTTAAATCGCCCCTCCAAATATAAGTACCCCAGGGGGCTTGTACTTGGAAATATCCGTCAAATACAAAGTAAAACAAAGAAAAACGGTAAATTTCGTTCCAAGAAGGCTAGCCCAATCGATTTTTAAATGCAAATTTCCCTCCGTACATAAGCCCCTCCAAAAATGGCCTTTGAAAAATATAAGCCCTGGGGGCTTATTTCAGAATTTTACGGCATGCTACAAGAACATAATGGGTGTTTTAATCTATGTGGAATACCACTCAATAAATCCTTGTAATCTATTTGCAATGAATTTAAGCCAAATGCCAAATATTTTTTAGAGTAATAATTGTGTTTCTTGTATGGAAAACTCAGTGAGAAATTTAGTTTACTTTTATTGTCCCATGTAAAAGTACAGCTGCCATGGGTGTAATGTTTCTTAGAAATTATGTTTTCCCAGTATTTTTTTCGGTGTGAATATACCTCATTTTTTGTACCTTGTATTCAGACAGTATTATTTTCCTTATTATTTTCATAATGTTAGCTGTACACTATTTTTGCCTTAATTAATTTGTATGCTTTATGAATCAATAGATACAAAATTATTGTGGCATGTAGTCCCACCACAGGATGAATATATAAAAAATTCATGAATTCCGATGTGATTATTAATTGTAAGAGTTTTTATGTTTCTGTCTTGCTTTGACCATAACAGAACAAATTTTGCATAATGCTGAGAGAACATTAAGAGTACAGAGGCAATTTGATTGCTTTAGCCAACAAAAGTAGGTTTATATAGGATTTTGTCTGTTCAGTCCACTGAACCAGGCCTTGAATTACTGCATGACTTAAAAGGAAACCAGACAGGAACACGTATCACTGGTATCACATTTATGGCAAGCTAGGTGCTCCTGAGCTAAGACAGTTGAATGGAGTAATTTTTTGGGAAATAAAAGTCAATGCAATTTTAAGTAATTCAAAAATTATAATTAGATGTATAACATCAACAATCATTCCTAATCTGTACTCTTGAGAGTGCAGGGTTACCAATGTTAAGCCATTTTGTAGTTATTACAGAGCCGCAATACCAAAGCTACACCGACTAGATAACATGCTCTTGACACTGTGCCAAGAGTTTGTACGCGGATCATAACGCTGTACCAGGCTAAGATAACCTGAACCATCATGTCCACCAACTGAGTATAGAAGGCCATTCACCACAGCCACACTTAGACCTGTCCTAGGCCGACTCATGGGTTCAACCATGGTCCATTCACTGGATACAGGGTCAAACCGCTCCACACTTCGTAAATGAGAAACTCCATTGTGACCACCTAAGGAAAATAACCAGAAACAAGAACAGCTTATTAGTCTGTCTAATAGCAAAACATTGGTAGGTGGGCAAGAGGAGGAAAAAAAGGTTGGAACTTGAAAAAAGCACAAGAATGGGACCCCCCCCAAAAAGTTTATTAATTAAAAACAACAAGTGGTGTATTGGTTTTATGTAGCTTGGGCTGTATAAAATTAATTTTTAATACGTTTAACAGTAAACAATGTTAGGATATCAAGGATGACAAATGATGAAAATGACTTACTGTGAAACTCACAAAACCATGAACACCAGAATATTTATGGAATGTTGTTGTGTTGCAAGGAGAAAAAGCCAATAAGGCATGAGAAAACTAAACCGCAAACAGCAATGGTAATTAGTCTGTGGTTTTGTGGTTTGCTGGTGTGTCCTGAATATTATTCTGATTGGTCACTACACAATAAATGTTCCTAAAAGTTTTCAGCTGTTCACGGTTTCCTGAGTTTGACAGTAACATGCACTTTTGTTTTATGTTCACCATCTAACCTCTGTCTTAATACCCTGCCAAATGTTCTTTTACATTTTAGTTTTAGAACTGTTCATTTGAGAGTTGGCATGGATTCCTATAGCTACTACAACCCAATTAGGAAGAGAGGAGAAATGCTAAGAAATAATAAAAAATATTCTCACCAACGACATAAAGACATCCATTTAAAACCCCAGCACCAAAATTGATCCTGTATGTGCTCATAGCAGGCATCATTTCCCAGGAATTTGAGCTGGGATCATATCGTTCAACAGTTCTAAGATACGATGGCCCATAGCCTCCCAGGGCATAGAGATAGCCATCACATACAGCTGCAGCAAAACAGCTTCGACTGTAATGCATAGGTGCAACATGACTCCACTGTTTAGTGCAACTGTTGTAACATTCCATTGTGTTAAGATATGTGTTGCCATCATAACCACCCAAGGAATACAAAAATCCACCTTCAGAGAGAAAATGGTATAAAATAAAATCACAGATTGAAGTGTTATACAGTCAAGAATGGGTAAAATAAAATTGGCAGTATTAACAGGGTGCCTGTATAACCGGGGCAGGCTCAAATTTCATGACACGAGGGCCATAATTGAAAAAAGCTTCATTGCAAAAAACATTCTACTTTTGCTCTAAATAGAAAACTTTTTGTATCATCAACAACTGAAAATTCATTTAAGATGACTTTCTTACCTAAGGGTTGCACTGAGTGGTTACTGCGGCACTGATTCATTGGGGGTACTCTGCTCCAATGACCAGTCTCAGGGTCAAAGCTTTCACAGCCATTATCACAATACCTGAAGGGTGCCCCACTGTGAACTCCAACACCACAAACAAGACCACCAACTGCATAGAGCTTACCTACAAATTACAAAGTTATTTGTAATAGTCTATTACATTGCTATCTTTGATCTCCACTCAAAAACTTAATTTCTCCACACAAGATCAATGATCTGCATAAATTATAAACTTTTCATTTCATACTCAACCTCATCGATAATAATTATACAGTCGAACCTTGATTTATCCGGACCTCGATTACATCTGTACTATTCGATTATCCGGACTTTTTTCTCTGGTCCCAATTTTCCATGAATATTAATAATTATTAGTTGTGATCTTGAAAACTCAAAGTCGCAAAAAGCCCAATAATCCTTTCAAATGACTGTTGAAATAGCGTATTATCCTGTGCGCTTTTCAAGTGCGACGAGACAAAGAAATATTCTGATGCGTTCAGCTGATATCTGATTGGCTCAATTGTTTTGTTACTAAGGGAATTACATGCTCGATTAGTTCCTTCCTCGTGGGTTATGTAAACACACGAGCAGTCAATCGTAAACTCGAATCAAAAACATGTCTACGAAGCAAAAGTGAGCTGTTCTATCGATTAAAGATAAGCAGATAATTATTTCACGTTTGGATAAAGGAGAGAAAGGAACAAATTTAGCTCAAGAATTTGGCATCAGCAAGCAGCAGATCTCTGACATATGGAAGAACAAAGACAAGATCTTAAAATTTACTGACAGCATCGAGACAAGCGAAGGATTAAAACGAAAGTCCCTAAAGCTGGCCGATGATGAGCAGTTGGACAAAGCCCTGTACGCCTGGTTTATTCAATAAAGTTCTACTGGGACACTGATTTCAGGTCCGCTTCTTCAAGAGAAAGTGAAACATTTCTCTACGCAGTTAAACACAGAGATGGCTGATCATGAATTCAAAGCATCAACTGGCTTGCCGAGTGGTTTAAGAAAGACTTTGTGCCAACTGTAAAAAGTCACCAACACTCACAAAACATCTGTTCTCCAAAAGCTCTGCTGTTAATAGACAATAATTATTGTTCTGCTCATCCAGATGAGCTCATTAATATTCATGTTTTCGATTGTCTAGATTCTTGATTACCTGGACTATTTACCGAGGTCCCGACGAGTCCGGATAATCAAGGTTCGACTGTATTGTCAAATGAAAAACAAATTGTTACAAAATACATGTAAATGAGCCCACACATAGCCTTAACTAATCTAGACATTTCACGTCTTTATATTAAGTCAGAAAAAAGAAAAAGAAATTGAAAGTAATCAATTAAAGCAATGATATCACATCAAAGCATTTAAAAGCACCAATATATTAAAAGTCAAAGATTGAGACTGGTGTCTTGAATGGTTGATGCTCAAATCTTTTTGGTAGTTGGCTTGAGTCAAATCTAGCAAAAAAGAAACTTAAATAATAACTAGAAGAATTTCAAGGGGTAGTGGGGATGGGAACAATGAACAATGGCTGCCATACATGTATGTGAGGGAAATTAAGCACAGAGTCATATCACTACTGGTATATGTCAAGAGGAATTAATCACATCATAGGGATTAGTCTGCAACACAGGAACTAAAATCAAACAAAAGTTAAAAGGATGTTGAATTGGTTCTTACAATCAGTGATATTTGAGTTGAAAACCTGAAGATGTTTGAATAAATTAATCATTTTTTCAAAGAGCAGTACTAGAGATTACATGCAATTTCCACTTTGTTCATGAAAAATGCTAAAATTATAATTTAACAATTCAGGGTTCTTATAATATTAAATGCTGGCAACTCGCTAAAAAACGGGCTACTTTGAGGTCTGAGCTGTCTATTTTTTTTTTTTTTGGGGGGGGGGGGGGGAATGTGAGGGAGAAAAAGCCTCAAATTATCTACAGCAATTGATTACCAAGCCACCTACTTTTAAATCCTAGCTGTATGGGAGAATCTTGACTGAGGTCTCCAGTACACACTGATGCAGTGAGGTCTGAACCAGCGACAGAGGTCAAGATTCTCCCAAACAGATCAACCAAGCTCAGTTAAGGTATCATCCACCCTCAAGCACCCTCCTTGCATTGATTGGCACTAGCACTTTTCCTTTTAATAAATATCCCCATAAACCATACATTTTTTGAAAGCTTAATAGTTTCAGATTATTGCTTATTCCTTTTAAAATATCAAAATGTTAACACAATTCAGAAATGAGAAGCTTTTTGTGAAAGTCAGTGCCACTGTAAATTTAAGTCCTCACCAGCCAAAAGTAAATGGAGGCCAATTAAGGTCGCATTTGCTTCTTAACACATTTGACTAAAAAACCACGTCTCAGATTTTTGTCGAGTGTGTTTGTTCTTTTGTTATAAGCAGTTGAAGTTAGCAATAGCAAATCATTAGCACTACCTGTGAAAAAGTGCTCTAACTCGAAAACGAAAAAAGAAATCAAAATTCACTGACACCCTTTTTTAGAAACACTATTTGACAGTAAATTGGCCAAATTTCAGCCAATTGGTTCACGGGTTGCCGACTTGGAGATTAAAACGTACCCTCAACTGGCCCTGAATTTCATTTCAAGAAAATAGGGCAAAAAGATTTTTGACGACATATTACCCGTGACAAGATTATAACAGATTATAACACCAAAGCTGTCAATGCCTGCGGCCGCACTAGAGAACTTAACCGAGTTATTTCCAATTAACTAATTAAAGTCAACTGGTTTAAAATATCAGCGAGTGCGGCCGGGTTGTCTTCAGTCTTAACCGAGTTTTAACCGGGTTATGCAAATTAAGCAAGAACAATAGATTTTCTTAACCAGGTTAGGTTTTTTTAAACCACCTCACGAGGTAGTTTAACGCAGGTTAACGTTATCAATCAGTCAATCATCTCTGCCTAGGCATAAGAATGTTCCAAATTTTGGCTTTATCATGCACACAAGCACAACCGTTTCGAAAATTACTTCTTTTGCCCCACGTTCAGCTTTTCTTTCTTATAAACACAATTGAGTTAAAACTTTTAAGAAGTCAACCTCTTTTTATCAGTGATATGGGGTCAAATTTTGTCAGTCACTCCGAGGCAAGCGTTATGAGGGACCCAAGTGAGTGAACAAACAAAACCGTGCAACATTGAATAACTTTGTGAAAGTCTAAATTGAGTCTGGCTGGTAATAAAAATTAACCCGGTTAACCTCTTTTACCCAGGTTACGTTCTGAAGAATTTTTTACCGGGTTTTTCAAAAACTAACCCGGTTAACTTGCCAAATGCGGCCGCAGCCAATGTTGATGTATACTAGAGAAGGGACAACGATAGTGACACAGCAGGAAAAGGTTACGTACGAAACCCAACAAATGATGAAAAGTTTATTTCAAACGCTCTGCTCTGTTCGATCCTTTCAGTGAGCAATATACTTGTAGACCATGATTTCTGTCAAATTGCATGATTGGCTTGGTTCAACAGTGGCATGCGTATCAAGTACGACAAGACTTGTTAATGGCCAATTAAAATAATAAGCATAGAAAAAACTTTTGCGCTCCATAAGTCTGCACAGAAAAAATTTTTTTCTGGAATTTCTTTTTAAAAGAAAGCTCTTGATGAGCTCTATTTAATTGTCTAAAAATTGCAAATTTCGAAAAAGGATGATTTTTTACCCTGGATGATACCTTAATAAGATGTTTATTATAATGGCTAAACAAGTGGCGATAAGTTCACACTTGGCACCATCTTGTTTACCAATGCAATGGAGATAAAAAATTTGCAAAAAGAAGGTCAAGCTTAGTAACAGGCTATTTCTGGATTTTCACCTTTGCTTTTAAGCTTTCTCAGCTGGACTGAAATTTGCTCAAGTTTGATCATTCTCCAAACCTGTTTCCACTTGTCTAGGGCTACTGTTCTTTCCATTTACAACAAGCCAATTTTTTTGGTTTTATCTTTTTGTTTTTCTAAATTTTTCAGTTCAAATGCTATGATTGGTCCACATGCTGGTCGATCTAGATGGGAAAATCTAGACCGCAGCCAGATCGAATACCAAATCGACTTGAGGCTTTATTATCACCCAGTCCTCTCCACTCTAACCTCAACCCAAATATACCAGGTAATTCCCATGTACAATGTAACGATTAAGAATACCTTTCCATAAATTTTGTTAATTTTTGAGCATGAATGTTTACTTGAGAAAGTCATCTACAAATATTAGCAGAATAGGGAAAATCCTGGCATAGATTAAGGCTTGACCATCATAAAAAAATCACAAAATCATTCATTTTCAAGATTCCGGCGGGCGAAAAGGAAGCTAAGTTGCTGAAAAATGAAACAAATAATTGAAATTACAACGCTAATAACTGTACGGCTCATAGTTAAATGAAGCCTATTAAACTCAACATATCATTTACCATCTAGAACAGCAGCTCCAAACTCGAATCTTCGTAGATTCATGCTCGAAACTTCAGTCCAGAAATCTCTTTCTGGGTCGTAATACTCAACGCTGCTCAAAGTCGCAAACAGGCCATTTTTTCCTCCAAGCGCAAAAATCCTCCAAGGAGCACGTCGAGGTTTCATTGCTTTCTCACAGGGAACATCTTTGGCTTGAACAAGTCTGTATTTTATGGCTTCGTTTAGTACAATTTGGCTCGTTCTGTCTGCGCGAATTAGTTCATTTGTCTCGTAGTTTGACGTCAAGAAACGAAGAGTCAGTAGAGGCAGACGAACATGTTTCAGAAGTTTACCAAGAAGAGAAGTTCGTTCTGGGAGCTTGTGTTTAATCCAAGAGAGCAATGCTTCAAACACAACTTGTTCAGAGACAACGTTCAAATTATCGTCTATAAGAAGTTCAGTTAGCTGGCCTACTGGTAGAAGCAAAAATTCTTCATATTTTACGACCTCTTGAAAATGGTCTTGAATGAATTTTCTGGATTTCTTCTGCAAGCTCTGGCAAGAGTATGCTTCAGCGAACTTGCTAATTCCTAAACAGTTACTAGAATGTAGCTGTTGACTAAGAAAATGAGAGCAGATTTCCTTAACTCTGCTCAACTGAAGCATGTTAGCAGCTGGAAGTAAAAGTTGGACGTTTTCTTGTGTAACCCTAGCTTTTCCAGTGTATGCAAAATCCACAAGGGTATGAAGCGCATTTTCGTCTACTTCTCTCAAATGTATGACCTGTTTCTGGCTCTCAAGGAGCTTTCCTGTAAACATGGCATTAAAATAGGGACTACAAGCCGATAGGACAACACGATGGGCCGAAACTCTTTTTTCTCCGGCGCACAATTCAACATCACAAAGCTCGCGTCTCTGTCGAAGTTGATTCAAACCTTTGAGCAGTTGATTCGAATGCACGACCTCTGGGGTTCCTGAATTAAGTTCTGATTCATTCACCATCGCCTTTCAATCACACTTATTCTCATATCAAGAGAACAGTTGGTGAAAACATGAAACACTCAATCGAAACAAGCATTTCTCTAAAATGAAAACCTTGTCGATTACAGGCTCATGTTTAGTCAGCGGCTGTCCATGTGGAGCATGCAAAAAACCCTTTCCCAACAGATGGTTTTCTTTCAAAGACCATCCAGGCGAAGGAAAATGATCGTCGATCGTTCCTGTGTCTCGGCGCAATTTTTTTATATCCTCTGTAGTCTTTCATGTATCTGTTTTTTAATTCCCTTTACTTGTGGATATGCTTGAGTTCGTTTCTTTAGAAACGTGCAAGTTACTTGCTAAACACCTATTAAACATTCAATAGTTCTATAATTAGTTCCATGCAAAAGAGTCACGGAATCGGGGCTTGAACAACTATGTCGAGGAAAAAGGAAAAGTATGAGCATATTTTATTTTCAACTTGGGTAAGTTACATTTATAAGCATTTAACCACGTCTGCACCTGCTTATACGGTATATAGTCTCTCACCTATTAATTTTCTGAAGAAAGGGTCGACAAAGGCTTATATTTAAAATTTTTAAATTAGTCTTTATACGCTTTTCTTTAAAAATGTTTTGAATCTCGTTCTTTCTTATTAATAGTCTTGAAGTGCTGTAAGTACTTAACTATCTTTCACCAAATGGTTGAGATCCCACGAGCAGATTTAGTAACAACTGTGTTACAACGGTGTCAAGCAGTTTTAATTGTGACCAGGTACTTGTTCAGTGCTAATGGGGCAAAATATATGAAAGAACTTTTTCGGAAAGATGTAATATTTTCAAAAATACGCTTGATCGTGGAGAAACGTTTAAGTGTAATGAAATTTTTGAGGCACTATTTCTATTGTGGGGGGGGGGGGGACAGGGGGGTCACAATCTCCCGCCTCCCATACGTTTTTGTCCCTTGGTCTCCCGACTCCCGCCCTTTATTGTGTTTCTCCCGTTATCATGTAAATCACACTGTTTGACTCCCTATTCAGATTCTAATAGGGAGTGCTTTGGCCTTGTCCAGCATAAAAAATTTTGTTGTAAATCGAACCACTCCGCACTTCTCAGCGCGATAATTGAAGCAGCATTCCTTCGACACAAGTTTACTCCACGCGGCAAAATCTTCATCACAGTGTTTTGTGAACTCCCAGGAAGGTCTTCCGTGGACGGATTTTTTCCCACCAAACCAAAAAATACTAAGACCAATCAAAATGGTCTTTGACAACATTTGACCTGACTTGCTTTGTCGTCCTTACGGAAAATTTCTACAGCTAGCAAGACAGACGAGACACTGACACGACTGACACAGTCGCCACACATGTACATATGTCATGCTATCTCATTCATGTCCTATGATGTAAGCGACTTGGAAAGGTTTCTAATTTCACAGGAAGTAACGCCGTTTTTTTTTTATCCTGAGCACGAATTTTCGTTTTTTGACTTTTCTCGTGAATAAAATTTTGCTTTAAGCCTCGGAAAACATTAAATGGAAGTCAAGAAACGTTGTTGGGTTCATTTCTTTGACTGCCTTTTTGAATTTCTCTCCCGCTTCCCACCATCGTAGAGATCCCGCCTCCCGCCCTTTCTTCTCCCGTCTCCCATACCCCTCCCGCCCCCTATTCTCCCGGCCTCCCGCCCCCCTGTCCCCCTCCACTCTATTGTTCAGTATCAAAAAATGTAACTGGTGGGCATGTTTTTTAGTTTGACTTACTGACCAAGGCCTTTGAGATTGCATGTTCAGCTATAGGTGGTTTTTACATTACGTCATCACCGCCATGCTGGTGGACGGTAAACAAAAGATCAGTCATTAGCTCGTTTTGTTTGTCCACCAGCAATTGTTCATTTCACCATTGTTATTTGTCTCTCACGAGATTGCATGAAAACCACCTATTGCAGAACCTCAAAGTTAAGCAAATTATTTTTTTTGGAGTTTGACTTTTTGAGAGTGCATGAGAAATCAGTTACCAACTTGTGAAAGCATGAGGTGGGTCGTGAAATCGGCAAGTCTGGAATCTTGTTTTTCAATGCTGTGTTGCACCTAGTCTGCTACACAGCTGTTTTTAGTGTCGTCACGCAACACTCCTCCGCACTGCTTGATGACACTAAAAACGGCTGTGTAGCAGACTATGTAGCACCTTCCATGATCCTTCCATGCACATGCATATATGTCATTTTAAAGCTTGCCCGAGTCCTCCCTCAAAATCTGCAGCACTGCTGCATCAACAAGTATGGTGATCTTGACTTTTTCTGAACAGGTCTGAACAGTGAACCAAGTTTCATCCAAAAGCTGGTGGATTCTTTTACTGAGGGATAACCTTTGTCCTTACTCAAATGAGCCATGGATTATTGTATTGCAGGTAAATAGGGTAAATTGAGGTGCTAGAAAAAAATTCTGTTTCCTTTGCTGGTTATAGCTCGGAAAGCTGCCATCCTAGTCTTGAGTGTTTTCCTCACTCGCACGAACATCATAGCATGTACATGGATTGATAGCCTTTTTTGGTGGAAATGGATAATCAGTTACTTTTGTCATATTTTATATTTCATTAAAGCCATAAAGCTCATTCATGAAATATGATTACTAAGGTGATGAGCTTTTCTCTCGCATATCACTTTCTGAAAAATTGCGATGTTCCGCTCTACCATTCTATCCCCCCAGACCGCTGCCCCCCCTCCACCCCGCCTCCCGCCAAACTTGCTTTTGAGCCCATAATTCCTGTTGCGTAGCAACGTCTCAGCTAATTTGTTACATTCGCACAGCAAGTGCTGTTTGTTTTGTGTCCCGTGAAAGCAAATATTTTCAGAGCGTTCAAAAGCTATTTATTTGTAAATCAGTTTGGTTGCGGATGATGTTTTCGAGAAGTTTAAACAAAGATTTATACGGTCCTTCCCGTGTAACTGCAAACACTGCTATCAAAGACATTCTACTGCGCGACCATGTTTTACAAGAAGGCGAGTGGTATTCTAATATTGCGAAGCAAAAACCATGGACTACGTCCTTCGCGATTTCTTTTGAGGTAGGCGATAAAAGTCTGTTTTCTTTTTTTTTTTTTTTAATATTTTCAAGTTCGTATCAAAAGGATGTTATATCGAAGCAAGTCATTTGCTGATTTTGCAAGGTCGCGAAAAGCGAACATGTACAGTAGGTCGTTACGGTCATGCGTTTCAAGGGTCGTTGAAAATTGTTTATTGCTGCTGTTTTGTGTTGTAGTTGTTAAGTGTTTCACCCAACCTTGAAACGTTATGAGTAGTTGAGAGTGGCAGATTTGAGTAGGCTTTTCAGCTTCTTTTATTAAATAGTTATGTATGTTCTATCCACATACAGTTCCCGCTCCGGGGTTCTTTTAATTCACAGCTGTTTATCACGAAACTACGCAACCTGTTGAGTAGTAGTACTTCCCCATTAGCCCGAACTCTCTAGTTCTTTTTCTTTTTCTTCTTTTTCTATTGCAAAACTACTTGCTTTTGCAAAATGTGAGTGTCCTTTTCGTTCTGCTCACAACATTGCTCAATAGTGACTAAAGATTCGATTTAGAAATAATTTCGCTTTAACTTTCTTCCAGAAACCCAGCGTAGATCCAAGTAACCAGCATGTTAGAAAACAGAACGTGCAGGTATGTGGCAGAATTATTTATACCTTCTTGAAGTCTCTGAATGAAATTTAATATTTTGCTTGTCGTCTTTAGTTTCATGGCTGTAATAAATAAGACCGGTTGTAGTTTAAAAGTGTTGTTTCTGTCCACCGTTCACTCGTTTTTTGCCTGTAGTGATGGAGACTATTTCCTGGTGTCTAGATATACTATTTACACTATAAATTTGCAACGTAATTGAAATATTAATATTGGGTGTTGCTGTAAGCCTTCAGGTTTTGAAAATCTTTGCAAAAGATGAAATGTAGCTTGTCTCCCCTATATCCCAAAGCTGCTATTTGTAACATGATGAAAGTGTTTTAATGCTATGAGTTAAGTAAGCTCTACCAACACTCTGAGATTTTTAAAAAATAATATGCTCATTTCTGATGGGCCAACAATGCAACCGATCTACCAAACTCAGAAATGCAAAATACCAAACCTTTGATTGACTGGTTATGGTTGGGTGGCCTGGCCTTGGTGTGTTGGGGGCAGGGGGGGGGGGGGGGGGGGGAAGAGCTAATAAGAATTACAAGGTATTTTTCTGAAGGAGACCAATCTGGCCATGACTCAGGTTTTATATAAATGCTCAAGGGGAGTGTACTCCTTTGTACTAAATGTAAACCAGACAACTAATAGTGTATTTAATACAAGTGCTAAAAATGTTGATATCAAAATGCTGTTGATATCAATGCAGTTTAACAGCACTAGGTTTGCATGTCTTATTTACTAGAAATACGTAAATCGCGGGACCTCGTGAAGGACTTCAGGGGAACAGCAAGATAAGGCAATAGAGAAGAAAATTCATAAATCTAAGAATTTTAAGCTATAAAAAAGGAAACAAAACTGTAATAACTATTAAAAAAGAAAACTAAATGAAAAGAAAAAGAAAAGAAGGGAAGAGAAAAAGGTTCAGCTCAGAATCAAACTTGGGACCTTCGACACACCGGCCTGTTCCGTTACCACTGGGCTACATGGAACACAGTGAAAAAATTTTTAAAAATATATTATTAAAACCCTTTCACCCAACACTTCCGCCAGCGCAACCTGTATAAAGTTGATTGAGCGCTATAAACATGAACTCAAAGGCATTTTTCAGAAGAATGACTGCTGTTTGGACAATGAAAACTCAACGTAAACGCATTTCATCGTATTTAAAGAACGGGAGCCCAACTAAGCCAATATGGTATAAACTCGTCTGCGAGCAAACTGTGTTTTTTTTTTAACAATGTTTGCTCTTATCTTAAGGCTAATTATTCAAAATCACTTCAATTTGCTCTTAAAATTACTTTAGCATTCGAAATTCATTGGGTGATGTTCTTTCTGCTCTGCTGTTTGTTGCTGCCGTCTCCTGCTTTGCTGCTCGCGTTGAATTTCAAGTTGGTGTTCTCGCTTCAGAGGTTTTTCGTTGTCAAATCTACCCCTGGGAGGATTTATAGTTGACGTTCCTATGTTTGCTATTCTGTTCCATTTGCACAAGAAATTGCTTGAGATTCAGCGATAGTAAACATTAATTGTTTCACAGACGATGAAAAAACAAGTCAGCTCTTCATGAATACTTTGGTCATTGATGGGAAATCGCTTTCAGTCGAATGTCGCACCATGACGTCAAACCACTGGATGACGTCATGATGGCAGACACCGTCGGATATATACAAGTAAAGATGAGCGTTGTGAGTTTTCAGCTTGCTAGGATCCACTCATGGTCCATACACTGCGCATGCACTGCGCGTGATGAGATTATAAACTCACTTCGCTTGGCACTTCGCGCCTTGTTTCACAAGGAGTGTAGGAGTTAGTCAGATATTTGTCATACACAACCCTAAGCAGTACATGGTTTTTTTGGCTTTCTGCCATGTAAACTAAAGTGAGACCTAAATATCCAAGCAATACAATGGCTTTCCTGTCTTTTTCATGTTGGAGTCCCAACCCCCTCCCCAGGGTGGCTCTTGGTTGTGTCCATTGCAATTTAATAATGTTTGGGTAGCTTTTTGACCATGTTGATTTTCTGATCATTTTTGTTCTTTAGACAAATATCACTAGTTTTGTGCTGGGCTCAACAGAAGGTCCCTTGCTGGCAACCACAGCTTCAGACTTTGACAACAAGTTCCAAGGAGCCCCTGAAAAAGCTGCTCCAAACCAGTCAACAAGTATTCCTGTAAGTATTTGCCCCCTTTCAAGCTACTCTGAATCTCTGAAAATAAGTCTCAAGCACTCAAGTTTAGACCAATATATATCACTTTTGTTTAGGCACAGTGTCCTTGAACATGAAGATCCAGGCTGTGCCAAAGTACTAGCTGTTTGGGTCCTTAAACATGAATCCTTGCTCTATAGCTCCCTCCACTTACCTGTTTTAGCATTTACCATGACATCAGACAGCTGTACATGTACAGGTATATGTACTTTGTAATGCCCTGATGAGGTGACTCTGACTGCTTGTTTCTCCTTTTCATGTCTTGCTTATAATTGTAATGAATCTTGACACTGCATGTATTTTTTAATAAGTATTCCTCGAGCCCGAATGGGCTGTGAGTCAATAGCCCATAAGGCCGAAGGCCGAATGGGCTATTGACTCAGAGGCCATGAGGGCAAGAGGAATAATAGTTTTAGTAAAATCCAACTAGTTGGTCAAAAATATCGAGAATAAAACAAGTTTAGCTAGTTAATGCCTGTCTTTAATCCTTTTTTGCCGCCCAAAAGCCCACGCTTTTCGCTACTAGTGGGCTATAACTTATAGCCTAGTAGTAGCTCAACCAATCAGAATGCAGCATTGATAATAGACCACTAGTTGGATTTTACTAAAAAGTGATATTCCGGGCACATGCCCCTTCATGTATTGTGCATTCACTTCCACTAAAGAACCATACATGAATTTTCACTAAGTTGTTCTCTCTAATATAAGGAGTTTAGCATTTTTTAGCATTTTGTTGTTGGTAATAATTGCAGTGTTTTAGTCAGTAACTTTAAAAGAAAGTTACATGTATATTTAGGGAAATTGGAATTGGGCATTGGGCAATTAAGCATATGGAACTATGTAAATATTTGCCTGAGTGATCACCAAACAATAGCTTCCTTTTGCCCAATTCCCAATGCTGAAAGCAACCTTCATTGAATGAGCTATATATATACACATTGGTCATGGGGCTTACCGTTAAACTCAGAAAACCATGAACCCCTGAATATTTTATCAATACATGTTTGTGTTACAACCAAGCATGAAATAGATCAGGATATGTGAGCAAATAACCATTGTTACTGTGGTTTAGTTCTCTTATGGCTGATTAGCTTTTTTCTCTATCACACAGTCACAATAACATTTCAGAAGTATTCCTGGTGTTCATGCATAATTATGTAGTTTTCTGAGAGTCGCATTATTCATGATCACTCAGGTCATTGATTTTGTATATTTAATTTTTTTCTGGAGCGATGTGCATCTTTGCTATTTCAATTGTTTGCTAGTGCAGCTTTAGAATTCCTGTAAGTGTTAAATTGTTCAGTTTAAATTCCTGTTTATTTCTCTGCCTTTTAATAGGATTTTGCTCCAAAGTACATGTCAGATAAGACATTTGGCAAATCTGGATCTGTTTATGTCAGCTCGTTTGCCAAGGTAAGTTTTGAGTAATATACTGGCCATTGTATTCTTTATGAGACATTACATATACATGTAGTGACAGTCCATGATATGACCATATATTTTGGGTAATTTTCACTAAGCAAAACTTTTGCCATCCTCTGAAAAACCTGGAGATTTCAGATTAAAGTTAACGATTTGCGCAATTAAATGTAAAAAAGCCAATAACATGTTTCTCAGATTAATTTGTGTTTGAAAGTCAGTCTCCAAAAGTTCAGGGTGTTTTTGCCAAGATCTGTGCAACAAAAAATTTGAATGAGCCCATACAAAACAAATTACCTTTAAGCAGTGCTGCTTTAGTGACTCACTAAGGCTGCATGAATCCCTGCAGGAAGGTTGCATGATCACTGTTATTGTTACAGTAACGGTGCGGAAGTTTCGAAAAATGACTGCACAAGTCATGCTTAAGCTACCCATTACATTGCAGATGAGTTGCATGAGAGCTGTTGGTAGTAAATCATTCGAAGCTATATAGAGAGATGAGTATTGCTTACATAGGGCTTCACAGCATTGCTTTACAGCTACGTGGAAACGCTGCTGGAATGCATAAGCGACCGTCGATTCCACAGTGATTACACAACGAAAGAAAATATAGGCTGTGAAAATAAAATTAATTGCCGTTGAGAAATCGGACTTGATTTAACCAGAACAACTGCAACCTACATACTTTCTTTTTAGTAATTTTCTTATAAAAATGTTTGGTGAAAATCACAGGGGAAAAAGTGTTGAGCATTTGCTGTAGTGGGAGGTAATTGTAATTCTTACGGAAATCACACTAGTTATCACAGTGCAATGTCAACCGTTGGCGTTTTGCAATCGTTCCAATATGTGCTGGGGAGTGTTCATTCTCATCTGCATAGCGTCTGAAGACGTGGCTTCTATCCAGGATGGGTGACCGAGCAGTGTTGAACGGTCACAAGCAGAGAACAGACAAGTGTCTCTATAGCTACACAGGAGTTTGTTTCCCACAATAAGAATCGCAAGAGAAGCTTCGGCACTTAGGGCCACTGCAAAAAGTACCAACCGCCGGAGGTTTGAAATGAAGAAATGATCGTCGCAGTTAACGCAATTTATGCAATTGCGTAGAGAAGCCTGAAAAGAATTCAGGACTTCAATGGGGTTTGAACCCGTGACCTCGCGATACTGGTGCGATGCTCTACCAACTGAGCTATGAAGCCACTGATGTTGGGAGCAGGTCAATTGTGGGTTCATATGTTCCTGTGAAAGAAATGAGTGTTAATGATATATAAAATGAATCATATGTGAACTGCGGAAATGAAATGAAATGAAGAAATGATCGTCGCAATTAATGCAATTTATGCAATTGCATAGAGAAGCCTGAAAAAAATTCAGGACTTCAACGGTCCTGAATTTTTTTTTTAGGCTCTCTACGCAATTGCATAAATTGTGTTAACTGCAACGATCATTTCTTCATTTCATTTCATTTCTGCAGTTCACATATGCAGAGATGCCAACCTCTGGAGACCTAAAATCGGGAGACTGTCTTTTTTTACTCCCCCCCCCCCCCGAATTTCACCGAGACCCCACTCCCCCACCCCCCCTCCCCGAAAAATTGTCCCTGCCCCCAATGGGAATGACTTAGGACATCATATGACATCTTACATGATGTACATACTATCAAAATTCGAATGCTAGAAATAATCTTTGTCAATGACAAAAATGCCCCAGAAACCGTACTGCGAATAAGAAAAATTCAAGTTTTGAGCTAAAAAAGGGCTAAATCTCAAACTAAGTCTGTTTCTTTTTTACTAAGTATTCAATATTTTTAGTAGACGTAAAAAGCGGAGATTTATGTACCAAAGCGGGAGAGCGGGAGAGCGGGAGATGTGGCAAAAAAGCGTAAGTCTCCCGCCAAAAGCGGGAGAGTTGGCATCACTGCATATGATTCATTTCATATATCATTAACAAGTCTCAGGAGGTTTATTTAACATATTGGAAAGTATAACACATGTGGACGTTTTTGTTATATTTGTTGGGTGGTAAATAAGATGGCGCAAATGTAAGATAAATGGCAAAACACCGACCTGATTGTTTCTTTATATTGGCCAGAGTTTTTAGCCCTGCCACCTTAAATGGTCTCTGCGGTCCCTGATAATTGCATAATTTGTCAAACAGTAGAAAACACGTCATTTCTTGAGAGGCTGTTATGTATATTGCACTAGTTTGCAAAAGGTTACCAAAGTTACAAATCAAATTTCGGATTTCGCGTTCCTTTCGGCTGCGAAATCCTGCTAATCTTGCATCAAAATCCGTTTTTAGACTCGCCGAAAGGAACACATCCACTTATTTGGCATTGTCTTCCAACTATGGATTAGGGTGTCCAGACCTTGGGGAAAAAAAGGACTCAGCGATTGCATTTCAAAGAGTGAAAAAGTTTTACAATTGTAAGATTTTTGTAACTGATCGTAAAGACCCCAAAGACCATGAGTCTTATGGGAGAATAGGCAAGTTTTGTATTCCCCAATGGCCCTGAGACGAGCACGATTGCAAGGCTAATGCAGGTCAACTTCTTTACAAAAACAAAAACAAACATAGGCAATTTGCTGCGGAGTCGCTGGAAAATGATAGAAATCTCACAAAAAGTAAGATCTCAAAGCTTAAACTTTATCAGTAAGCCAAAGGGAAACAACAAAATTGTGGGAAAAGCTGATCATACTTAACAGAAGAAAGAAAAAAGCTACGAAGCCAAAAGAAGAAGTAAACTTTTTAAGCTTGAAAAGGGTTACGTTTGTCAAAATGATAATGTTTTATTCCGTTTAATTTTCTTACTTCTTAGTATTCTATCTAACTCTTCTGTATATCTGTAAAATGGAGTTTAAACTGCTCAGTATATCTTTTGTATAAAACTGTGTTCGAGTCCTTGTCGAGTGAAATCTGCTAAGCCTAATACGTTTTTCATTATGTGACTGAATATTTTGATAAATAATTGTAAGCTTATGTATAAATAAACCAATATGTTTTTAATCATCTTCGTTTAAAATGATTTAACTTTCTTACAGTGCAAGGAATTTATGTAAAATGTCTGCTCCATTATGTTTCTTAGTGATGAAGAGCTGATTTTCCTTTTGCTGTTTGAAACAATGATTTCTCAATCCTGTAAGTAAGTTTTGAGACCTCCAAAACCTTTTAACGTTTCAAATTTTCCTTTTTTTGCCATTACTCAGCCGCAGTTTTCATATGTTTGTTTGGCGATCTTCTTGGTGAGAAGTTACCCGCATTAGCCTCGCTTTTGCGCAAAACAAGGGCTCGTCCTAGGGCCGTCGGGGAGTATGAAACTTGCCTATTGTTACATTTGACTCTGGTACACTTGTAGGAGAATTTGAAATGTATATCTCTTAAGGTATTTTGAAAACTTTATTTCTCAAATGATAAAGAATTTTGCAAAATAAAAAATAAACAGGCCTTCAAGCGAGAGTTGAGCTTTCAGAAATTTGATATCCGAGGTGTCAATTTTCACACCCAAGGTGTTATTTCCGATTTATATCGCAGGCTCAAAAATTCAATAATTCCATATTTCTGGAATTTAATACATTTTTCCGTAAAATTATGTGGATAAACCTGGCAAGTTTCAGCTCGTTATTATTAATCCTCATGTTTACATCAATTTGTTTCAGTGCGGTACAACGCAGCCGCAAAATTGACCTTCATTCGCCCTTCATTTTTGTCGCACTGCACTGTTTTTTCCGTCGCCATCTTGAATTCTCATGAGTAAACTGCTGTTCTTAATGTTCGTTGTGACACTAACCCAGTTGTATGGAACATGGCGAGAATTTGCGAAAATCTTCATCATGGCCAGAAATTCCGGACAACGCAACGGCGCACGCGCGGGGTTACTTGGCAATATGGCCGCCAAACACTCAAAGGAAATGTATGGCAGAAATAAAACAAAATAAAATAGAGCAAGTTCTGGCTTACCGGGAACAAGTGCCGCGATGCGGTCGTGTTCTTAAAAGTTTCCTCGGCTATTCTGACTAGTTGCTTTTCATCAGCAAATGTTACTGGCCCTGCTTTTCATCGATGTTTATTCTTGAAGCTTGGCTCATACAACGCTCTATATTACAGAGGCTTGAAATCCAATATTTGCATCCCAAACAGATTTTGATCCGCTATAGCAGACTGCATAATCGAGATATCCCAAGTGCCGCGATCGCTTGAGGAAAAGCACCATATGATGTACTATTTGACCAATTTTCACCTTCGAGGCTGATTTCATCGCCCTGCTAATTGCCTTCAAAAACAGTTCAGAGTAGCACAAATCAGTTCTACCAAAAGAGAAGATATCAAATGTCACGCAAGCATCTTGTTTGTGTTGATCCGAGAACCACATGCCATATTTTTTGACAAAAAACTCGCATTTTGCAGAAAACTCCGCCATGTTTGGTATCAAAATTTTCAGTGAAAAACAAGCTTTCTAATGCCGTAGAGAATTGTGGGATACAAGGACAATGGAGAGTACTTTTGGCCAGTAAACATCCCCATGGACGCGTCACATTTTCGCGGGAATATTAAAATTTTTCACGCAACCACTAGACCGGATCGGTTTTTGTTTGTTAAAAATGTCGAATAACTTAGATTTAATTCAAATTGACAAGTTTAAGAACTCTGTAAGTGTTAGCGATGATCAGTGCTTGTAATATGTACGTAAACAATGTGTATCATCAGAAGACATAATTTTCACTGTACACATCGGATACGATTGTTTGCGATGTTTGCATGGAGCAAGCAAGAACGCCTATTACAAGAGCCATGTTGTAGCTTTGACTTCTTTCTTTTGGATGTGTTGTAAAGAACGACAGAAGAAAGGGCGTTTAGCTCTGAATAATCAAGAACATTTCTTGGTCGAAGGCGACTCGTATTTTCCGCCATCTTTATTTTAGTGGTAAGACCGCAATAGAATGCGGGCTCAAATGTCCGGAATTTCTGGCCATGTATTTTTAACTTGTTTCATGATGTGCTTTCAATATGGCATCATAAACAGTGTTTTAGCCTTAGCAACATGCTAATTTGCATAATAGGTCATTTAACTGCACATGCGGCCTTATATGTAATCGACCTTGCAAGTATCATATATCTAAATAAATGTGTCTCTAGCAGGCTTTTTACAGCCAAAGAAATGATTTTAGAAATATCAAAACAATCGTACTTTATTTGGAAAAGCAAAATGTAAGGGCATTTTGTTATAATTTGCCCTGGCTTACTTGAAACTTGTAGCGCGTAATCGCATGTTGGGTTGTGAAAATTGCAACATTTCTGTCAACAACATAAAGTATTGCATCGGATTTCAGCCCTGTGATTATTATTATTTCCAAAATAGTGTTCTTAGATACCAACTTTGGCCTTCATTTTCTCGGCTTCTGTTTTTAACAAAAATGCTTCATTTTTGAGCTATTTTGAAAAAATAGCTCATGTGTCAGTGGTGTAAGCGTATGTATCTTTGTGGCTTTGTGGCTTTGTATGTTGGGATGTTTGTTGCAAGAGCCAATAAGGTTGACGGTACTATGAGTTGATGCTTAGGAACCAATGAGATCTTGGCATCTATTTAAACATGGTATTGGTAAAGGTCGAACAAGGGCACTTTGAGACCGCCATCTTGATCCTTCACAATTTTTTCGTCTTTTATTACGGGTACAGGTGTTTGGAAGCATTACATAAAATATCTTCATGATTCAAACGCTGTGAACAGTGATGCAGCTGTTTGAGGGTTCATATTTAAGTGTGGTTGCTGCTTCGGGGCATTTCTGACCTAATTCCGCTATCGGTACAACGCACGTCAGTATAAGTTCTGTTTCACCTGCTACAACTGGCCATGTGTAGAGTATAAAAGATCATATATTTTCAAATCTCTTCCAATGAAGCAATAATTGATATTTAGATATAGACTTAAATTCGAAAGTATGCGCCCTATAAAATGTGGTTTTAGAAGTTTAAAAGGCAGCTTTTTTTTTGAAAGCTATATCGAGTATTGTTAATCCCGTAAACAAGCTTTAAAAATATTATTCTCTCACTTACAAAGTTCAAACGACCTTTTTCGTTCTATTTAGTAAAGATGCGTAACTTAAGTAGAAACAGTAGCGTTAGGGAATAAAATTGGAAGAAGCTAGTTGACACAATAATTAGATACTGTTATAGTGAGTGGAGTAACATGATATAAGTAGAAATATATTTCGGCAGTTTGATAATTTTCTTGGAAGTTAATAAATGTTAGGCTATCAACCTTGACGTTGCATGAAACATAATTTAATTGCAGATGTTGTAATAAAGCCGAGGTGATTTCTTAAAATCGTTTGAGAAAATTTTGTAGTAAAACAATGTGCCTCTTTTTTACGTACGAATTGTGAAAGGGCCAAAGACCAACATCTTCACATGCAAATTGTGTGCATGAGTTATTTTTATAATTCTGTTTACTAGATTACTGTGTGATAACTCGAATTCCCTCACGTACGAACCACGAAAGGGGGCAAAGTCCAACACTTTCACGTGCCAGCTGTGTGACTGTCATCTCATGCAGATTGGCTTTTCACAATAATAATAGTAACTCGGAAGTATGAAGACCTGTTTCGTTTAGTAACCAATGCCTTAAAAAAGGCTCTTGTCTTTTAAGAGCGACTTTTTGTGGGGACCGAGTGAGAGGTGGCACATGATGGAAAAATGCCTATCCTCATCTTTTGTCCAGAGATACCTTATAGTGAGTCAATAAATGTGGTGTAATTTTTTTGTTCAAATACTTTTTTCTTTTCCAGAAAATTCTCAAAAACTGTAACGGGTGGCCACCGCCATAATATGACCAAAATAAAAGCGACAAATAAGGGTACAAGAAGTTTGCTCATCAAAAGCGCAGAAGGAACTTAGGATTTTTTAAATTTAAATATGTACGTAGGAGGTATTGACCAATGATTTAAGCCTAATAACAGGATTATAACGGTTATTTTGAATTTCCGGCAAATTTTTGAAAATCGCTAATATTTCATTGTTGTAAAATCCCATTTCGGAGCAGATTTTCAAGAAAACTTTTTCCCATGCGGTATAACTCAGAATGACTTGAAATTAATTTTCGTGTTAAGTGCAAATGGCCTTCTTTCCAATAATGCAAAAATTTATCTGGGGCTTTTATTCACTGCTAGGAAAAAGTCCGCTAAACTTTGAGGAAATCACGCATTGACTTGTCAACAAACGAAAGTTATCAAATTACGCTCTTTGTTATCAAAGCCAAGATTTCACACAAATCTTAGCTTTAAGCACTAATTTAGATCTAAAAGACAGTACAGTAAGCTCACCTTGTAGAGCCAGCGGTGGAAAATTGGTTTTTCTCACTATTTTCGTATTAAATTGCCATCTCCACGTGAACAAACGGCACACATTCCTGGCGGCTTTCCAGTGAATATCGCATTACTCAACATTTTAAACCATATTTGAGCTTTTACTCGTTAATACCCTACACGCTGACTAGATTCAGCTAAAAAGGACGACAATGAGATTATTTAGAGTTGAAGTAGAATGAATTTTGAACTCCCGAGTGACTTAATACTCGCTAACCGGTTGCATCTCGTTTTGATGTTTGTCACGCAATGAGACACAGGAATCCCAATAATGCCATCGTATACACAAACTCGTTTAAGAATTCCTTTCCTGGCTTACAGTTTGAAAATCTTGCAAAAAAAAGTAAAGCATCTGATATTTTCTTGGAAAGCCAAAATCGAAATCGGATCTGTAATCGGATCTTGATGAACGTTTCGCAAATCGTTCACGAGACGGTCTAACGATGCTTTTTCTTCTTCACTGTTTGACGAATTTTGTGATGACACTGTGGAGAATTTTGTGATCGGCGAGTCTAGTAGTGACGACAGATCCTAGCGCTAGTGGGACATAAACAGCGACGAGAGGGGACCAGATTTATGCTCTCAGTACAGCTTGGATACCGCGAACTGATTTGCGTATCGATTAATCAGGGTCGTCCCAAAGGGGTGGAGGGGGGAATGGAAGCAAGAGTGGCCGGAGCCCTTAAAGTTTTGCTGCGGAACCCGGAGCCCTAACATTTTTTTACTTCGGAGATTGGGGTAAGAATTCTTTTCCTTAATACCTAAGTTTGAAAATCTTGCAATAAAAAAGGTAATGCATCTGATATTTTCTTGGAAAGCCAAATTCGACCTTGGTTAACTTTTCGCAAAGCGTTCACGAGACGGTCTCACGATCGTTTTTTAACTGTTTGACGAAGATGACACCGTGGAAGAGTTTGTAATCGGCGATTCGAGTAGCGGCGAAAGATCCTAGTGCTAGTGGGGCATAAACGGTGAAAAAAGCGTGCAAGAGTTGAAAATTAAGCATAGGTTGCCGTACTCAGTAGAGCTTGCACACCGCGTTCGTATTATGTCGAGCCGACTTGCGGCGTTCCTGGAAGCTGGCTTGAACTGGGTGGAAGACCTCCAATGCTGCTTCGAACGCCTCTTAAGGAATCAAGAAAGCCTTTGCATCTTTGCATTAATTTTATTTTTTTAATTTTTTTATGAAACTATCCTATTTACATGTGTATTTGTAGAGGAGTTGTAGTCCATTTGTCTTGTTAATTTAACTTATTTATTTAGGAATTTGTACCATTATATGGTTAATAAACAGATTCTACTACAGCAGGAACGCTACGTTCTTCTGCTGTTAGTTTGATGTTGGAAAGAGGCTTTATCTGGGTATGGTCCAGCTGGAAATACCACTGGGTCTCTTCTCCGCAGATGCCTCTTTCCACCTTTTCTCTCTTCCCATCGTCCCCCGCGCACTTTCTTTTCGATTATTGCTACCCGCAGTAGAACCTCGATAACTCGAACTCGGATAACTCGAATTCCCCGCTAACTCGAAGTTAATTTCCTTTCCCTTGATCACCCCGATAATTTGAACCGTTTTTTGCCTCCCTTCAGATTTCGAGTTACCGGGGTTCTACTGTATTTTTATCGGGATAACCAGCGGGAGCCTCTGCGGAGGAGAGAGCCGCTGTGTTGAATCCTATGTGAATGGGATAGATCACAAATTCGTTAATCTGGATCTGGATCCGTTGGATTTCAAATCTAGCAAATTCTTTTTGAAAAAGCCATTCTATCTATCTATCTACCATTACTTTGCCTCCACCACATAATTGATGATTCTTGCAAATTGGCCAGCGGTCGATAAATAAATAAGTAAGATAAAAGTAATAAATAATATTATAAATTAAATTAAAGGTAGTTTGTGAATGCCGTCAAAGAAGAGGCATTTACCGTCTCGTTTGGCAAAACGTTCTACTCGTTTATTGTTCTTGGGAAGTAAGAGAATTATAATAATCAGTGAAAGCAAAAGGGACCTCATAAGCTTGGTTGTTCACGTGCCGGCTAACTCGGCCCAGCGGCTTCAGATATTTCCCAGTGTCTATTCCAGTTTGGTCATTGTGGATTTTATAGAACATGACTAGCCTATCCTTTCTCCGTCTTTCTTCAAGGGTGTTCCATTGCAATTGATTTCTGTAGCATTTTATCAACACTTGATAAATAATTGAAACGGTTTAAGACATACCGAGCTGCTAGTCTCTGTATCATTTCTAGTTTCTTCATTCACCGCATTAAAAAATGGATTTAGATTTGTCCGTTGTTGTGTTTACAGGAACTCAAATTCCGTTTTAAGATAAAAAAATATATTTTTGGATTGGCCGAAAGGAACACACCCACATAAAGTTTGGATCATAGCTAAGTCAAGGGAGTGGGATTAGTAAGTTTCCTTCAACGAACAATGGTATTAAACGCACTTACAAGGATTGGGAAAACACGTGGCGTGGAAATAAATGTCAATTTGGAACTGACAAAAAACGAAAAAAAACTTTATGGCTGTCTTCCTTGTCACGTCGATGCTAGCTGTTTTTGTATAGCCGTGGCGCTTGTGATGTTTTAAAATAATAAAGAGCACTCGGTGGCTCCCTCTTCTGCACAGAGGCTCTCTTCATCTTCCGAACGATAAAGGCGCCGGGGGCGAGGTGGGTCCTGAACCCATATTGAAACCACTGTATTCAAATTAAAGAAATTTTTAGTAGAAAGGAACAGGCTTTCCTGCTTTTTTTGATAATAATTTAAGACGAAGCGTGAATGAGGAAGGGAGGGTGCACTCATCCGAAGGGGATCGCGAGACGTTCCTAAGCCGAGTATGTCATGCTGTCCAGTTTGGGCGCATATTTTGATATTTTTATTATTGTTATTACCGTGTGGCACGGAATTGGTGATTTTTGTGTTTCGCGAGAACTAATCTTTGCGATAAGGACAGATAGATGCTTTTTTTTCGGGAATTAGTTTTTGCGATTTTCAGAAAGGACCAGACCCAGCATATATTTTCGTATGATTACCTGCAATAGAAATACATAACAATATCACGAGACGTGTGCGTACATTATGTTTTAAACCAGTAATTCATTGTCTACCGTTTTGTTTCTGAACGGAAAAGACAAGTTGTAATTGAACAGACACGATTTCTTAGTAAGTATTACATTTTTGTGTAGCGAATTTAAATTAGAGAATATTTCCTCTGGAGTAAATGTTTGTGGGAAAAATGTTTGCGGTGATTTTTATTTGTAGGAAATTATTTTACGGATCCCTGGAAAAATCACAAAAATTAAAAAATGCAAAAATTTCGTGCCAAACGGTATGTTTTAGACGCTTATTCAATAAGCGCCTAAGAAAAAAAGTACCGTTTGCACTTTGAAATTGAACGACCCCAAGTAAAATGAGAACTATATGTAGGAATTTTTCTTATTAACTGTTAGAGCCTTTGATTCACCATTGCTCATCCTCTAACAACTTCGCTAATTAATGGATGGTTCTTATCTCTTGTTAAACTAACCAATCTCCGAAGTAAAATAATGTTAGGTTCCCGGGCTCCGTAGCAAAACTTTAAGGGCTCCGGCCACCACCCCCCCCCCCCCCCCCCCCCATCCCTTTGGGACGACTCTGATTTAATCGATGTAGGCAAATCAGTGTCCAAGCTGTACTGAGTACTACAACCTCTGCTTAATTTTCAACTCTTGCACGCTTTTGTCACTTTTTATGCCCCACTAGTGCTAGGATTGGTCGTCATTAATCGAATCGCCGATCACAAAATCCTCCACGGCGTCATCATCACATAATTCGTCAACAGTGCCGAAAAAAAGACATCGTCAGACCATCTCGTGAACGCTTTTCAAAAAAGTTCATCAAGGCTACAGATACGATTTCGAATTCGGATCTCCAAGAAAATATCAGATGCATTAGCTTGTTTTTAATGCAAGATGTTTATACTTTCAGGAAAAGAGTTCTTATTCCAAAAGTAATGATTGAGGTTATACGATAGCATTGTTGGGTTTCCTGTGTCTCATTGCGTGACAAACTGCAACTGGCTAGCGAACATTCAGTCACTCTGGAGTTCAAAATTCACTTTACTTCAACTCTAAATAATCTCAACATTGTCCTTTTCAGCTGAATCTAGTCAACGTGAAGGGGATTAACGTGTAAAAGCTCAAATATGGTTTAAAATGTTGAGTAATGCGATATTCACTGGAAAGCCGCCAGGAATGCGTGCCGTTTGTTCACGTTGAGATGGCAATTTGAAACGAAAATAGTGAGAAAAACCAATTTTCCACCGCTAGCTCTACAAGGTAAGCTTACTGTACTGTCTTTTAGATCTAAATTAGTGCTTAAAGCTAAAATTTGTGTGAAATTTTGGCTTTGATAACAAAGAGCGTAATTGGATAACTTTCGTTTGTTGACAAGGCAATGCGTGATTTCCTCAAAGTTTAGCGGACTTTTTCCTGGCAGTGAACAAAACCCCCCAAATAAATTTTTACATCATTGGAAAGAAGGCCATTTGCACTTAACAGGAAAATTAATTTCAAGTCATTCTGAGTTATACCGCATGGGAAAAAGTTTTCTTGAAAATCTGCTCCGAAATGGGATTTTACAACAATGAAATATTAGCGATTTTCAAAAATTTGCCAGAAATTCAAAATAACCGTTATAATTCTGTTATTAGGCTTAAATCATTTGTCAATACCTCCTACGTACATATTTAAATTTAAAAAACCCTAAGTTCCTTCTGCGCTTTTGATGAGCAAACTTCTTGTACCCTTATTTGTCGCTTTTATTTTGGTCATATTATGGCGGTGGCCACCCGTTACAGTTTTTGAGAATTTTCTGGAAAAGAAAAAAGTATTTGAACAAAAAAATTACACCACATTTATTGAATCACTATAAGTTATCTCTGGACGAAATATGAGGATAGGCATTTTTTCCATCATGTGCCGCGATTTTTCGATTTCACGCGGTCCCCAGAAAAAGTCGCTCTTAAGAAGTAATGACTTTTAAAACATGACGAAATAAGTTGTCGGAGTTAAAGACTGTTTCACAAATGTTAATAAATGTTAGGTTATCAACCTTGACGTTGCATGAAACATAATTTAATTGCAGATGTTATAATGAAGCCGAGGTGATTTCTTAAAATCGTTTGAGAAAATTTTGTAGTAAAACAATTTGCATTTTTTTTACATACGAATCGTAAAAGGGCGAAAGACCAACATTTTCACGTGCAAATTGTGTGCGCGAGTTATTTTTATATATCTGTTTACTAGTTTACTGTGTGATAACTCGAATTCCCTCACGTACGAACGACGAAAGGGGGCAAAGTCCAACACTTTCACGTGCCAGCTATGTGACTGTACATCTCATGCAGATTGGCTTCTCACAATGATATATAGTAACTTGGACGTATGAAGACCTGTTTCCTTTTGTAACCAAATCCTTAAAAAAGGCTCTTGTCTTCTGAGAAGCAATAGCTTTTAAAACATGAAGAAATAAGTTGTCGCAGTTAAAGACTGTTTTACTGAGTAGAATCGCACGTGAAAACCTCGTGAATTATGATGATGCAAACCATCTACCACAATGATAAAAATCCTGGTATTTCGTAACTATTCAGTATTCGATGAGTCACATTTTGGCTTAACAAACTCCGAGGAAACCTTAGAGTTTTCCTTCTAATCAACGTTTGGTGAGTAGAAATTTATTTCACTTTAACGATTTGTTTAACTTGCACCAGATGTAACAGGGAAAGACAGAAGAAAGTGAATATATAGCTTGAGGATCGATTCAGCTGAGCGTTTCGCGTTTTCATTTATGTACCGCAATACGCAATTTCGCACAAAAACCCAATGTACATTTAGGATGAAAGAGGTAGATTCATCACTCTTGGTAAGGTTACACCGAACCATTAAAGTTACACTGAAGCATTCAAGATAGCTCATGCACGTTTAACGTGCCTATGTTTGGAATTATTTGAGTTCAGGTTAAGACTACATTTCAAATAAATGATTTTGCAAGCATGATCATTTCTTGACTTTATAGCAGTTCTTCTAATACCTTAAGCTGTTGAGGTGGACAAATTTAAGTCTTGCCACAAAGGCGTTCCATCTTTATCCCCACCCCTACCCCTTCCCCCCTCAAAGATGGCTGGAATCTGACTCCTCAGTTTTTTTCATTGCACTTTGATTAATGAGCAGCAGCACCCTCAATAAAATTGTCTGAAGGGTCCAGATTTTGTTGGCTTCTTTAAAGAAAAACTCTGAACCTCCCTATTAAAAAGCCTGCCATCCTTAATGGGGTGATACATGGAGATATATGGAGTGCAGATAAAAAAAATATTAATTTTTTATCTTATGGAATGTCCCATGGCATGACCAGCCACATGTATACATAAAATCATTGCAGCAGTTTTGGTTTTATTTTAGGAATTTAAAAATTGAAAGTTAGTAAACTTCAAAGGACTGAAAGAATTTGTATTTTAGATGTTCTTGGAAAAGATTACTGTTAAAAGTATTGTGAAGTATTCTAAATTTCGCTCATTTTTTGCAGAAAAACCAAGGGCAAGCCTCAAGTGCAAAGAACCGAGCTGAGTACAAACAGCATGCCAGTGATTTGAATGCAACACATTTTCAGTTTGGAACTGATGCCAACAAGTAACTTATTTTGTGATCTGTAGTTTAAAGCTAAAATGATATAAAGTTCTACACATAAGCAGCTCAGCTGATTTCGTTTAGAACTCCAGATACAAGTATTTTGCATGATTTTTACATCATGTTAGAGAGTTTTGTTTTCTTAAAATACAGGTTACTGCTGCACAAACTCTGGTAATCAATATGTTTCTCCTGTTTGTTTTTAGATACAGCTCTGAAACAAAAAACTGTTTCAACAACAAATCTGAAACTCATCCCAAAGATACGGGCTTCGTTAATGTGGCTGTCAAAACAGCCTTGGAGACTCATAAATCAAGTGTGTTCAGGAATGGAGACTGGAATGTAGCTGAGCCACGTCTTGTCCGACACTCTGTCACATGTGACGATTTCCACATAAAACCATTTTCAACAGAGGATTGTGAAGAATTAAAGGAGCAAGAAGAAAAGATTAGAGAAATTAATGAAAGTGAGGAAGAAAAATTTCCCATCAATCCTAAAGGTAACCTGCACTGCATAAAATGTAAACTAAAATGAAGAACTTCAAAAGAGAAAAAAAAATTATTCACCAAAGTCATCTGTTAGGACATGTATAAAAAATTTACAAATTATTTAGTTGTTGAAAAAAAATCAGACAAGCACATTAAGTTGCTCAAAAATCTGATCAAATTATGACTGTATCATAGATCATAATGATAGAATAATTTTCTTTTCTTTCAAGTGGTTATATAAAATAATGCCTTTACTCTTTGTCAACTTTTAGATGATCCTAACCATCCTTACTATCAGAGAAGCACTCATTTTGTGGTAAGATTTGCTTATTTTATGCTTCATGACATTCTGTATTGACACCATAATGATCTCTGTGTCAGAATTTCTTGGGTGGTGAGGTAGCCTGCTAATGACAGGAGCAAAAAAAGGGGGAGGGAGGGTGGGAAGGGTGAGAAAAAAGTGAAAAGGGACAGGAAGTGCCTGTCTTAAGAATCAGTTTGTTTGCATTAAAAAACTATTAAAAAGGAAACTTTTTTCATGTTACATGTTACTTTATAAAATGTAATGATTTCTCTTTAAAGCTGTATCTGAAACATACAGTCCTCTAAGGTGGGGGGGGGGGGGGAACAGGGGGGTCACAATCTCCCGCCTCCCGTACGTTTTTGTCCCTTTGTTTCCCGACTCCCGCCCTTTATTGTGTTTCTCCCGTTATCATGTAAATCACGCTGTTTGACTCCCTATTCAGATTCTAATAGGGAGTGCCTTGGCCTTGTCCAAAATAAAAAAATTGTGTGGTAAACCGAACCACTCCTCACTTTCCAGCGTGATCACTGAAGCGGCATTCCTTCGACACAAGCAGGGCGGATAAATGTTGGGCGGTGAAACGAGCGCTCCGCTCTTCATTTTTGTGATGCGGAGTAGGACTGGTACGAGCGCTCTTTCCGCGCTTCTGGTGCGCTTGAAGGCCGGCGAAATTTTCCTTTTTGCAAACCCGAAATCCTATTTTTTTTCTGAAATTTCAGGCTACAATGTTAAATTTTTACATATTTATGTCAAAGGGGGATAAATTTTGTATAACATAAAAAATTAGATTGATATATTTTGATATAGTGGCTTTGTACTGCTTCAAACTTTCCTTCTCGGGTGCAACGCGCCATGGCGATTCGCGCAATACGTCGCAAATTCGGCAACCGCATGTAAACAAAATTTATTGAGGTTAGTTTTAAGGTTTTTTCTCCGTTTTTCTCTCTAAAAGAAAACAAAGTAAACAGTAAAAACTGAGGGGAAACTAATTTTGAAGTTTCGAAGAAACGGAAAGACGTATGAGATAATTATTTTTCAAAATAAAAAGGAAGGATGATGGTGATTGAAATTAGCATAATTTCACCTTGCACGAGCTGCACGCATTTATAAAATACACGTCATGTAGTTATGAAACGCCATCTGCTTTCTTTTAGTTTTGCCATGGATGACATGGATGGGATTTTCCTTCGTGTTTTAGACCGTACTTAGTTTATTTTTGTTTTGGAATAACATCGACATTGGCGAGTAGTAGAAGTAAAATATAATTCAGTGGTAGAGTGATGGAAGTAATAAGAGAAACCCTTTGAAGGAGATGTTTGTCTACTCCTGACTAAACCTCCCGCAAAAAATAGCAACATTTGCCTCTCGAAGACAGCGTACCAGCACAAAAGAACGAGGAAGAAGAGCAAGAAAACAAATCAAGCCGCCATAATTCAGTGACAGCGGCAGTGTCTAATCGACAAACCACATCGCAAGCCCTGACCGAAGTCACAAACAAGCGAAAACAAGTGACATTTCTAAGCAGAGTCCCAGTCCACTGCATCACACCTTTTTGCTCGGACGCGCTCGTTTCACCGCCCAACCTTTATCTGCCCTGACACAAGTTTACACCACGCGGCAAAATCTTCATAACAGTGTTTTGTGAACTACAGTCGTAAGGAGCGAGCTCCCAGGGAGGTCTTCCCTGAACGGATTTTTCCCCACCGAACCGAAAAATACTAAGACCGATCTAAATGGTCTCTGACGACATTTGACCTGACTCGCTTTGTCGTTCTTACGGAGAATTTTGAAAGCTAGCAAGACAGACGAGACACTGACACGACTGACACAGTCAACACACGTGTACATATGTCATGCTATCTCATTCATGTCCTATGATGTATAAAACGACTTGGAAAGGTTTCCAATTTCACAGGAAGTAATACCGTTTTTTGTTTTACCCCGAGTACGAATTTTCATTTTTTGACTTTTCTCGTGTATAAAATTTTTCTGTAAGCCTCGGAAAACGTTTAAAAATGGAAGTCAAGAAAAGTTCTTGGGTTCGTTTCTTTGACTGGAAGTAAGCAGTAACAAATAGCAAAAGATTGCCTTTTTGAATTTCTCTCCCGCTTCCCGCCATCGTAGAGATCCCGCCTCCCGCCCCCTGTTCTCCCGGACTCCCGCCCCCCTGTCCCCCTCCACTCTAAGTGAAGTGAAGTGATGGCAACATTTTTGTTTTTGTTTATTGCAGTTAGGAACCAACAAAGATGACAGACACTCATTATATTACAAAGGTAAAAATAAACAGGTCTACAGCTGACTTTTGCTTGCTTGAGGTATAATTATTATTTGAACCTTTCAGTCGCAATATCCACATACAGATTCTCCAGACTGATCTCCATACATTTGTTTTAAACATGGTTGAGAGAATTTGGTTTAAGATCAAAACATTCTTCCCTTGGGAATCAATTTACTAATTCTCATAACCTTTACACTTGGTGATCTGCTGATTGTGTTAGGAGAAAGTTGATGTTGGTCAATCGATCTTGGTACCTAAAGGGTTAACAGGGATTATTGCAGTAGGGTTAATTTTAAATTTATTCAATGATTTTATTTCTATTGCAGATTTTATGCTTGGTAAGCGGGAGTCCTTAAAGAAACCTCTGCCAGCTCCACCTCCAATTTCTTCCAAGGTAATTTGTTATTTAATTATAAAGTGGTTATCAATATTAGTTGGACATATATAATGTAAAGTTAATCATGGGAGCTCACTTTGCTGGATTTACTGGACAATCTGGAGCATCAGTATGCATAGCCTCCTGTGCAGACTTTCTTTTTGTTCAACACACAATCCTTCCCAACTATTAAACATCTGCTGAAACTAGCAGTTAAGAATGTAGACCAATCTGAGCACAGTTTCCAGATCTGGGAAGTGCACTTTGGACCTTGAGAAATTTAGTGTGAGACCCAGGGTGCGAGTCTTCAGGGAAGGTCAGAAAAGATCAGAAAAGGTCACCTATAAGAAACAGCCCTCTAGATTTCTTAGGACAAACTCCTTAATTAAATTGTTTGATGGGAACAACACGACACCATACTAGTGGCCTCTACCCCCAAAATCTCATAGAAAAAAAATTACCTCTGAGGTTTAATTTGCTGAACAGAAGTCAGCTTTAATTTACTGCAAAATGGATTTTTGTTGCAACGTTAACTATCCTAGGGTTGCCTTACCTTAAGAACATGTTAACATTATGGAAACGGCATCTACTTCACATCCCTCCTTCATGAAGAGAAATATTCAAAGAGCCTTCCACTTGTCTTTAAAAGAAGTGAAATCTACACTTTAAGATCAGATATCACACTCATCTACATGTATCCGAACTTGTGACTTGCGTTTGGTTTGGTTTATTAAACAATTAACTAGTGCTAATTGGTTTTCTGGTAATTTGTGAACAAAGGGAAATGAATTTAACCCTTTGTTTCAGCAGACATTCGTGGGGAAGGAATGTGTGACGAACCCCTAAGAATGTCTGCGTGGGAGGCTACAGTATGAGCTAAGGTTACCTGGATAAATGACGTGTACTGTTGTGACTGCAGAAAGCCTGGCAGTCTTAACTCATACTGATCAAGACAATCTTGAACCACCTTTAGTTGACTTTCTCTTTCCTAGTCCACTTTTGGGACTAGGAAAAGGAATTTAGTTTACAGCAAGAAATAATATTATATCAGAAGAACACACGTGTAAGCTGACAAACAAGTCAGCATTCCAGTTAATTCTTTCAAGCGGGGGGTCATGTTATGTAGACCATCTGAGGGGTCACCAAGACCATGTGCTAATGTTTTAATAATATAATTTTAACTTAATACTTACATGTCATCTGTTGGGTCAAGAAGCCTTCTTTGTCGGGTCATTGACCCAAGATGCGTCTTTTATCCGGGTACACTGCAAGTTTTGGTCATGACTGTCAGAGCAATAGTATCTTTCCAGTTTTTGGTCAAGCTAATGGCTTTGCTGCTGACTTGGTCACTCGTCTAAATCCATTTGCAAACAAGTATTTGACTCTTTTTTACTTTAAACTCATCGCCAATTGATGAGCTTGGGAACTGGTCCCTAAAAGGTTAGCGGGGAGGCCAGCTGTGAAAAAATTCGGCAAAGGAGGTAACCAGGCAACCCTGGAAGCGGGAACCACCCCTGCCAGCAGCCTCTAACTGGCACCATCACACTGAGAGAATACTCAGTGGAAAATACTTACCCATGTGGAATACTTACCTGCACACCCCCGCATGACAGCAGGGAGGGAGGAGAGGGGCAAGAATGCGCAAAGATTCGCCAGCACAAAGGAAAAAGGTGGTCCACAACGATCAGCTAGAATAGCTTGCAAAATAACGCAAAAGGATAGCAGCCCTGAAACCCCCAAGTGGGCCACCCCGCATGTCACGCATGCTAATACGGGAACACCGCTGGCTGCATTGGCTCGAGGTTAACTTAGCCTAAATAAAATTTAGCCCTATTAAATTTTGTTACCCAGATATTGTGACATTGCATGGTGATAGGTTAAGTCAATACATGTTGTCCAATTATTTATTGTGATACTCTTAGGTTCTTCCAAATCTTGAGGACTCCCTGCCTTGGCGCTCAACAAATATGTCAGATTATGTCGACCATAGAACTCAGATTAGTCAGGTAGGTTCAACTTAACATCTTTATGAATTGTTTTGGTTCCAGTTTAATTCAAGGAAACATGTGAATTAATCACATGTATGCCTAATTTAGTGCTGGTAAGCTTGGAGTATGCAATCTTTTAATGTATAAAACCATTTTTTTTAATTGATCATTTTAGGGAAGAGCAGCTGAAACAAAATTGAATCGAGTAAGTAATAATATTTGTTTGTTTCTTTTTTTAAATTCAATTAGATGTTTTGTAGGTACCATAAGTCGTAAAGTGATGATTCTCTCTTGTTTAGAACTGTCAGCTATTCTCAATGCATTTCTTTCTTTCTTTTTTTTGTAAAAAATGCCTCAGTTTTGCTCAGCTCAAGCAAGTATAAAAGTTTTTGTCTTCTGCATTCCTATAGGAACGCCAGAATACTCTGGCTGTTTCTCTGACATGTGATGAACAGCGTCATGCTGGAGACAGACAAGTATCAAGTAAGACAATTTTCTGTGGGCGAATTTCACCTTACCCTTTCTCCAAAATATGTACATAAACAGGGAGCTCAGGATAGCAATGCACACGCAGGGCACCTAGGTCATTGGGCTTGCACTACAAGTTATAGCTTAGGAATGAACGTTTATTCGTTTGTCTCACGATAGAATCGCTTTGAGATATTGATCGGGACGTTTCGACTGCAATACTGCTAGTCTTCATCAGGCGATGAGGTCGATTGTTTACGTGTAGCTATTTATGCACGTTGGTTCGCTGTGATTGGTGTATTTCGATCCTCATTATTTCGACTAGCAGATGGTGTTCCCTCAGGGGTCCGCTTTTTAGTTGAACGGCTGTTATGCTTTCTGATCGTAGGCATCCATGCTTCAATCTACTGCGGTTTTACCCTATATTAAAGGTGTATCAGAGGTTCTTCGCCGCTGCCTACAACAACAAGGCGTTCGCACCATCTTTAAATCTGACACAACTCTTCGGTCTTACTTAGTACGGAAACCGGTCGTTTCGCCTACAAGTCGTTTCGCCTACACCCAGGTCGATTCGCCTACAAGATCAAAGTCGTTTCGCCTACAATGAAGTT
The DNA here is from genome assembly GCA_038088405.1 of Porites divaricata. NCBI lineage: Eukaryota > Metazoa > Cnidaria > Anthozoa > Scleractinia > Poritidae > Porites > Porites divaricata. Next base: position 12,985,338 of record JBBMOI010000007.1, read on the forward strand.
TTAAGTTTTTCAGTGTCGTATGAAGGATTACATATAAATTTGAAGTTCAAAAATTAGACTTTCCATGTCGAAATCTCGTCATATGAATTTGAAATCGCAATGAACACAGTCGAAATAGCATCATTCGAACTTGAAGTTACTTTGAACAAGTTGAAACTATAAAGGGAAAACTCGACATCGCGGATGTCGAAGTTCAAATCAACATTCCAACTAAAATGCAAATTACATGATTTGAACTTCAATTCACCTTCTCCACTCTAATAAGCTACTTAATCGTCAACAATGCAACCATAATCTTCCACAAAATTCCAATTGAAACCTTTAATTTGAACTTGAAGTCAATTTACATATTCGAATTCGAAAAACCAAAATTTCAATTCGAAAGGAAGCGGAAGTAAAAATACACAGGAACCGGAAATGATAAGAGTTTCGCTGCATTTTGGCGCCTGTCGAGCCCGACGTCCGTCAAATAACAGTGGATTTTGAAAAAGCACTGTGGAGTGTCCTTCGACAAGTCCTCCGTGGTGTAAAGATCAAGGGATGCGTATTCTATTGGACACAGGCCGTCTGGAGGAAGGTAGGTCTAACATATCATTTGACATTTGATTATCTGTACACGAATCTTGAGCTGATTAAATTCCATAACTTTCCGTGACTTATGCGAATTTTCGAAAAATTTTTTAGCTATTCGCACTTTTGAGATTACCAACAATCAATAAAGAAACATGATTCGGTAGAACATTTACAGAGACAACAATTTTTATTCACGAAAACAAATGAGTATTTGAAGTGTCTCTAAGAATCCTCAAGTCTTTACTAGTAAGCTTAAAGATAAAGTTTATGTTTTAAGCCCGCCGGTTTTCCGGTGTTTGCTTTTTTCAAAGATGAACTCACGACAAGGAAATCGCTCAAAGCTTTCTTTCTAAATTATAACTAAAAGCACAAAGGTGCATAAACTACAATCATGGACAAAAGTCCTTGGGACAGTAAGAGCATGACGGTGATTATATGCGTTTCACAAGTATTGTCGCTAAAAGCAGTGCTGTCATGTTAACAGCTCCACTACAGCAGTTTGTCGCGTATGTGTCAGACACTTGGATCTGCAACAGCACGTGGCCCCCTTCAAGTTGGAGCGTATACATGATGGCCACCAGGAGTAACAACGACGTTGAAGGTTGGCACCACGGGCTGCATCGTCGCGCCGCAGGTAGACAGAACCTAAATTTATACCTGCTAATCGATCTACTTTATCAAGAGGCCTGCTTAACCGCTCTTCGCATCCGCCTTGTTTCCGAGAAAAAACTTGCAAGAATGCAGCGGAAAAAGTACAGGTCCATGCAGGCCAAAATCTTCGAATTATGGGAAGATTACCAACAGAATAAAAAAAGCGCGGAGCAGCTGATACGGCAATGTGCACACTTAAATGGACCGAAACGCTCGAATTAATTATATTTGTGAACTTTAGAAATAATATCAATTTAAGTAACTATTTAAGAGGCGGCTATCACTTGGATACCCACATGTTCCCGAGTGTAATAGGTTACTACATTAGAAGTCATCTCAGATCAGTAGGTTAAGTAACGAGAATTTCAAAATATAATTTAAGGGGCGGGTATCACTTGGATACCCACATGTCCCCGAGTGTAATAGGTAAAATAAAAGTAATCCCTGCATGCAGTAGTTTTGGTTGTAAATAATAAAAATGGTAGAATATATATAGAGAGAGTCAATATATATAAAGACGTTCCCAACATTCTCCTCTTACCATGACGATATTGCTGTGATATCATTTGAGTTTTTTTAAGTTTTTACTTTTTGTCTTAGCCTGCGCCTACTGTAGTCTTAATCTTTGACGTCATAATTGTGTTCATTAATAATCACGTGAATTGTTGAGCACGTGCCAACAAGATGGCGGCGTTTTGACACTTTTACCGCGTGAGTTGTGTTCGTTGTGGAACTCCTTTTTTCCTTCTAAAAAATCAAAGTAATCAGTAATCAAAGGCACAAAAACATAAAAAGTTAAAATTAAACTTGTTTCAGCTTAATACTTATCGAATTTCAGGCGCAACTGTGTTGGCGAAACGACTTAGATCGTGTACGCGAATCAACCGGAGTGTGAAGAAAGATCGGTTGTTGACACTCCTGAACTAAGTAAACGGTAAAATTAAACTTGTTTTAGTTTCATACTTCATTGTAGGCGAAACGACTTTGATCTTGTAGGCGAATCGACCTGAGTGTAGGCGAAACGACTTGTAGGCGAAACGACCGACATTCGTTAGTACGACCGAAAGACGCCCTAGAACCAGGCAAACAAGAAGGTGTTGTATACAGAATTCCATGTGAATAGGCGAAACAGGGAGAGCAATGCAAGACAGGATAAAAGAACATGACAGAGATATACGGCTTGCTCATACACAAACCTCCCCAGTTTCGGAGCACGCAAACGAAACGGGGCATCTTCCTTTATGGAATCAAGTCAAGTTTATCGATCGTGACCCTCACCGATGCACACGTAGGGTCAAAGAGGCTATCCAAATAAGACTTCATTCTAATAACATCAATAGAGATAACGGAATCGAAATTCCTGATGCATGGATGCCTACGATCAGAAAGCATAACAGCCGTTCAACTACAAAGCGGACCCCTGAGGGAACATCATCTGCTAGTCGGAATAATGAGGATCGAAATACACCAATCCCAGCGAAGCAACGTGCATAAATAGCTACACGTAAACAATCGACCTCATTGCCTGATGAAGACTAGCAGTATTGCAGTCGAAACGTCGCGATCAATATCTCAAAGCGATTCTATCGTGAGTCAAACGAATAAGCGTTCATTCCTATCTGACACCACGATGAACAATATGCACATCTTTAATGACAAGTTATAGCTTGTTTGTTTTAAGTAGTCATTTCCTGTAACTGGGAAAGATTTGAGAATAATGATCAACCAAATGGAGTAGCAAATGATTCTCAGAAGTGACATTATTTACTGATGACGTTGGTAAATTGATCCCTTTGAATTAGTGGGATTTATTGTAATATTTGATGATCTGTGAAAGTGACAAGTTTTAAAGTATAGCCCTTAAGGCCTGTTCATTTTTTATTAATCTTTGTTTGTTTGTTTGTTTTTTTGTTCTATAGTGACAGGTTTTAGCTACCTGCACCCACCAGAGGACATGCCATATCTGAGTCCTCAGAAAGAACCCAGAAGTAAATATCGATATCTGGACAGTAATGGGGCCTTGCTAAAATCCCCACTCTGGCCAAAGTCCTCTGAGACAAAGGTAAATGGAACCGTTTTTAACCAACTCACTTTTATAAGTATACGTTTTTGTATATTTTTGTCCTCAATGTTTATTTTCTTTAAATTATGAGCCCTACTCATAACAAGATTATCATGAAGGCTCATGGTAGATGATATTAATCCAGTGTTTCATCCTCTTACATGGGTATCATGGGAACTGGTTCATATTCAGCCATGTCTATAAGCTCTGATCAGTATTTCAAATGCTTTGTTACCTTCATGAACTTTTGTCTTACAATGTACAGGACCCCAACACAAAGAAGTGTACAACCAACACAAATTAAGTTGAAGTTCTCTCAGATAAAACAGTAAATAATAATGTTATATGTTTTAATCTGTACAGGATGAGTTCATTCCACATATTGAAGAGTTTAAGATTGGTGAAGCATCAGCTAAGCTTAAAGACAAAAAAGCTGACTGTGTTGGTCGGATACAAGATAACAGGAGTACACATTTTCGGTTTGGTTCAGATGATGAACCAAAACATTCTGAGCAGGTATATACTTAATTCGCTGAGTCTTCCCTCAAAGCATGCATTTAAAAATCATAATAATCTCTTAAAAAGAAGACAGTAATTTGTCAAAGCTGTAAACATCTTCCTTGAATTTTTCAATTGTATTTTTTTAAATCCGTGTTCTTTCTAACAGCGTGACCAGTTTTTTACGTCCATTCGGCTGGATCCATCTCTCCCTGCTGCTGGGAAAAGTGAAGGTCCTGAACAGAAATATTCCCATGTCTTTCCGAGGTAAGCCTCTTGTCTGGCAATCAGTGGTATGATCCTGTGTGGTATGAACTTATAACAAGCATTAAAAATGAGAAAAAGCTTTGCATTATAGAGAAATGCTACAATCCAACATCAGCATCAGAATATCTTTAGGATGCCGGGGACACACCGCTAGCAGACATGTTGTAGTGCCCGGATGTGAAGAGGGAACATTTTGCAGCTACGGATAAACCCCCCTTTTTGACGTTACCATTTTTTACGAAAAAGACACGTGCTGCAAGGGCAAAATTCTTCTGTCCATTACAGTTTTCTTTTAAGAATTTTTTCTTTTTAATTTTTCTTCTATATTTCGACACTTTTTAGGTGATTAATTTTTTTTGCATTACTAAAGCTGTTTCATGCCTATTGCTACTGCCGTGCCAATCTCAGTTGATCGAAGTAAATTCGACTTTAGAACGGCACTAGCTTGACGTTTGAAACCAAGTCGTGCTTCTGAGCAAGCTGCCGAACTCGATTGCTATATTATGAATGCGTTACAAAAGGAGGAAAAGATTTTAAAAGCTAATTAAACCACTTTTTTTTTGTTTCTTTGATTTGTTTTCGACAAAAGTTGTTTGCTTTGACTGAACGTAAATTTGGCGACTGAAACAGTAGCACAACAAGATATTAAGGATATTTGAGTTTGACTTGGCGCCATTTTCTCAACCAATCAGAATCGAACCAAAACTAAACATAATTTGCTTATCCTGATTTTCCCGTGCTTTACTTTGCATCCACTCCTTGTGCAAGAGATCTGATCAGTTCACATAAATGTCTACCTCGTGTTTTGATTGGTCAGATTAATGGCTTCAACCTCTTTCCCAAGGCTTTTTCCCGTAGAAAACTCTAAATTGGGAAGGAAAAAGCCGTGGGAACGAGGTTGTAGTGACCTTGTTTCCAGTTCACGAATGTCCATTTAAAGCCGCTCTTATTTACACTACCCCACACATATCCTTGTTGTTTTTCTAGTGAATCAGCTGAACAGGGGAGGCAAAGTGCCCGTGATTCTCATCCACTTGATGAAGTTACAAAGATTAAGAAACATTTAGAAGAATTAGGTCAGCAAAGGTACAGTGAAGTGGAAAATGTCACGTTATGTCTTTTACTTGAATCAACTATCATAATCCATTCTGATTACTGTTAGTCCGTTATTTTGACAGATATTTCAATACATCTGATCCGATGAATATTAATTTGAGGAAAGCGTTCTTGGAGTTTGACACCAGTTTGTGAGTACTCGCTTGTTCTTAGTTTCTCTCCATGTTCAGCTCTCACAAATAATTTATTCGACATTTACCTCTGTACGTTTTGAATCTGGATGCATCAGTTATTGAGTTAAAAAAGGTAATGTTCAATCACTCCTTCAGGGACTGGGATCCTCGTGGTATAACCAGCACATGGTCCCCAGGCCCTTGAACAGTCCAGTTGTTAGTAAAATATAAGGATGTGTATGAAGCGTCTCAAAATGAATAAGAGAGTATTTGAGGTGATTCCCTTAAAGCAAATTTTCTTCCCGCGTTTATTCAAACTCGGTGCAGTTCTTAACCTTGTATAGGCCATCAAAAAATGCAATAAAAGGATCGCGTCATTTTCGAAAAGAAAAGGAAAGAAAATAACCATGAATATTACTGAAACCTAGGGCCTATTTTTTTCTGTTCTATGACCTTTCAATAAAATCATTATAAATTGTCTGATCTTGATAATTATGTAACTATGTAAATAGGACCGCTTCATCGTCAATTTTGCGCAGAAGGAGTGGTGCGAGTTTCAAGACCAGCAAATTGTAACCGGGAGGATTAATCATCATCGCGTTTTATCCCTTTGACGTACACGCAAATTCATACCCCCATTGTGACACAGGGGCGGGGGGGGGGGGGGTGGATGGAACCCCTCCCCGGAGTTTTTGATATGTTGCAGTATTTCGAAACGATTTTACCTTTAGTGAAAGCCTAATCTTCTTAACAAGGTGAGGTGTATTTTATGGGTGGTGGCGCTGCTGGAGGCCTGTGACGTCTCCAACAATGGTTACCATCTTGGCCGCCATCTTGGATTTTACCAAGAATTAGAAATCGGGCTAAAACCGCGAGAAATGGTAACTTCTTTAGCTTTACATGAAAAATAACACATAAATAAACACTTTGCATGATTTTGGCCACAAGATTTATTTTTATTGTTGAAAGAAGTTGGAAAAACATGTATTTTCACGAAAAATGGCTTGACCACCTGCTACTTATGACGTCATATCTGGTAGCCATGGAACCTGACCATCACTGAACTTGTCTCAAAATGTGCGCGAGGGATGACCGAACAGCTACTGAAAACATCAGGTGCTGATGTTTTTTTCCTCTAGGAAAAAACTCAGAAAAACGTTAAGGGGGGTGGCAGCCACCCCCTCCCCTGTGCGTCCGAGGGTTAACACTTTTGGACTGCAAAAGCAGCCTTCGTTACCTGTCTTCATCACCGCTACCTTTGAAGTCGCAATGTTATGCGCAGTAGGCGGTGGGCATTGAAAAACAAGGGAGTCACCTTAAGTTACTTACCCAATGAAGGCGTGAATTCGTTTGCAACATACGCGCAGCATAGTCCTTGCATTTCCAGCTAAATTTTATATTGTTTGTGAGTTTAAAAAAGGAAAAGCAATAAAAAATTTTCAACGGGTAATTGTCACGGCCATACGCGTATGCTGAAAATGAATAGGCCAATTCTGGGTTCCAAGAATTCTCACTTTCAAAACGAGGCTTTTAGTGTAAAACCTTTTTTTTGAAATAATGGGTTGTATTTGCATGAGAATAAATAGTCGTTTTCATATCAATGCCCTTAGCCTGGCTTAAAATTAGAGGCTTGGGGCAACTCGGGAATGTTATATTCACCTGAAATGTTGTTGGCGTTTTGTTTCTTGACTGTCGTGTAGCTCTAGTTTTCAATGCCATAGGAGACTTGAACTTCAACAAACCAAGCTCTATCACAAATATCCGGTGAGGAGTACGCGAGGTCAATTTTTGTTTTATTTTCAAACAGGAGTGGACGAATTTCCAAGGACGATCTGAAAAACGTTCTCCGCAGACTCTCCATCAATATGGATACAGATACGTTTGAAAATCTCTTCAAAATGTGAGTGAAAAGCGATCTTTCCTTGTGTCGATGTTTTCTTTAAGTTACTAAAGTTTCGCTTTGTGATATTTTTCGATTAGCGAATTTAAGCAAAGTGTTTTTACCTCTATGGCTATATGAATTTCATACATGTGAACTACGAAGTGAAGGAATAAATACAAAGAAGAGCATCATTTAATAACCATCTCCCATTTGGCTTGCTAGTTCAGTTGGTTAGAACGCTTTACTAGGATCACAGAAGTTAGGGTTTGAATCCCGGAAATTTTTAGGCTTTCGTTTTGCAACTGCATAAGTTGCGTATTTAACTGTGATGACTGCTTTGCGTTTATTTGTTCTTGCCTGTATCACTGAACATGCCGATAAGTGAGTATTTTTTATCAACCGTTAAACGTGAAAGCATTTCTTCTCTTGGCAGTGGTGTTTTATGTGTCAGTTACTTTTTCCCGCTCTTTTCGCCAGGTTTATAAGACTAAGAAGAAAGTTATTAATCCAGCCAATGAAAATACGCGTAGAGCATCAAATGTACCAATCGCATTTCGAGGCAAACAAAGTGTAGCCGGCTCCTAGCGCGATAAAACCTATGCCAGCGAGTCAAGATTTTTCATGTTTGGCGAGATTTTTCGACCCATACGCTCTTCTCACGTATGGTAATATGCCCGTCCAACCTCGTTTTTGAGTACAAGTTCTTTTGACATGCTAATCAGACGATGTTTTCGTATTTGAATTTCAAAAAATTTTTTACTCTTAAACGAGGTTGGACGGGCATATTACCATACGTGAGAAGAGCGTATTAGAGAGCATGCATTGTTTTTTACAGGTGTGATAAAAATAACTCTGGCTACATCGACTACCAAGAATTTGCTAAACACCTAACGAAAGATACACTCCTTACTAAAGGAGGAAAAGCATCGATTTTATCAGTGATGAAAGCAGATTACTGCCCCCCGGAACAACGAAGGTAGCTTTGAGTTTGTTTAACGTGTCATGAGTCACAGTTTAGTAGGACACGCAGCGTTTGTTTGTAGGAGACTAGCTTGCGAATACAGACGCGTCTCTCCTCGCTCCACGTCGCTGTGGACGTTTGGCGAAACGTTTCTAGCGGAGAGAGGCGAGGAGAGACGGCTAGTAGGAGACGAATCTTGAGGTGTTAAGAGAAAATGTTTTGGAAACATTGTATTGAGTACAGAGTGGTTACGTCAAGGGACAGTAAGAAAGCAAGCAACTCAGTGTTTGCTTTGCCAGTATTTGCTTATACCAGTTGTTTTACAGAATTAATTTTTTATCGTTTTTATGTCAGATTCACGTCTGCTCAGCAGCGCACGATAGAAGTGTCGAAAAAGGTTGTACCTCTATCCGTAAGCTCGCACTACTTCCACAAACATCAGTCGGGAGGTATGTAACAAAATGTTCCCCATGTTTTCCTTCTTATGACCTTACTGCGTTTATTTCTCGTTGAATCAGATCTTTTGCTTAACAGTCAGTCAATCAGCGTCACGACACGGTCAGGTTAATTCAGGCCACCCGTAAAGGATTCAAAACCTGGCACTTAAACCGGTTCAGGTTGCCTGAACGATTCCATTTCCAAACATCAGCTGTACGACCACTTTATGGAACCAGCTAGTCCTATCAATAAAAATGTTAAAACCACATTTTCGTTCTTCACAAGTGGGGATAAACTCTCCTTCTTTGATTAAAATACTACTAAGGCAATAAAAGTGCGCGCGTACACGAATTTGACGTCAAAACGGACGGTTGACGGTTCGTGTTGATTAGAAAGCTGATCAGGGGTGGATCCAGCATTTTTCGTGAGTAGTTTCCACCAAAATGAATTTTTCCATGAGACTTGCCATGACAGAAAATTTGTGAATTTCTGACTTTCCGCTCGCATGGCTGTCGAACTTTCCAGGTACCGTCGTCCAAAATGTAAGCGGGGATCGAAACAGCTTGTCTAGTTTGGCACCATTTTTGCCACTCTCCATTCTGAAACAGACAAAAGGCAAACAGAACGCACCATCCAAGTACTTGGAATAAACAAGCCAAGGGTATTTCACGAGCCATTCCTGTCGAAACTTTCGCTGCTTTCCACTGGTTTCTTTGGACGCTGGGAACTCGAACAGTAGATCTGGCTTCCAGACGCTTTCAATAAACCTAAACTTTTCAGCGTCGGTAAACGAGGCAATGACTCTGTACACGGTACCGATATCAAACGGTGAACAATCTTCCTTTCCACAAACAGGCTCCCGGCTTGAAAGTAGCGACGCCATGACACGTCACTCAGATCAAGTCGTTCACGCCCAGTGCACTGAATCGCAGCAGCCAATGAGAAGAGACTTTGACTGGTGCACAATTATGCTCAGCCAATGAAAGAGTTTTGACTAGTGCACAATAAAAAAGAGAAAATTTGCACTAGTGCACATTTTTTAAGTAGAGATGTACGGAGGGGGAGAGGGAAGGGGTGAGAGGCTCAGTGAAACTCAAGGCGCTGGTCCGCTGGAGGCTGGCAAAAAATGTAATGCAGTTGGAATTAACAAATTCTGTATTATTATTTAATACCAGGGAATTGGCTTCTTGCGGTTGAGACTTTCTGACATGGTTTTCTTAGGGTTTTTTTAAATTCTTAACAATTCTGACTAGTTTCTGGAAACTAGTTGCACTAGTCTGTATCCAACCCTGCTGATTTACCATTAAAAGGCCGTCAACGCTTAGAGAAATTGTAAGTTCATTCCAACATCATCTAATTATTGTCCTTTTCGGCAGCACCTCGCCTTTCAACAACTGCACAGGACTTTGTTAGACCCGACAGAATGCCAGGTACATACCCTTACACTAATATAGACCTACTTACCCTTCAAAACAAAGTTATGTTAGGAAAGACTAAATTGCAAAAGAGCCACCCCCAGCTCAAACAGTAAAACCCCGCACGTAGTAACCATTATTTTGACAACCTGTTAGGCTAACATTTGCCAGTTAAAGCCCCTTTATATAAGGACCTGTTTACTACTTAAGCTTTAATTTTGAAACAGATCCTTATTTTATGGTGATTTGCAAACTTTCATATCTGCTAGTCAAGTTAAAGTGGCTCCGTTATCAATACGGGCGCATTGAGCTATGACTAACTTTTCGTCATGCGTGGTTTTAGCATGGTTTACACAGTTTAGTCACGTTTTTTTATCTGCATAGGAACTCCTCGACTCTCTGTACAGTAAAATGGACATCCTTCAAAGCATCACGGGTGGATTGTTACTGTTTTAAAAGCACACCAATTGGACACTGCGAAAATTCGGAGGGAAAAAGCAGGAAACAATCTCAGCATTGAGCAATCAAAAGGCAGTGAAGTAAAGTTCCGTTACAACTACTAGATGCAAGATTCAGGCTGAGCCCTGAAGCTTCGTGTTAGGGTACCACCAATTAAAAGTGAAAAAGCATGGCGTCTTCGTAGAACACTGAAAATGATGCAGGGAACAGATTATCAAAACTGATACATTTTTGTGGTAAAAAGTGGTATTTATTTTTGTGTTGAATGGGATATATGGTTCTGCCAAGGAAGAGGTTATCGTTGTTAGAGTTGAATGGAGGAATTTGGAATAAAGGAATCGATCTGTGGTAACAAAGTGTCAAGATTTACATAGCACTACTTCAACTACTGGGTAAAGAAGTTGAACGGAAGGTCGTTATTAGGGCCTGTTTACACGGACATGGGGGACCCCAGGAAGGTGAGGTAATCCGCCTGTCTATATATTTGATCACGTTTACATGATGGGTGGGGTGACCCGCCACATGTTACCGCACATATCTAGGGTCCCCCACCTCCATGTAAACAGGTCCTTAAAAATTAAATCCTTCTGTTTCACTTCAATGTCTGAGCACAATGCTGGTTGTAAGACAATGGAAAGGTGTATTAAAACGGATAATGCCTTCGTTCCTCGGTCATCTAAAAAATAGTAACCTTGCGCTATGAACTCGTTCATTATTTTTAAGGAGGCCTCGGAGCTATAAATGATATAATATGGGTGACGAATAACTCTTTTATTCCAGAGTGAAATTGCAGCGTCAATTTATAATTTCACATGTGACAATAAGGAAATGCTATGTGGCTATTGTTTTCCGCGTCTAAAACAATGGCTACACTTGTAAATTACACCTGTAAAAGTTTTATTAAATTGGCCCCAGGGTTAAAGTAAAAGATGTTACGAGTTGAGATTTGAGGGCGCTGTAAAAAAAACTCAGCACAGGAAAGAGCGCAATTTTCCACAACAAAAAGGATTCTTATGAGTATTTTGTCGAAATTCAGATAATTTTGAAATTAAAATGTTTACTGTAAACCATTTTGTGCTTGGAGTTCTCGTTATAATGACTAAGTCAAAACTTGTGGGCGTTATTACCCATTATTTTTAAAGGTAATCAAATGGTACATAAGTGAAATAAGGAAATAATTGCTCCAGTCACCTTTTGAATCCCTGTACTTATCACTCAGAAAAGGTAGTTTTCTTTCACAAACATTGACTACGATTGAAGAACATGTTCTTGTTTCATCTTTCTTTCTTTTCATAGTCCCGTTCTCAGAGTCTGAGGTAGGGTTCAGCAAAACCTGCAGTCATATCTACTCTGCGAGTAGAGGCTACCTTTTCGCGGTTAAGCATTGATGTGCCAAAAGGGCGTATCTTTTGCACAACGCTATTACATATCGCGTAAGATCTAAGCCTTTGCTCACAAGGTTCGAAAGACTTCCGTTGGTTAACGCTAACGGGGAGGAAAATACAGTGGAACCCCGATATAACGATATGCCAAGGCCGGCAGTAAGATTATATCGTTATATCAAGGAATCGTTAAATCGAAACTCCCGATATAATGATATGGCCGTAAAATTACCAAAAATATCGTTTTACCTGGTTAAACCTAACATTCACTTTTTTTAATGCATAAAATTTGTATCTTAACATGAATGTCCCAATTTTCTTAATCCTCTATCTTTCTACGGATTTTTTAAAATTACCGAGTATTAAAAAATCAATATCGAAACGTATTTTTTCTATATATTGTACGCTTTTATAATTAATTATCTTCATCTTTATTCATAATAAATAGTCCTAATTGTTTTAACTGTGTGTCTTAAGCCTACAGTATATTAAGAAAAACGCTGTAAAAAGAACTTCTCAATTGCAAAAAGGAAAGTGTAAAAGAAGATCCGCAAAATATCCGTGCGAATTTTTGACTGCCCTTTACATAAATCACTTATTGGTTCTCCTAATGACGTCGTAAGCCAACCATTATCAAGAGAGGAAATGAAGCGTTTTCAGTCACGTGGCCAGCACCTATTTCAATTTATTGGAGCAAAAGAAAGCGTTAGCGTTTACATAAAAGAGGATTCAACTTCTGGAGTCTCCAGAGGATTTTCTTGGTACATCAAAAAGAAAAGATACACCAATATGGCCGCCGTGACGTCATGTGAAAAAAGCTCTGCAGATCACGTGCAAAAAGACAGCCCACCAGCTGCGAGAAAAATACGTGGTTATTGTTCCTAAACAAAACTACGATCAAAATCCTTCTGTCATTTGAAGATAAAGCATAACCTCTAGATTCAGATTAGATTCAGTTCCCACTCCATTGGCCTACAGCGTTACTGACATTTGCTCTTTCCGCAAAAAGGATAAAAACATTCCAACTATACTACTCTAAATTGTTTATACCTGCTTAGTTGACAAGTAAACGATTGGAGTTTCAAACAGCAGTGGTTTTGACACCTTTGAATTCCAAACTTTTTACATCGAGGCCATTGGATTCCAGCTCGTTTTCACAGGTTTCACACTTGTATTGTAACAATTCCATCTTTTCTTTTGGTTGAGCTTTGTCTGACACCCTCTTACAGCAGCACGATAAAATCCACCTCCAGCTGAACTGTCCCCAGTCCCCCTGTGGTCCAATAGTACAGCAAAGAGCCTGGAAGAAGAAAGTCGAAAAGGCCCACCCGAGGGTCATAACTAACATCAGAAAATGGCCCATTTGCAAATAGGACAGCACTCTTGAAGGCATCATCATTGCACCTGAGAAGAGAACATTAAATAATACTTAAGTAATAAGTGAGTCGAGTTGACAGAAAGGCTAAAACAAAAGTAGCCGACCCTCTACCTTAAACTTGTGGTGTCTAGTTAGGATTAACATTAGTAGCACAAGAAATACAAATCGCCTTACGAGGAGCCTCCATCTATGATATAAGCCCTTAGAGTCCACCCTTTCCCGTTTAACGTATTTCTAGTTTATTTATCGAATCATCTTTCGCGGAAGATTTTTCATGCCATCTTAGTGATATCCAATCACAGCAGAGCTATAATTATGCCTCACATGTTGAATAACAGACGCGCAATTTGAAATCGCTGACATCAATGGCGGTCGCCAGGAAGAACTATCAGATCAAAGTTCCGATCTTTTATCGAATTATAAACAAAGCCTAGTGGTGGAAAAACGTCTTCAGCTATCCTTGTAATCTTGACAATAAGCTATACGTTGCAAGATTTGTCGAAAACCGTAAGTAATATTTACCTGCGATGAAAGTTGTGACCGCTGCCATGGTAATAGCGGATCCCATCCGAGACAGAGAGAACCGTACACGTGCCTTTCTGCACTCTTTATTAGGAGCAAGACAATAGGCTACCCCAAAATGCATCGCGAAGTCAATTGACACGCCCACTGCGACGGACATGGTTATGGACTCCAAGATATTAAGCTTCCAACCACTCAGAACAAGCGAGCCGGTCGTTACAGAAATAATACCGATAATTGTTAGGATGGCGTAAACGCTGACAAGGACGTTTAACGTAGTTAACAACATTACAGCAAACGCCATAGCGATGGAAATTGCCATGGAAACGAGCGTTCCAGAGGATAGGCTTTTCTGCAGATCGTAAAATTCTAAGTTACTTGTCCACCATGCTCTTTTCATACCATCAGGAGCGGTACTTGTTTCTCTCTTTAACCAAGACTCGATGCGCTCATAGAATTGGTGCGCAGGCTGGTAAGCACGAGAGAGAGGCACGTTACTATAAATGCTCATATGCACTCCCTTGATATTGCCCTGCTTGTCATAAATGAAGCTTCCTATGGTGGAGTCGTGCCGCTTGAATTTTAATAGATGTGCGCGGACACTAGCCTTGACGGCGCACAAGTCTAACACGGTCTTGTTAAATGGAAATGGTGTATCTCTGCAGCAAGGGTAATAGGAAATGTTTGGTGTTAGAGGATCATGGCAGCTTTGGTTGTAGTACTTTTTAAGGAAACAATAGCTTGCTCCTCCTTCTTTTTTAGCATAAAAGCCCTGCCTGCGTAACCTTCTACAGAATCCCAGAAGCCATTTTTGGGACTCCCTGTTTGTAACCTTAAAGGATTTGTCCCATTCAAGTGTGCCGTAATCATATGGATTTAGTTGGTTTCCGTTATCAATTGCTTTCAAGCCCCAAAATACGGCAATGAGGAAGGTGGCACTTCCTTGAGAAGGGCTAGTCTCAAAACGGAAGTTATCTTTCAGGTTGAGCTCATAAACCTCTAGGGGATGAGACGCTTCAAACATTTGGAAGTCGGATGACGTAGGCAGCCGGAAACCCGGCTTAAACAGGAGAATTTCTAAACCACCTAAAGTCAAAACAGAGAAGAGCGCAATCCAAAAAAACCGAAATTTGATAACTATGTGAGGGAGAAATTGTTCAAAGAAATACCTAACAAAGTTACCCACGTATCGCTCGTAGAAATTTCTTATGTTTTGCCACGTGGACCTTTTATTGCAGGACCAAGGAACACACAATTTCTCGTTGATGACAGACACGGCAGGAAACCACGTGACCATCATACTAAACTTGCATAAGATGGCTATGCCTGCATAGATACCAAAACATTTGATGGTGGTTATCTGTGAGCTGAAGTTTGCTATGAAGGCGGCCGCGGTCGTGAAACTGGTGACAAACATCGACAGCGATGCATGCTTCAACGTTTCAGAGATAATGCGCGTGAGTGTTGCACCGGGATTGTTAAGTTTCGATTGGCGCCATACGTCGCTGAACACAAATGCGTCATCGGCCCCAATTCCCACAAGAAATATAAGGGTCGTGACGTTTAAAAATGGAAAGAATTTCAAACCAAACACGATCATGTATAAGAAATAAGCGATCATTAAAGCACTGATGACAGAGAGCATCAAAAGAAATGTTATCAGAACTGATTCCGTGTAAAACCACATAATAAGCAAAATTATCATCAGAGCAATTGAAGGATAAATAATGTCCGCCAATAACATTGTGTTGAACATGTCAAATTTTAGGGAGTAGAAGTCAGTGCCCACTAATTTAACGCTGCCATCCGAAACGTCGCCCTTTTTAAGGTAAGTCTCGTAGATATGATTCCTATACGTCTTGTTTCTAATTGCTGGGATCAAAACTGAAGTGTATGTCAGTTTTTCGCCATTTGGACCCAGAAAGTGTTTATCGGTTAGGTAGTACATAATATTATGGACAGCATTATATCTGACGCATCTTAAAGGGAGAGATCTGCAAACCGGATAAACGGTGTTGTATTTAAAGTCCCAACAATTTTCTTTCAATGAAGCATTGTTGAAAAAGGGCGCACACTGTCTTAGTAGTGAGAGAACATTCAACAAATCATCTGAAGAAATATCTTTGCACGAAGATTTCTTCGAGAGAGCGGCAATGTAGTTACCAACAGACCAACTTGGGCAACACTCTAGTACCCTCCCCGTATCATATCTGGTGTTCTTTTTGAAGCAATTTAAATTAAATCCGCGTACTTTGCGCATAAGTTTCTCCTCCATACGACAAACCGCCTTCAGGCTACGCGCGTTGAAAATGTCATGCCCAGAAATCGTTGATGCGAAAACCATTTTGTAGCTGATTTTACTTTTCATGAAGACGTTCGGACTGTCGCACATTACTAGATGAAAGTTCTTTTTAACATGCCTTTGTGTCCTATTCATTTTTGTTTTTGGTGTTAGAAAAATAGCGTTCACATTTGGTAAATCCATGGATATGTTGCATGTGCTATTTAGCTCGGAGAAAGGGCTAGTGGCGACTAAACCAAGATTTGCGGCTTTTCCAAGAAGAAGACTCGTTCGATATCTTAAGTTGATCTTTGTTCCGCGCGGTTCAAATCCCTTTGGAAAATCAAAAAGGATAATAATTGATAATAAGTACTTAAAATTCAGTACGCACAAATATCTATATGAATATGTTCAAATGCGCTAACAGGATCAAACTTTCCGAATAGAAGGCGCAGTAACTTTCACAGAAGTCTGATTTGGATGGACAATTATCTTAGTCAAAAGCTTGCCTAGTCCCTAGGCCTCATGCACTATTCCGCGCGGCCTTTGTGTTACGGGTCACTTGGTCTTAGGGTTTGCCTCCCCGCCGTTCGGGACGTTACCGAAATGCATTGACCGAGAACCCGTACAGAGACTAGGAAAGTGAAAACCTTCGTTTTGGCATGGAGGGGTTAAGGTGGATTTCTATTGTCACGTAATTATTTCATGTGTACGCAGGTTTTTTTTTTTCGGCATTAATGAAATAGAGCTAATGCATGTATGGAAGGTCGCGTGAGAACTTAAAAAGGGTGAACCCTGCTCAACTTTTACGTTTATACGCGCGGTTTTTCATACATTGCCTCTATTTTAATTACGCCCGTAAAAATTTCTCGACAGTAGAAATCCACCTCTAGTCTCAAAACAAACTGCGTTATTTCGTAGGTGGGATAGTAAAACAACAAAAAAAAGTTTTATCAAACTTGTAGCGCTCACGGAGTCGCTGCTGAAATTAATCATTGACATAACCTGCATATACACCTATTTCAATTAAGGTTGCTCCCGTGAACCACGTTTCATAGCCCGCAGTGCACTATGGTAAAGCCTTTTATAGCAGGAAGTTTTAATTAGTCTTGTTCACGTTCATTGAAATAAGGAGACCATTTGTGAAAAGACAATGGAAGCATCAGTAGCGTTTGCTTTCTAGGTTTTTAGGCTTGTTGTAGGCACATAATTTACAATAATAATGCACCGCGGGCTATGAAACATGGATCATGCATCATTCTTCTCTGAAGCAACCTTAATTGAAATAGGTGTATACAGCCTCTATTTAATTAGAATTTTAGGCCTTCAATTTTTGCGCAAAATCCGATTAGAAAATGGCTATTGTGCAGAAATTAAGGACAAACCAGAAGAAAGGTATAATTCTTACCATCACTGGGTTGGAAAAATCCGGAAAATCCGGAGCGTTAAACTGAGGGAGAAATGAAGCAAGACCGCAGATGATGATCAGCACCAGCATAAAGAAAAACACAGCATAGGGATGTTCAGCCAACAGCACTGAGTACCTGGAATAAAAGTAAAAAATAGATTGATGATGTCACAAAATCTGGACGCTTATGCTGGGTTATCAGCTAACTAAATTTCCGTTTCTTCTTCTAAAATATAAAAACGCTGATCACGTGTTGACACTTTATGGACCATTGGGCATATAAGTGTACAAATCTGCTTGCTTTGGTTTTCCAAACGTCAAAGTCCTAGGATTTCCTGCACAATTGGCGGAACAAGGTCTACGTGTTCACACACGGGATTAGAGGTTTGACAATGGACTAGCATCATCTTTGGACTCCACGTTTTGACGAAGATTTCATTTATATTGAATCTTTCTCCTGGAGGAACAAAGACTCTCTCAAAACCATTCGTACCTTGGCCATGTTGACCGCTGCGTATTTTGCTCGATTTGCACAGGAGCCCCATCACTATTGTTATTGTTTGCTGCATCTTCAGTGGTTACTGAACTTTCTTCGTTTGTAAGGGAAGTCTCCGGTTTATAAAGCTCTGGATCATCCATACTTGCTGTAGTTGTTAATAAGCTTCAAAAACACAACTTGCTCTTACCCTAAAGTAACGTAAACACAATTATGGTGTGTAATTTAAATGAATGATATGGGTGAGCGGTAGATTCGCATGTGCACCTCCGTTAACTTGCAAGGAAGCGTAAAATTTGTTCGGCGCGTACAGAGTATCGTTCATAATGTCCTTTTACACACTAAACAGTACCGCGGAATATTTAAAGTTTTGTGTCTGTACGAGAGTTATTTTAGTCCCGAAACCTGAAAAGTTACCAAGACTTTCGAGGAAAGAATTTTTGGGAGAGGAGAGCGGGCTCATTTCTGGAAAGACAGCCTCGGATAAAAATCACCATTTTGTCTGATCTTACATGATATCTATTGTGTAATGAGCTACGTCACTGTTTCGGATGATGTTCTTAAAGGAATAAAGAGGAAAATAACAGGTTCAATTTTGATAGGTTTCGAGCGAAAAAAAGAGGAGCTTTCACTGTACAGAGTACACGTGCTGGACCTTGAGTAAGACGGCTATTTTTGGACCGCTTGGCTTTATTTTCTTCACCACCTTAGCAAACAAAAAACTTTCATGAACGTTTTACTTACAGTTATTCTCAATTTCTTTCTTTTATATGTTTTGGATAATCTATACCCTGCCTGTGGATAGCACTATCCAGCGGATAAATCACCATCCAGCGGATAAGTATTATAGGGAAACCAACTGCGTTATCCACTGGGTAAATCTTTATCCTATTTTGTTTTTACCATCACGGTAAATTTTCCGCTTTCCTTTCTATTTGCTTGGACATAGGCTTTAGTAGTTCATGAGAAGTACAAGCATTCTATTACCCCGACAAAGGCAATTGATTTTATAGTTCGAGTTTTACTATGTTTGACTCTATGCCTTTGTCATCGATTAACTCAGACGTTCAGGGCCATTGGTAACTGCTAGTACAATATTAATATATTAACTGCAGTGAAAGATGCTTGTTTATCAAAAAAAAAAATCCCTAAAACATACACCTGTATTTAAAAGATAAAAAATACGATTTCGGAAAATTCAGATTTTACGGTTAAAATAGAAGTTTAAAATGTTCTTTAATATTAATTACGACGGGTGCAAGACCCTGTGGTTTTCGCGTGGTTTAAGAGTTTAGCCTTTGCAAACAAATAATGTTTCAGCCAAAAATGTCTTTCTTAAGCAATGAGGCATACTAATTAATTATCTTAAAAAAAAAAAAGATTTATACATTTTTTCAAAAATTTAACCAGGATATCATGAGCGTGTTAAGTAATGACGGTCTTTTTGTCTTTCTAGGCGTAGCAAATAACATTGAATTTTAAAATGCATAGCTACCTGTAACAGTCGAGTTACAGGTTTATAAGCGTCTCCTTTAATTAGCATTTAATTTCTTGTATGTAGTGGCAATCACCTGATTTGAGCGAGAAAATAATATATTTCCCCTGACCAAAACAAACATGTTTTTTGACATTGTGGAGGACTGCTTATTACTCTTGACATTATGTTCACAACGGTTTAAAATGCAATTGTGACAAGTTAAAATATAGAGAAAAAACGTTTGCAATTTTAAAACAAACACTGTTCGTTTTAATTACAATGCCATTTTTGTCAGTCGAAAGTATGGCAATCATGATTTAGTTAGGAAATAGAAACAATAACACCTTGAAGCATAACTGTAAATAATCCTTAACAACACATTTCAAAGTTTACAGCTGAAGCTAATTTGCTTTTAACTGTACTCACACATCTTTTTCTAGATTATGTTTTTCTTCGATTTCTGCCCCGCATTTTTAAAGGAACCAGCTGTACATATTTGAAGGGAAGGTGTTTAGGATAAAAATTTGTTACAAAAATATACCTACCTTTTAAGCGTGTAATTTTGTAGAATTTCAATATCTTTCATCTATCCGTGATGGTACAATACTTCTCATACTCCTTTGGATTTGCGAAAACCAAAAAAAAGAAATGCCAGAGCTAAAATGCCGTTATCAAACGTAGGACTCTGCTTCCGCTTCTTTGTCGCCGTGCCAACACACGAATTCCATTTTGGGCTACAGGTGCTCCGTCCCAGGCGGCAGTACCAGGCCCCTTGCAAATATGTTCTCCAAGTGAGGCTGACTTGTACCCAGTCATTGGTCCAATATGAAAGGCATTGCAATGCAGCCCGTGATGTCCATTTATGTTCCCGCGTGCACGCGTGTAATTATGCTTTAATCCAGCATTTCCTGCGATTAATGAGAGAAGTACAGACACATACTTTATTCTTTCAAACTACATTGTATATTCGAATTGTTTTAGTGTGATATTACTTTATCATTAGCTTGAGCAGTGAACAGTCTTCTCAAGGTACTCTGGGAAACATTGATTACGCCGTATTGATTAAAATCACTTCAAGAATCGCTCTTCCACTCTTCAATACCCGCTTAGAATAACTAATATTGGGTTATTCCTTTCACGGGAGAAGGCTGAAAACTGCAGAAGGATGTCTGTTAAGTGAACTCAATGAAAATGTCTTTTATTTTGTCACCGTTCACCGAGGATCGCTGGAGGAAAGCAGTTGATGGTCTAACAAGTGAGTTTTTTAAAAAGGGTACAGGGAGATATCAAACCAAGGTTTTTTTTTTCAAAAAAGAAAAACTCTATGAGAGTTCTAGGCCTCACGTTAGGACATGGGGCTCGTACGTTAGGAACATACGGCGGTTCAAACAGATTTATGGGCAGACTGATATAACTGGTGAAGTTCAATGTTAAAATCTCACTAGATAACTGGTAGATGAAATTTGATTTCAATTTGAACATAAAACCGACAAAGACATTGTCAGCTTTTTTGGAAGCAAGAACACAATCTTGAGTCGAAGATTTTTTTCAGTGAAAATACAAACTTAACTGAGCGCATAATTCTAAATCACACAAGAGAAATACCCCGGTAACTCGAAAACTGAAGGGAAACGAAAAACAGTTCGAGTTAGAGAGGGTTCAAGGAATTGGGCTCGATTGCAAATTCAATTTGCCGTGTAAAGATCGATAGTGACTGATTTTTCAGTATTTCATGATCGGTTTATAGAGCAGTGCAAATAGTCTAACTTATTTTATCAGAAATGGTAAAATGATTAACCATTTTTATTGATAAAACGAGATCTCTTCGTTGCACCAGTTAAAATGATTGCTGTAGTGTTGCCTAGTGTTAGTTTTACCTTGAGGGTAAAAGGCGGAATGAGTTTGCGGAATGGCATGTGGCATGGCTTGCGGAACGACATAATTATGTGGAATGTAATATAAAATTATGCAGAATGACCCAAAGGAATAAATTAAACTGAAAAGTACGCCCTTTTTTTTGGCGCCAATCAATTTGCAAACACAGCCTCTGTTTTAATGTTGACATACGATGACAATCAAAAAAGCCACGAAGGCTCATTGTCGATTAGCCTTTTCCACACAGCCACAAAGATTCTTCTTGCCTTTATTAGTCGGGTTGCTGGCAGCACCGATACTACAGCACGAAAGTCGGCCATTGAAGAAATGATGTTCTGGAAGGCCACGCTCCCTTCTACGTTAATTTTTTTCTTCAAAAGATGTTTGCACGATTAACTTTACAGTTTCCTTCTACCTATATTTAATTGTATTTGCAACCGCGAGAGAACTGTTTCTTTTTCAGACGGTGGGTTACGTTATCGTGACATAATATTCACAGATGAAAGGACTCTTGTATTTTGTTTCCTTAGCTGCTTGGTTAAGTTTCCGGCACTCGAAGCCAACAGCTGGCAGAGAAGGGCGAGTTCGAATCCTGGCAATTGAGTGTCCTTTTTTCTTTCTTTTTTTCTTTCCTTCCTACCTTTTGACCATTTTTTCACGATCAAACGCTCACACTCACACAAACAAGGAAGGTGCGAAGACACGCGGAAAGGCCGAAAGGAGACAGAGAGCAGTTCGCTTCACTCGATTTCTGGATAAAATGTTTCACTCGGGACGTTCATTTAGGCTCAAATATGATCTGATTCGTTTACCTTATTAATCAATAATCCCTAGAATTGTAGCTAGCCCGACGTACTTCACGCTTAACAGGCGTTCTTTTCCCTCTAGCGTTTGGACATTTGACTTTATTATAATGGTGGGCAGAGAGAGAGAGAAAGTATTGTCGAAAGCAATAGAAATAGATTAAGTATTAATTAAGTATTACATAGACACGAATGCAGTAAGGCTTATCGTTACTTTCTGCTCCGCTTTTTTGGTTTAAGCCAGCAGTAACAAATGGACCAGCAAAAACGTTGCTCACTCAAATTGGCGCCAATAAAAGGCGCGGCAAAGACGCGCGCATGTTTTTCAGTTTAATTTATTTCTTTGCGCCATTTTCCATATTTTACATTTCGCATAATTATGTCATTCCGCAAGCCATGCCACCTGCCATTCCGCAAACTCATTCCTCCTTTTACCCTCACCGGTGTACAAAATGAAATACAGCTGCTACCAAGAATATTTTACTATTCATGGCTGGTCTGTTTATTGGGTTTTTGGTTAAGAAAGGCACCACTTGTCGCAATCGGAAATCCGATTTCGGAAGGCATCGTCATGGTTTCAAAGATGAGCTTCACTTCACCTTGCTTGATGCATAAGAGAGTTGAAAAGTGTCTAGCGATTCTGGACTTCTTTGGTGGCTTTCAGGACCTGCATCTCGACTGGTAATCCTGAGTAATTATTGTATTGATGTCCTTTTTCTATTTCATGAAGTTGAGCGTCATTTATGCAGCTAATATATGCACGTTGTATGCACGTTAGTAAGATTTGATCAGTGATGTAAGCTTCAGAACTTTAAAGAGCCTTAGACATTTTCTGACAGCAATTAGAAAGAAAACTTTCCGAAGAATAGTTGGTTTTATCTTGGCTGTAAAAAGAAAACTTTGAGCGATTTTCTTGCCTCGCGTTCATCTATACAGGGTGTCCCAAAAGTTTTTTCCTCTAATTTAATGCAATATAGCGTTTGATCAAAACTTTATTTTTACATGAAATTTCTAGAAGTTGTTTATTTCTCTATCAAGTGCATGTATTCAGAATTTCAGTAACTGGCATGCCCTTTTTGTCTTTTTATCACATTCTGTAGCCGTTGCGGCATGAAGTAGGTGTAGACCCACAAATTATCTACTTTGAGCTTTTTTATCACCTGGTGCGCAGGATCCAGTTCAGCCCCCAAACAATATTTGTTTAGTTTAGGAAACTGAAAAAAATATACTTTACGCATTCATCCAAAAAAGATAATCATCTCGGTCCCCTTTCACAGCAAGGCTTTTGTACTTCTTTACATATTTGAAACGAGCTGGGCGTTAATTGGCAGACTAAGCAGAGGTTTTTTTGCCACCTCAGGGGCCTCTAATTTTAAACATTTTAAGCAGCTTTTCATGACACTTTCATTTGGCTGGCTAGCTATGTGAGACTGAGCTTCCTTGTCGAGTCTCCTATTTTGTATCTAGCCTTCTTTAAAACTATTTTAGCTGCTTTATTCAGGGCTTTTGGTCTTCCCCTTAGTTTCTTGCCTTCAAAACCTTCATTTCTCCATAATCATTCTAACACCCAACATTCGAATTTTTCCAGTAAATCGAAGTATAAAGGCTTGTGCTCTCACGCAACTGAACGTTTTTGCGTTAAGGGGATTTATCTTTCGTGATATTCACAAAAAACAAGGAAGGAGTTTGAGCAATTCGGGCTATGAAATACAAAAAAAATGTGGCTGGAAAATATACTCGCGCACACACACCTTTGGCGCGGAAGTACACAAATCGAATGTTCGAGTCAAAGATGGCACAACAAGTATGAAAATAGTGAATTATATTGAAAGACACAACTTTTGCTGAAAAGATTAGCTTACCATGCAAGTCCGGTCGTACTGAAATACAGAATTATAAAGTAGAGGAACGAACTTTTGGGACACCCTGTAAAATAACAAATACCGGGAAGCAAAAATACAATCTGCAAGGGATTTAAGCTTATGTGTTTAAAAACTCAGGATTTTCAGAGACACTTTACTCTCAGTACCTGTCTTCGTGAATGAAAATTGTAACTCTATTAATGTTCATTGAAACACTTCACAGCTGTTCGCACTACAAATTTGGCGCTTATCAAAAGTGAGATCCGGCTGGCTGTAAAGTGATTTTGGATTTTTTCAACGTTTTCCCTAAAAGCGCATTAAGGCCGATACACACGAGGGGTTTTGCTCCCGGAGCATGCTTCAGGCTCATTTTGCACGTGTCAGTACAAACGAGGGGTCATACCGCGGGAGCTTGCTCCATGTTATGGTACACACGAGGGAGCAAATGAAAGAAACTTGGTGTGGGATAGCTGATATTCCTAATTTGACTGGTTAATGTGTAACATTTGTCGTATTAATCGTCGCGCAACAAAAAGTGTCAGTACACACGACGGAGCGTTTTCAAGTTCGCTCAATTTGCCCCGGGAGCTTGCTCCCAAATATTTAACCGGTTAAATATCGTGGAGCATTTTTGGGGTGGAAATTCTGCTACCGAGGATGAAGTATACCCATGAAACCGTTGGTACACACGGAGGAGCTTTGCTCCCGGAGCTTGCCCCTGGAGCATACTCCGGGCGCAAAACC
>JBBMOI010000007.1:13015000-13255000 GCA_038088405.1 Porites divaricata
AACATTTGCAAAATGAAAAAACAGATAAAAAAATACTAAACGTATTTAAACAAAAGTATTGCTGAAGATATTTGTGGAAGTATTCCTTCGGCGCTCCGTCCCTTAAATGAGGACAACACTAATCAATCGGTTTCATTGATCACACCCTATAATTTCCTACCGGGATGAAATGTTTAGGACCACAGTAAGTGACACAACGTTAACTACTCTCACTACTGCTGACAAGACCGTAAAAGGAACACTTGCGCTCAGAGTTACTCGTGAAAGGAATAAAAAGCCACTCGACTTATCATTGTGTTGATAGCACTGCTTCTTAGGGGGTGTTTACATGACACCGGGGCGACATTCGCCCCGGAGCGAGTTCACTCCGGTTCCCTCTCATGGCCCTATATTTGTTTACATGATACAACCACAAATTTCATGCCGGCGCGATTCACCCCGGCGCGAGTTCACCCCGGTTCTTGTACCGGGGCGAGAATTTCACTCCGGTACGAAATCTCGCAACGGTATCATGTAAACACGAAACGACCACCCGCTTCGGTGTGGAATCAGTCTGCGGTAGACTGGAACGGGTAGCGCATGCGTAAAGTTCGCGATTTTTAATCATACGTGCATTTTATCAACATGAAATGTACCTTCAAATAACCAGATGTGAAATAACCCTGTCATCATGTAAACGCGATACGAAATCAAAAGGTCATGTCGGTATGAAACTCGCGCCGGTGCGAGTTTTCTCATGTAAACACCCCCTTAGTGAAGTAGATATGCAATAGTGGAAAATCTTAATTAATACTATCGAGGAACTGGCTACTCCTTTGTTGTTAACTATTTAAAACAGACTAGCTTGGCTTAGGTTTGCATGAGTGAAGATAGCTTATATACTAAGCCTGGCCGGTATCAGGTGCTTTGGAGCGGCACCAGCTTTCTCTGGGCGTGAAACGAGGAATATCTATATATATGTAATTATGATAATTATTTCTACTAAGCTAGGCAAACATCACGCGCAGTATTATCATTGTGTCATGGGAGACAGATATTTTGAAGCTATCTTGCCTGTCACTTGCTGTTGAACGAGTGTCGCATTTTCTCTACGACTTTCGTTAGTTTTATTCGGAGCCTTAGTTACGAATAGTTTGCAAATAAATCGAAGGCTAACAACAAACTTAAAACGAGAACTTGGAGCTGAGGCTAAGATTGCATACTTACCAGAACAAACTTTTCTTGATAAACTGGATCCCAGAACATGTTCGACACGATTCCATGGTTCTCTGGATACAAGCCCGTTAGATAGCTATGGTGATTTGGCCAAGTTTTACTGGGTACCACAGTGTTAAGATATTTCGATGTCACTCCATTTTGGGCAAGGAAGTCAAGATTGGGTGTGTTAGCATATCGGTTCTCTATAAACTGCCATCGCATCCCGTCCATCGAAACAATAATAAGCGGGTGCGTGGATTTCTGTTCTTCATGACCAAATCCCACGATAAGAAAAGCGCAGAGCAACACACTACGAAAGACTGGCATTATGTAGACACAAGGAAATAGGAATGCTTAGTAATAGCTTGCTACTTGCAAAGCTATCATATGAGACGGTTCAGGGCATAAATACATTTGGAGGGAGCCAATATTTTAATTAGCAGCTTATCAGGGCATGCGATAAAATATGGATTGGACTGGATCGGTAAAACGTGGACTGGATTAATAAAACATGAATTAATAAAACATGGATTAATAAAACATGGAGTGATAAAACATGGATTAATAAAACATGGAGTGATAAAACATGGATTAATAAAACATGGAGTGATAAAACATGGATTAATAAAACATGGAGTGATAAAACATGGATTAATAAAACATAGGGTGACATAACAAGGATTTATGACCAAGTAAGAAAGGGTTTTTTCCCCTAGGTTTCATAGGATCTGAATATGACAAACATGACCTAGGTACAGTGATGTCCCAGTAGCTCCTGCTTTCTGTCACGCAATATTTCCGGTCGGAAATGAAATGAAATAGGGCCAGTTATATTTTATCTTACTTTTTCTCAAAAGGGTAAGTTTTGTTTGCCAACACCAAAAGTATTTCGTATAAAGTAGATAATTTTAATAATTATTCAAACTGTCAAAATTGATGTTGTCTTTTGACCGGTGTCGGCAATATCATCTGTATTTGTAGATCGACTCGTTCAGCCAACAGCGCAGAAACAAGACTCGTATCTAAAAGATACGACAGACTTCCTGAATTTTATTGAGAGTACAAAATTGCCTAAAATACAGTCCT
The DNA here is from genome assembly GCA_038088405.1 of Porites divaricata. Classification (NCBI taxonomy): domain Eukaryota; kingdom Metazoa; phylum Cnidaria; class Anthozoa; order Scleractinia; family Poritidae; genus Porites; species Porites divaricata. Next base: position 13,017,284 of record JBBMOI010000007.1, read on the forward strand.
AGTCTCTATGGACGTTACTAGTCTCTACACCAACATACCACACGAAGAGGGCGTAAAAACCGTATGTCACGCATACGAAGATTTTTATGGGGACAAAGCCCCCATACCCACCAAGTACCTAAAGAAATGCTCTACCTTATTAACAGAAAGCTCGTTCCAATGTTGCGGTAGCAACTACCTACAAACCCATGGAACAGCCATGGGAACAACGATGGCCCTAAATTATTTGCTTTTGCAAACATTTTCATGGCCAGAATAGAAAAACAAATTTTGAGTCAGAGTTGCATCAAACCGCTTTTTTGAAAAAGGCATATTGACGATGTGTTTTCGCTGTGGAACACAAGTCTGGACAAAACAGAGAGCTTTGTGGAAAAGGTAAATAACTTTCACTCTACGATAAAATCCACTGCTGAGATGTCAGAAACAGAGGTCATGTTCTTGCACACAAAAGTGTGCAAAGGGGTTAGATTCGACAAGGAATCAATCCTAGACGTGCAAACACATTTTTTTTCAATAATAATAATAATAATAATTTACCAATTTATATAGCGCGTATTTACATTTCTGATCAATAGCGCTTTACAATCATATGTTTAAAAGAAAACGAAAATACATAACCATGAGAATAAAATAAACTAAGTTACAAACTATAAAAAATACTTCTTAAAAAAATAGGTTTCAAGTTGAGATTTAAAACTGTCAAGTGATGTTGCTTGACGAAGCTCCACTGGTAGCTCATTCCAGAGTTTCGGAGCTGCGGCTGAGAATGATCTTGCTCCCAATGTTGTAAGCATCTTTCCCTTGGGATGGTCCAATAAGAGCTTACCAGTAGACCTAAGATTATATAATGAATTCGATTTTATACTAATAAGATCGCTAAGATAAGTTGGCGCTTGGCCATTAATACATTTAAAAGTCAAAAGTAAAATCTTATAGTCAATACGCAAAGAAACCGGCAGCCAGTGCAGCTCATAAAGTGCCGGTGTAATGTGAGAAAACTTTCCAATGCCAAGAATAAGTCTTGCCGCTGCATTTTGTACACGCTGTAATTTAGCGATCTGCACCTTTGGTAAGCCAAACAATAAACCATTACAATAGTCAAGACGGCTGGTTATAAAAGCATGAACCAAAGTAATTAAAGAATCTCTCGACAGGTATTTCCTAATACGTCTCAAGTTATGTAAATGATAAAATGCCGCATTACAAGCCTTGTTTATATGATCAGTCATGGTTAAGTTGCTGTCAACCACGATCCAAGGTTTCTAACACATGGGCTTGGACTGATACGATTATTGCCCACAGTTATGGAACACGAATCTAACTTATCAAGCTGTTGTCGTGTGCCACCTAACAAAAACTCCGTTTTATCATCATTGATCATCAACCGATCTTGAATCATCCATTTCCTTACCGCGTCAATGCACTTTTCCATAGCTTGTATAGCATCAGCTTGAGCAGTGTTGCCGATTGGTTTAAAACTCAGATACAGCTGCGTATCATCAGCGAAACAGTGAGCATCGGGAAGATAATGTTCCACGATCTTAAACAGCTTGGACGCATATATTATGAATAGCAAAGGCCCTAAACATGAGCCTTGGGGTACCCCGCAGTTCAAGTTAAAAGGACGAGAAAGAACTCCATGTACAGAAACGCGCTGACTTCTATCAGACAAGTACGATCTAAACCAATTCAGAGCAGTACCACGTATGCCAACCTCATCAGATAGCCTCTCTAAAAGTATTCGATGATTAACAGTGTCAAAAGCAGCACTGAGATCCAATAAAATTAACATAGTGACATGTTGAGAGTTCATCTTTAACAAAATATCGTTTATCACCTTGATAAGTGCAGTTTTAGTGCTGTGGAATTGCCTGTAAGAAGATTGAAGCGCAGGAAAAATAGCATTTGAAACCATGTGATCGTAAACTTGATTAAAAACGACTTTTTCAGTCAACTTGGATACGTATTGTAAGTTACTAACTGGTCTGTAATTTTTGTACAGCAAATCCAATCCAGGTTTCTTCAAGATAGGATTAATAAGCCCACATTTCCAATCGTCCGCAAATTCTCCAGAATTAAGAGACAGGTTGATCATTTTAGTAATGACTGGTAATAGCACATCAGCACAGCTGATTACCATAGATGTTGACATCGGATCAAACGTACAACTTTTCTTCGGAGAGCAGCCAATCAACTTACTAACTGCACTTTCAATTAAAGGGATAAAGCTGTCCAGTGTTCTAGTTGGTAACGTTTTCACATAGTCAAAATGAGAATCATGCAAACAATCGGCTAGTTTGTCCAGTTTGACATGGACGGCGTCAATCTTTTCAACAAAGAAGCCACCCATTTCATTGGCTAAAACCAGCTTGTCACTAGTTGGTGGAAAAGGTACTTCATGACCTTGATTTAGCAACCTCTTTGTTGCCAAGAATAGGTTCCTTTGGTTAGGGTTATTTTCAGCAATAAAGTCTGAGTAAAACTTACGACGGGCTTCATTCATCAGGTAGGTTGTAAAGTTCCTCTTCTTTTTAAATTCAAGCAAATCATGGACACTTCGAGATCGACGCCATTTTCTTTCAGCTCTCCGTCTTTCCCTCCTTGACTCCCTAATATCTTCACTAAACCAAGGTACCAAAGGCCTCACTGTGATAAACTTAGTGACAAGTTGAGCATGACGATCAAGAGCCGCAGATAATGTAGAATTATAACATTTCACAAGATCATTCAGAGCATCAGGGCTGTCTGTACAAAGCGAAGTTGTAGAGAGTTCATCGCATAACAGGTTAACGTCAACCACCTTTGTCTTCCTGAAAGAGATTTTTTTCTTCGGGAGCGGTGGCCTGTCCAGGGTTAGATCACAAATCAAAGTAGAGTGATCAGAAAACAGACAGTCAGTCACAGGGATGTCAGCTAATAAGGAGTCGCACTGTCGAGTAATGATCAAATCCAGGGTGTGTCCTGATTCGTGCGTTGGCACGTTAACATGTTGTTGAAGGCCCATTGACTCAAGTAGCTCCTTTAAACAAACACTGTCTGCATTCCCCGGGACGTCTACATGGATATTAAAATCACCTGCTATCAGTAACGGTACAGATGACATTATGATGTTCTCCAAAAAACTCGAAAAATCAGCAAAAAATACACTCGTCGTGACAGGATGGTTACTAGAGTAGGGTGGACGGTAAATAATAATAATCTGTAGTTGTCGCGAGTGGAACTCGACCATCCAATGAGAAAACTCAAAAGAAGTACGCTCACCAGCGTCTACACGACTTGCATGTAGATTTCCTCTTATTAATAGAGCAGTTCCACCACCACATCGATCAGATCGTGTGTGATCAAACAGCTTGTACCCATGTGGGGTAATTTCGGCTCTGCACGCATCATCATTTTCTGAGAGCCATGTCTCAGTTACTGCGAAAATATCAGCTCCAGATGATTCAACATAGGAAACCAAGTCCGCCGATTTGTTTCTCACAGACCTGGCATTCAAACTACAGAATTTTAAACAGCTTCCAACACGAAAACGTTGTTCAGGAACTATAGGAACCAAAACAGAAGTGCGAGAAATGGTTCTATCACGGCAGGTAGTATGACTTATTCGATCAGAAATACGTACAGATATCTTCCGTCGGCCAGCTCGACATCCTCTAAACCTCAGAAGTCCAATTAGCTTTAAAACATGGAGAACTGATCCACAAACAAAACTGCGAGACGCGCGACGAATGCCAAGCAGATCAGCACGGGTGTATGCTATAGCTCGAGTATTTATATGCAAAATTTAAACGAGTGCTCGCTTGCTCGTGCTCCCCAAATTTTTGCGTTGCTCGCAAGCTCGCAAAGCAAATTTTGTATTTCTGCTCGTGCTCGCAAAAAAATCGCAGTGCTCGGCATGCTCGCGAATGCTCGCAAAGACCATTCTTCACCCTCATTCTTGGGGCAATTTTTCCCGCGAAAATGGAATTTCCATCACGTCTATGAACGCATTCGAAGTATAAGATATCAAAAAGGAATACGCAACGTTATTAAAACGCAAAAATTTTCTTTTATTGGTCTGTAGAGTTTGCTGACTGGTTTGTGGCACTTAAAAGATCTTCTAAATTCGCGCCAAAACCGTTCAAAAAATAAACTGGATGTTGCTCGCTCCATGTTATGGGCTCCTAGTTCAACCTAGTGTGAATAAGAATTCGTAAAACCTCGCTATTTTGACTTTACAATAGGCCATTTCCGAGTTCCAAAAAGTTTCACTTTCAAAACGAGGCTAAGTGCGAAACCTTTGTTGTGGAAATGAGTTTTATTTGCATCATAATTAAAACTCATTTCCACAACAAAGGTTTCGCACTTAGCCTCGTTTTGAAAGTGAAACTTTTTGGAACTCGGAAATGGCCTATTTGATGACGTCACTGTGAAAACCATCTATACTTGCATGATCATGAAATGAACTACTCGGCGGTGTCGGACATTACAAAACTGAAAAAGGAAACCTTAACAAAGTTGTACCAAAACTTCCAATTCATGGATAACCGCAGACAATAAACTTTTATTTTAGATTTATCAGATTAGCTTTGTGATAGAATAGAATAGAATAAGTCTTTACTTAAACACAGTAAAATTCATCAGGAATATATAAAAAAAAAGAATTAAATAAACCTAACTACCCTAAACAATATGGAAAACTATCTACACTGAACTAACCTAACTAAGGCCTGTTTTTCATGAATGCCGTGTACACAGTACTTAAAAAATCAGAAATTCAGACGAGCCAATCGTTTAAATTGACTTAAGATTTAGCCTCTCTCATATCACAGGGCAGGCTGTTCCAGAGAAATGCTCCGCTATAACTGAAGCTGTTCTTCATGAAGTTAGTTGTTGGGAACGGGACAATTAGTCAGTTGTTAACAGAGTCTCTTTGAAAGTAGCGCGTTTCATATCGTTTAACAAATTTAGAGGATAAAATATCCTGGAAAAATATCGTTTAAAGACTTGTAAACCATTAGGGCTTTTTGCATTTGAAACTGAGTGCTCAAATCTTTCCAATTAAGTTGCCTAAATAAGCGGTTGGCATCAGCATCATATGGCTGGTAACCACCTTGCCTGATGACACGCCAAAAAAACTAGACCTGAAGATTTAAAAATTAATTCAGGAAATTTCACGAAGCATTTGCAAGGAAGCTGCTCTGAGAAAATATAAGAAGACAAACTGATTCTTACGTCAGGGTGATGAAGAAGTAAAAGAAAAGAATAAAACAAAAAATATATGTTTAAAGAAATTTGTTTAAATATATATTTTTTGTTTTATTTTTGTTTTGTTTACTTCTTCATTGCCTTGCCGTAAGGATCAGTTTGCCGTTTTATATTTTCTACAAGTTATTATTGTATTGATCCAGGTCTACAACTGGGAGATCCGCCACCACTCAACAGTCTGCCACCTATATGGACTTGCTGCTGAGAAAAGCTGGGTACAAGTTAGCCTCCCCGCTGACGTCGTCCTGTGGGGTTTGTTTTTGTTCGTCACGCATTCATTTCTTCTCACGGAATGCGTGACGAACCAAAAACAAACCCCACAGGACGTCTGCGGGGAAGCTAGGTACAAGTGGGTACATTGCGCAACAACTGAGCCCACGTTGTCGATCGCATGCTGGAAAATCAAGATGGCGGCAACAACGAAGCGAAAAAAAATGAGTAAAAACAAAAAGCAAACGTGGCGAAAACATACAGATATTAAAGAAGTAGAAGAGCATCTTGAAGAGGCACGGCGAGAGGAAAGAACTGGGTTAGTTTATTTGTGTAGTAGTCTCCAAAAACGTTTAAAAACGCTGAAGTAAACCGCACGTTATCGTGGGGCATGTCTATAAACGTGGGTTATGAAATAATGAATCGAGAGAATCTCTAAAACTTAAACGGAAAGAAAAACATTTTTGAGTTAACAACCGAAAAATTAAATCTTTCAATAACTTGCTTTATAACTTTGCTGTTTAATTTGTTGCCTTAGCTATTTATCACTTATTGAAAGTAATTGGAAAGAATAATATATGACTGTGATCACAAATGTTTGACTATAAAATGTGTCAGGTTGGCAAGGAAATGGAATGGCTTAACTGCAGAATACCCTGCCACTCGCTTGAAGAAAATTCTGCGTAGCTGGCTACACGGACTAATTGAGGAATAAATTAAAAACTGCATCCTTTGTTTGACGCTGGCCGAATTTGTTATTTTCCACGTCCCTCGTACTGCTTGACTAGTTTCTAAGTTAGCTTTCCATCTTGAATTAATTTCTTTCTGCATACCACGTACCGCGTAGCCAGCTTCTGAGTTAGCTTTCCAAGTGGCAATCCATTTCGATATACACTTAAGACAGCATATGAACCTTATAGTATGTCTATTTGTCGTTCCTAAAGCCACTGAAGGTATTTAAAGTGCATGGAAGGGATAACTGTATATCAGTGTATCCAGCTGTTTCAGTGGCAGGGTATTCTGCAGTTACTCAAAATCCCCTGTTAAGCTCCTCCCTCTCAAATAAGCTGTCAAGCTTGTCTAATAAGCCCCCCTCCCCTCCCTCCTTATTATTCACTATTAAATTAATAGAAGATGAACTGATCCAGTATGGTTTATTCATATGTTGGGAGTTCAGATTTGTTGTGATCTTTGGACGCAGGGCCTCTACTGCCATGTGCTTGAGCATTTCCACTTTTGTCTTTGTTCTTTATGAAGAGTTCAGACACCATCTTCTGGTTGTTTGAAAAAGCAGTGTGGTGCCTCATTTCAGTAAATTAATTAAGATCCCTTCCCCTCAAACGTACTTGAAAAAATAAGCCCCCCTCCCCCCAGGCGGACTTTATAGAGGATTTATGGAAGGCCATACTAGGGTTAGCTACAACAATGCTGAGCACATTTTAAGAGTGAGAAATGATTGTAGCTTGGGGGGTTACTCCCATTTATAAGCTGTATAGCTACGTGCTGTTCCAAATGGTGTGGTTTTTGTTTCCTTTTGGCCTGAAAATGGGTATAGACTTTGGCCATTTGGTCTGGAATTAGGTATAGTTTTCAAAGGAACTACAGGAATGTTTGAACGCATTTGTCGTCCAAATGAATAAGAAAGGAATAGTAATATGTGAATTCAAAATGGATTTTAAAACATCTTTGTTGGCATACTAGTCCAAGTAATAATGACTTATTTTCTGCCTATGCCCCTCCCCCCACCCCCTTGTGGGATCACAACTTGTAAATGTAACATTGTAACAATTATTGGGCGAAGCACTTATGTCATGTTAAGACTGGATACTGGTGATGCAGGCTTTATTGTTATTATACTTCCTGCTGTTTGTTTTAACAGTGGCCCTGTCTCAGAAAAGCCTGATGAAGGACTGTTTTTTGTTGACAAGGATACTGAAGAATCCTCAGTGGCTGGTTTGTTCAATACTCAATACCTTCTTGTGTATACATTGCATTTTGTTTTCATAAAAATAAAATTGTAGCATATTTAGGCAAATGAATGTGTGTTGGCAGGACCAGAGAAGGACACTGTCATTTACCCTTTTTTTTTACTCATGTCTTGGTTTCAGCAACAATGGTCAATTTTTATGATGCACATGCATGTAAAAAATATCTTAATGTTAACAATCTGTCATTAAAATTCCAAAGAAGAGCTGCAGAGTTTGCAGTACATAGCTCCAACACCCCAACCCAGTTTGTGACAGAAATTATAAATGGTCATTAGAGACAATATATTCCAAAACTCAGAGTGAAAAAAGTGTGAAATAAATTGTAATTATTTAGATATGTGTTCGAATTGCTTAAAATTTATCAGAAGTAAAATGGGAAAACTTAGTTGTTTCATATTTCCAGGAGAGGATTATGATTGGCCAGAAGGTCCAGTGCCTTGTCCCAATTTGAGGGATTTCTTTGTGTGATAGCAATGGGCTCCTCAATGTGACATTTGATAGTGTTCATTACTCAGTGGTGTATGTTATGTTATTGTTATTTTTTATGAAATGCTTGTTGACTGCAACTTGAAGAATTTTTGAAAGAAAGACCTTGAGTTTGAACAGGCTAACAGTACTGAAAACCCAGGGAAAAACATTTGGCAGGTCAGCAAATACATCTCTGATGGGTCCTACATAATGTGTTCTCTATGTCATCTTTAGTTACATAGATTGTAACTTGGTGCGTTATTAAACTATGCAGATGAGTCTAAGGTGCTGTCAAGAAAAAGAAAACTTTTGAAAGCAGACCAGCTGGTCCTGCCAGAAAACAAGATTAAACCAGTTGGAAACAAGAAAAGAAAGATTGTTTCAAAGAACAGAAAAGCAGGAGATCTTGAGGAGTCTTCTGATTCTGATGTGGAAAAAGAGAAAAGTAATATGGTTTATGCAAAGGAGGCTAACAGTCAAGATAGTAAAGACAAAGTGTTTGATTTATGGGAGGCAAAAGGTATGAATTCACACATCCAGTAACACACATTGATATTATACACATCAACTATCCCTTAAGGAGAGGTAAATAATATTATAATGGTAGAAATATGCATGTACCAAGAAGGATGTGTCATGGTATTTATCTCGCTGTACCTACCCTAAGAAGAGGTGGTGTGGGAAGAGAGGGGGAAATTAATATTTACATGTAGTTAACCAGTTGGATAAAACTGTCTTTTTTTTTAAATAAAAGACCTCAGTTAGAAATAGCTTTGTTTACATTTTTATTGATTTTATGAAAAATATTTTTGGGGTTTGTCATATGCATTTTAATGAGATCGTGTTGCAAATTCAGCCCCCAAAATAATTTTCTACCTACCAGTAAACATCAACAAGCTAAATTGTATTCAGTTTGTTTTGTTGGCATTTGTTGGTACAACTGTTCCATTTATGGCTAAAAATAGATTTTCTGAAACTTGTCCTAAAAAAGTGAATAGCAAAGGATATTCCCGGTTACATGTATAGGATCCAATTAAAATGCATCAAATTGCTGTCCACTGATTTGGTAAAACTAAACTGTGTTATTATTTGATATTACCAGACTTACAAACCAAGGATTCACTGTACTTTTCATTGTGACAAGCAACTAAAATGTGCTACTTCGCATTCAAGTACACAATAATGTTGTGTTGAGTAAACAAAAATAGATTTACATTACTTTAATGTACAGTAATGGAATCTGAATTAAATGGATTTTCTAAGATTATATGTAGGGTTCTTAAACTGTTTTGTTGAATTTTTAGATGCTCAAACTAGTACTGGAGATGAACATTTTCTGACAACTACAAGAAAAATAAAAGTGAAGGTAAGTGGTATGTGTATATTCCTTTCAAGGCATTAACCAAAACCGTCAAGAAGCACACATACATGTAGATACTGATGAAACTCTTTCAAGCCACTTGTAACTTTATGTAAAACAGTGATTGTTTTGTTTTGTTTTTAGAAACCAAAGACTATCAACAGGAAGACATCAAAACTGAAAGCTGTTGAAATCTGCCATCCTGGAGCATCATACAATCCAACTTATGATGATCATCAGGTAGGTCTTATTGCTGAGGCCTGTGGCTCATTACAGGGAACCCACTTCTCAAGCATCTTACCCTTTTAACCTCAAAAAGTGCTTATAATCAAAACTCAAGAAAAGCAATACTAATATGTCATTTTGTAGAAGACAGAAGAACAGTTATGTACCTTGTGAAAGTGCTGTTTGACAGGTTTTGATATTTTTAGTGAATGGTCATGCCATTGTCCACAATCTCAAAAGGTATAGCTTACATGTACCTATACCATCTCAGTCTCTTAAACATCAGAACTACGTAACACGTCTTTTTAATAAATTCTATGGTGAGTGAAAAATGTTGAACTCTTACCCTTTGATCTTTAAAATTAAAGCCCTTGTTGCTCAAGCTCTCCAAGAAATATTGATAAGCCCTCAGCCCTTCACACCATGATACTTTCTATGCATGTCTTGTTTTGACTCAATCTTTACCTGCTTTTAGTTTTTGCTTAAAACAGCTCATGATGTGGAGCTCAAGAAGGTGAAAGAAATAGAAAAATTTAAAAGAAAAGTGAAGTTCCTGTCTCCTGAAGAGGCTGCCAACTTGGTAAGCTGTCTGTTTCATTGCATAATAGTGGAGCTCCACGTGCGCGAGTGGAACCCCTTACCTAAGAAAATCCGAGATTTAGTTGTGACTGTGATTTAGTTGTTATACTGTATGCATAATATATAGATTTAGCCAGGAATAAAAGCGAAGCTCTGGTTAATAATACTTGTAAACAAAAAAAATTAAATTGTGTAATGCTAAATGGGAAGGGCAATGAAAATGGCATCAAGATCAATAGATCTAATTAGCAAAAAACAAATTGCACGTGCAGCACACTTTTTGTTTTTCTTTGCCGTTGTTTTGCAAAACTATAACGCAGTTTTGTAGGACTAAAACATCAAACTTCCTAGTTACACATTATTTTTATGGAGGAATTGTCGTATATGCTTACCCAATATTTTGTCTCCTGTCTTCATGTTCGCTTTTATTTTTCACTGCCACTTATTTTCACCTTGCTGGCTGCTAGCATTTCTCATTGTCTCATGGCCGCTTTCAATTTTCATGTTTTTCTTCCTACAAAATTTGTCTCTTGTTTTCAATCGCTCGCTCTAGCTCTTTCTCTGTTATCCACTTGAGTGTAAACATAAAATATAAAGTTGAAAAAGACACGACTTTGTTGTTGTTTTTTCTTCCTAAAAGTCCGGGCGGCCATGTGCTTTATTTGCAAATAAAACCTTGAGTTGCATTTGGGCTGCCATACCTGTTTATTGAATTATTTTACATTGGTATGCCTGTGGTGCAGACAGACGGTTGGGCGGTTGGTGTATGGTCATGTGATTATCAAATTTTCTCGGATGGGTAGTTTACCACATTTTCTTACCCATGGTGCTCCGAAGGCGCGCTTTGTACGCCAGAGCTCCGCTACTAGTTATGCAATTCTTTCAGACATTCACGGTAATATAACAATAGGGACATTCATGGTATACCAAGAGGAAGAGTTGTATAACTAATATATCCCATTCCATTAAACATGATGACATAAAATGGAGAAACCTGGCTTCACAGGTAAACAAAAAGAAAGCCACATTTAATAATATACAGTATGTAATATGTAAACAGTGATTTCCAAATGAACCATAGCTTAGCAATGAATAATGAATAAAATTCGTTTTCCTCTCTGTCTAACCAAAAAAATGGCAACACATCTGTCGAACATTTCTTGCAGGATTTCTGTTATCTTGTTGTTCTGAAATGTTTTGCAGCATGGGTTAGCTGGCTTGTTTTTGTTCCCCTTGACTAACAGATTTGTCTGTTGTTGTCTGTTTGATTTCGTTTTGGATTACTATTTTAAATCTAACTTCCTAGAAGTCTGAATGGTAGTTAAAACTGGAGTTTTATGGTGTTGTTTAACGTTGCTTCTGGCACTTTTTGTAGAATAAAAAGTTTTTTTCTGTTGGTATCTGGTTTGGTTTTGGCTGGAAAATGTTAAGGCAGTGCGTACTGTCAGGACTTCGTTGTAAAATTAATACTACAGTTGCATTCTGTAGAATATTCAACAGATTTCTTGCTTTCTGATAGGGTGAGAATTCTTTATGGCATGGGATAAAATAACTTACTCCAGTGTAGTACCATATCCACCCGCATGCATATCAGTATTTTTTTTTTGGAAAGAAGCACAGACTCCAGAGATTAAACCACATGAGCCTTCTGCAAATAATCACGATCAGGCTCACTAAAAGTCTCATGTATCTATAAACAGTTATGGAATTATCAAATGGGATTCTATTTTAGATGGCAGGGTGTAAAGAAAGTCAGTTTTACAGCTTGCCATTCAGGCAAGCTGAACCTAGCATGTACTTGTCTGCGAGTCATTTTAACTACATGTAGCCCCTCCACCCCCCTCCCCCCCAAAATTTGATGAGCAGGATTGATTAGAGTTCTTCTATAACTAGAATTCCCCCCAAAACATTTCCCTTTCCTGTCAGGCAAGTCAAGATCAGAGTCTGATAGCAGAATCCACTAACAGGGTTCGTACAGGTCATGGAAAACCTTGAAAGTCATGGAATCTAAGAATTTCATTTTCCAGGCCAGGAAAGTCATGGAATTTAATTGTCAGTCCTTGAGAGTCACAGAAAGAAGGTTTTGTTTGGTAGATTAGTTACTGCAGATGACAAAGAAAAGATAATGTAAGATGACTAGAAGCAATTAAAGAGTGCAAATAGTACCCCATTTTGTGCATACCAGAGTTGGTGGCTGTTGAACTGTTTAAAAAATACTTTAAAACACAGAGGCTTTTGAAAATTTTTGAATGCCACAGCTAAACCTAAGGTCATGGAAAAAGGTATGAAAAATTCGTGGAATCTGAAGAGCTTTAAAGAGTATGAACTCTGACTAGCCCAAGGTATCAGTCACTGCTTCCTTTGCACGCTAAAAATTAATGTCTCATGGAACTCTATTTGCTTATTATGAATTATCATCCATTTGATGTTTTAGACCAAGTGTATGTTCCATTTACCTGCAATTGAACGAAATTAACTGTGAAAACAGTGGAAAGTTGTAACTTAAGGTGCGGTTAAAACATCCATTTTTTTTGTGATATTTAGCCAACATGGACAGAAGAAATGAGTCAGGGACTTTTTAATGAAGAGGAGAAGGAAGAAGATGAATTAAACAGCGATGATGAACAGGAAGGGGTGTCTGCTGCTCCAGTGAGGGCTGTGGACAGAAAAACAAAGCAGCAAAGAAGGAAGGAGAAAGAATTACAACAAGAGGTAAGGAAATATTTTCATGTTCTCACTTTCTGCGGTGCATGAGGAAAACAATGCAAATTAGTAAATGTAATAAATAAAGAAATATAGTAATTAAAATAAATGACAGATACAACTTAATTCTGGAAAATAATAGAAATATGTTTAGTAGGAGTTAATATTACAGTACATATGCGAAAGATTGCTTCTTTAAGTGAAAGTGAGGGATTGAAACTTGCTGAGGAAACTAAATTATTGGTCTACTTTCAAGTTGTTTCTCTGGCAATACTCTTTTCTTTTACTAACAAATAACTAATATAGCAAAAAAAGTAGTTAAAAAGGCTCATTCTTCTTTTTGTCTCAACAGCAAAAGAGGATAGAGGAAGACAAAAAGAAAAAATCACGACAAAATGAGATTTTTAGGTAAGTTTAACTGCATTAAAGGAGGAAAAAGAGGAATTGTTTTTCAAATAGATATATCTCATTGGACGGTTTAGTGTGTAGAGTCGTTAGCCGGGCAAGTAAGCCTGATCTCATACTTGCCCGAGTTACAATTTGGGTTGCCGGGACAAAAGTGCAGAATTATATAAAAGAATGGTGAAAAAATTGTGTGCAATTTGAACATTTTTGTTAAGTACAACAGCCTACAGGCCTAGGCTATACACAGTTTATTCACGTTTTACAAGTAGCCACGGTCGTTCACTTTGCCATGAAGGCAAGACGGTGTGCTTACGTTTTAGATCCTCGTATAAGGCAGCGGTTCCTGGGTCACCGTTTTTTTCCGTCGAAGGCAGCAAAACATCTTAAAAACGTCACATCTTGATGCGTATAAGGCACCGGCTTGTGCTTCACCATTTTTGTTCGCCGAAGGCGACGAAACGCCTTCTAAAAAACGCCACATCGTGATGAGTTGTTGTCACGTTTTCTACAAATGGCTTCTGAATGCAGTACTTCACAAAAACTGAGCGGGTTAGCTTACTAACAAAAAGAGAACGTCTTATATTTACCATGTCGAGTTTCCTCACATTTTAAAAGAACTAGAGGTGAAGACTGTTCAGTTCCTCTGTAGGGGTTGCAGTTTTTCTCTTTCACGGATTTTCGCCATCACCATCTCTATAACACAACTTCAGGTCTGTTTTCATCTACTCTGTTGTATCTTTAGCAGAAAGTTTGTATGCTCTGTCTCTAATAAATTTTAGCTTTTAATTTGGCCCCTAGTCCGTTATTTTCCTCCGAAGACGGTGCATTTTCTACCACTTGCGCCGTTTGTGCGGGATTAAAACCGGTCTTCTGGAGTACAAATACCGTCAGATATTTCAATTTGTTCTCGTTTTTAGCGTTATTTGTAGTCTATTGAGGGCAGTTGAATAATAATCACATGTATTTATCATACTGATTGCTTTTGTAACAGATTAAAAAGTTTGAAAAAAGAAATAAACATGGCTGAGCAGAAGTCTGAAGAACGTAAGCAAAAAAAAGAAGAAATAAAAAATGTTTCTACTACAAAACCCAAGAGGCTCAGTAGATATCAGTATCCTTTGACTTTGAAAGTGAGGAAGGAATTATGTTGGGCCTAGCGCGAAGATACACTTAGTCAAATAGAATTTTAAGGAATAATTTTGTTTTATATGTCTTATGTTTGAAAAGCTGTTTTTGCGATCGAGCTGGTCTTCTAACGGGTAAGTTGTCGTATTAAGTTTGAAACTTGACTTTAGTGTAAGGTATGAAGCACCGAATATTGAACTTCAACTTAGTGGAGAGATCACCGGAACCCTACGCACTCTTAAGGTTGGTGGGCCTGTGGCCGTTGTTAATTTCTGAATAGACCATTTCCGAGTTCCAAAAAATCTCACTTTCAAAACGAGGCTAAGTGCGAAACCTTTGTTGTGAAAATGAGTTTTATTTGCGTAATAATTGAAAATCATTTTCATATCAATGGCTTCGCACTTAGCCTCGTTTTGAAAGTGAGATTTTTTGGAACTCGGAAATGGCCTATTGTCGTTCAGTTTAGCTGCTACAACTTCGTACATCTCAATGACACTGGCAGTTTCGGAAATGCTTTTGAAATCTGCCACATCATTTCTTTTGTCTTTTTACAGCAAGAAGGAAATTTATTTGAAGACAGATTTAAGAGTATTCAGCGGCGAAACATCATTGAAACCAGGCAACCTGTGAAGTAAGTCCACCCCGGTCCTCATTCATTAGCCTGCAAGTAAGCTCTCCATTTGGGAGAATCGCGAGAAGCCACGCGAGAGCCGCGCTCGAAAGGAGACGTGAGTGCGAGAGGCGGGGAAAGCGCTCCTCGCTCCTTGCTTCGCTCGCCATAATTGGAGGGCTTGCTTGCAGGCTTCTCATTCATTATTTTTTGTTATTAATTCGTTTAAGGTAGAGGATAATTCTCCTTGTGCAGGAGCACGCAAAATTCACTTTATTTTAAACTTTTGCTTGCTGTTGAAGTGTTAACTGCATGTGCAGCTTAAAGGGACAGTGTCCCGATTATGCGCATGCGCAAGCGTCATCTGTTTTTTCTTCAAAAGACAGTAAAACTGTCAAATAATTGACTCGACAAGATTTCTTTCCGGACCGCACCGCCGACGGAGATTTGTTGTTTACATTCTCAAGTAATATTTTAGACTTTCGTAGAAGTCTTTCGTTTTATTTAAAATTTGGCTCGCGGCACGAAGACCCATCGCGATTAGGGCCTCCTTGCGACCCGAAAATCTCGTTCCGCTCGCTTTAAAAACAGCTTTTTCTAAATAAATGTGAATCTCGTGTCAGAGGTTAATTGTTCCAAGTCCATTTGACTAATTTGCTCGCGTTCTAGCCTCAAACGTTTGAAAGATATAAATGAAAATACAATCTCAACGCTACGAATCATCGCAAAGGTTAGTCAAAATTATCTTATGATTTCATTGCACTAGTTTTTCTGAACATGTAGCGCCTTTGATTAATTTTGATTTTGTCAGCCCTAGGGAGGTTTAAGCTTTATTTAAAAGTTTACTAACGCGTCGTTGCAAAACATTCTGCTTCATGAAGCTTAATTCCACAAGATCTAGATCTCCTTAGTCACATCAATGTCTCAATGGTTTCTTTCTTACAGTTTTTATTGTTGCTCTTTCATTTCTGCCTATTCCGTTCACAATTATCTGAGCTTGGATGGAAGCTGGCGAAGAAATAAGCCTTCAGTCGGCATCAAAGCGCTTCCCATCTTTTCAGGGTCCTCCTGTCAACGGCAATAAAAGTAACGCCAAAAAAATCCCGATTTCGCCCAAATCGAAACTTGATGGGAACAATATATCATTGATCTGTAACCCTGAGAAGTTTTAGTGCAGTGTTGATCTCGGCCAAGCGCGATGCAAACGGATTTTTCATGGTTCTCCTACTCTCCTCGCATCTTTTGATTTCGCGACATCCTGTCCGAACATCAAAGTTTGGAGCAGGCGCAGTAACGGGATACTGTTCCTTTAATTTGGTTAACATGACAGATATCCAAAATTTTGTTTTTTCCGTTAACTTTTCAGGCGTCGTCGAAAATACAAGCAAAAAACGTACACAAGAAAATCATACAATCAGCCGTGTATAAAGGAAGTGTAGAAATAAATGTCAGGTAAGACTTCCTTCTGTCGGCTCTGAAGGCAGTGTTATTGCAGTGCTTTCGCTTGGCATTGTTTGATACTTCATTGGTGTAGTTATGTGAATTTGATTTTGAACAGGTACCTCTGGGGTGCTTACCATTTATACAAACCAGCCGGGAGGAAATCTTGTACATATACGTCCATCAAACTGTAAAATTTGACATGGCGGGAGAACGACTGCCTACAAAGTACTATCCAATTCAGTGGAACATAGTAGGAAAATTACTTCGCCTCAAATCACAGCGCATATTTTCTGAAGACTCCCAAACGGAATAGCGAAACATTTGATTTTTCGACTTGAATTGCCTGTTTCCCATCCCATGGTAAGCAGCCCTGGTCTTCACTTTGTTAAGAACAATGTAGAGGTCTAGAAATTTAGAATCATGTCGTGATGGGTGACTCGAACGAAACATCATCATCATCATCATGATTTGATTGATAAAGCTGGTTATATGCACAGGACAGCTTGAAAGCTGATAAGGTCCTGCTACAGTAATAAACACACATAGACGCACACATGTTTTTTTAAGGTTGACCACACTACCGGGTTCTGTGGGTTCTTACTCGTTCCACAAGAATCAGAACAGTGAAAAAGCTTTGAGAAAGGGTACAGGGTTTTCCTTCCTTCTTAGAGACTAAAATGTCTAACCATTTGTAGATGTAGGACATACTCCTCGGTTCTTTTTAAACCCTGAGTATTGGTGCGGCCGGGGTTTGAACCCGCAATCTCCCGCGCGGCGGACTGGTGCATATTCGATTGAGCTAACCGGGTTGCGGTTACAAAACGTGCGAGGAGCGACAAATACAGGCGAGGTCAGCTGGACTGGAATTTGTTGATGTTGCGGTTTTGTTAGTGACGGTCATTTTAAGTTGTTAAAGTGCTCATAACGCGACCATATGAATATGTATGTTTTGTTGCAGTTATAATCTGCCATGAACTGTTATCAGTGGGCATTAGCTACACAACGAGGTGATTCAGACTGAAAGTGGAAAGCTGCCAGTGGATCTGGTGGTATGACATGTTCGTAAAAAATACAACTCGATATGATATCTTCGGTCAGGATAGACTGCCACCCTGCTTATGGCCATCAGAGGTACATCTTGCAAATTGATCCAGCTTCAAGTTTTTCATTTAACGCTCAATAAGGAGGTTGAGAGTCGGGGGGATTCTCGATCTAAGTCCAGAGAAGCCAAACAACAGCGTCACGTTGGTTGTATTTCAAATTTGAAGCTTTAACATCTCTATTTAGCGACAATTTTAAACTCAGAATGCGACGGTTTTTTGAGCCAACTGAGGACACGTGGAGTGCGGTATTCTTGATGTTGGTTTCTAATAATGTTTGAACGACTAAATGTTTTTTAATTGCCTCTATAAATACAGTTTATTTTGTCTTATTGCTTTCTGAAATATAAATAGCGAGAGACCAAGAAGACGATATTTACATCAACTTTGTTATCTTAATGTATCAATTTTAATGTGAAAACCAATTCAAATACGTTGCGGTTTTACGCGCTGATATTTTGAATAGTTTGGAGAATTTGAATAAAATAAATGATTTACCTTGTCAGCAAAATCTAGGCTCGAGTTAAAATTTTTTATTTCGTAAAGAAATGTATGAAAAGATAATTAAAGTTTTGAAAATGTGGTCGTTATGCACTGAGAGAATTTCAAGTCCTGAATTTTATTGATGCAACAAAGAACAGGAACAGTAATTTATAAATGTAACTTAAGTTGATACCTGTAATTAACTTGATCTCCTGCTGTGTATAGGTTAATTAGTTCTTTACTTTAACATTCTTCTAATATATGTAAAGTTATTTCTACTTGCTCGATTTCGGCCCGACGATTCGAAGTTTTTCCAACTCAGGAAGAGCGAAAAACAAATCCAAAGCAAAACAGGGTTATGAGTGCATTGAAGTTGTGCATTTTCACTTGCTTCTGCGAAGGTTTTTACCATCTCACCCATAAAACAGCAAGGAGCAGGTTATTTTGTGAGTTTAAGATACGCAAAGAGTGAAGCTATGAAAGTGAGATGGTTCGAGAGCAGTTTGATTGTCCAATAAAAATACTTATATATGGCATTGGCATTACTGATACCGGCCAGGTGAGAGATATGATCAAGAGATTTTATCTACTCCCGAGGAACCCTTTAAAAGCTGCTGTTACTCGAAGGTGCGTAAAAACAGTTCCCTGCTATTCGTCGTTTTCACAGATCATACCGGATCACAAGAAAACAAATGTCAACAAAAATATGTTGAAAGAAGAGTATATTGAAATGCTTCATAATCAACTTGTTTATACTATACCTTGTCTAATCACTAATGATTTTATCAGTGCGATGTATACATAATAATGTGGAGAAAGGTTTGATTGGTACAGTCATGAAAGAGGAGCCATAGTTACACAGCACGCCGCATTGTATTTAGTAAAGACAAATATGATTCAGTTCGGCATTCTCTGATCGCTTTATTTAGTGGTATTTCCCGTCATTAAATTGTCATTTTCACCGCGTTTTCCCTGAGAACAGGAAGCATTTCCACGTTGTGCAGTCTAAAGTCCTCTGGAATCTTTTAAAAATGGGAGACGGTGCAAAATCATCAGGCGAGGGGACAAATGAAAGAATTTCTATGTCTCATTTAGGGAGTTTCTCTAGAAGCAGTAATTATGTTCGTAGCCTGGTTCGACAGCAGTTTCAGAATCAGAGTGATCAGCCCAATACAGCTTGGGAGAGACTTCGTGAAAGGCTGGGAAAAAATACCTCTTTTGAGTACGAGGAGGAAACACCGAGCTTTGTCAAGAAAAAAGCGAGTGACGTTGCTAGTGAAGAAAACAGCGATGACAGCGAAGAAGAGGGTGATGATGAGGAAACTGCGAACTTAAGTAACAAGACATCGAGCAAAGAAAACGCGAAGACGCCACCGTCGGACGGACACACGTCTGCGTCGTCCTCGCGTCGTTTATCAGCGCCTCAGACACCAGGTGAGAGCAGGGATACGGAACGGCGCTACACGCTACCTTCCAGAGACGCCCATTCGAAGATCTTGAATCGGCGGTTATCCTTGGCTGAGAGTGTCATAAAAAATTATAGCAAATATATTCGAACCCCAGACGAGTCCCAAGCGGAGCGAACAACTTTAGCCAAAACTGAAAAAGATATTCCGCTAAAGGAGAGTAAACAGGAGAAAGTAAATATACAACCTATTGAAGCCATTTCGGAAGAAGAACATACTACGCGCTTGAATATCCAGCCTATCGTTGCAATTTCGGAAAGTGAAAGCTCGCCTGTCGGGAATACCGAGATTGTGAATCGTGATGTCCCTTCCATAACTCCAGCCAGTAATTTCCTGAATATCCCTGCTGTCTGCCCTCCTGGATCGTCCTATACAGTACCGCCAAGCCCGGCGGCCACTAAACCCAAAGGCGCATTTTTTGACACTTCTGTTCGTCGGAAATCCTTAGGCGGTGAAGAATTGTCATTGGCCAGGAGTGTAACAGACGTCACTTCATTGTCCACAAAAGACAAAGTTGTCGCGGATAAAGTAAAACTTCCCAGGTTATCGGCTGCGCAGACAAGTAAAGCTGAGAGGAAAAAGCTTTCTCCGAAGAACCGGGAGGAAGCCATCCAGAGACTACGAGGTGACTACGAAACTTTGGCCAAAAACAAACGGCTAAGACGCGTTGGTCGGAAAAAAGGAACGGTATATCAACAGCTGCAACGAGACCGAGAACGGCGTGCCAGAGAGGCGCAAACGTTTTACCATGAAATGGATCAAATTACCAAATCACTGAAAGCTATCAACAATCGGTTAGATGAGAGAATTAAGATTCTCAATTGTAAAGAACCACATAAAGTAAGGTATGAACGAATCTTACAAATTGCTTTTGCCGGGCTTCCTTTCAAGAAACTATAACTTCAGCTAAAGAAAACTCTCAGGCTGTTTAGTTTTAGTAAGCTCCATGTGTGGGCAAAAGATAAACAGAAAGATATAAAAATCATGGGATTATGTGCACTGCAAAACTGGATGACGTGAATAAATGGCGACAGGCGGGATCAAAGAACTGGGATTAATTCTGAAAGATATTTAGTCCTTTGAAGAGATTAAATTATTAACGAGCTGGCTCCTCCCAACCCAAAAGTATCCATGTCTTAATGTGATATGCGTAAACGCTTGTGCTGATATAATGCTTGGAGCTTCGATGAAAAGACTGGAAAAATTGTTGAAATCTCTTTTAAATTCAGATTCGATATTAGTTGACCAATTATCTTACTATTTTACAACATCATGATACTTTGACAATTATTTAGAAAAATCATTAACAGCTTCTAAATTACACTTAGCTCTGTGGATAAGACAAGGTGACCCAAATCTCTCATCCGCAAAAGTAGAACAAAAATATGTTTTTTTCTTTTAAGCGAAGTGCTTTGTAGTGTCTTGGAATTATATTTTCATTTTTGTTTAACGGTCAACGACAATGAAAGAGTACCTTTTGTATTTACTGAATAAGATTGTTTTCTTTATTTATTGTTTCAAAAAAGTATGAAATTCCAAGATGGCCATTATCTCACTCTGTGAGACCCTACTTTAACTATCAAATTAAAATGTTTTATGAAAATAAGAAAAGCCTTGGGAGATAATAACTTTGTTTTGTACATTAAAACTTAAGATGATCAAGTAACCATTTCGGGTTTCTTTTTATTACTTGTGTATATGATACGCTGCCGATTGAGATTTATGAATATTTTTTTATAAGTACCAAGGGGGATTCACTATAATGTATTTAACATGTTATTAAACTCGAGACGTTCTTTCCAACTGAGGGATCTCTTCATATTGCGTGGTTGCACTAGGAAGATACCCGTTCGATGAGCGTGGACAAATAATAGCTTCATCGCAGTGGTTCTTAGGTCGTGTTTCTGTTAAGTCCTCTGATGAAGGATTAGTTCCTTGAGTCACATTTCCAGGTAAGTAACCAGCACTCACACCGATTTTCCGCGAACTTTTACCTCCCTGGATAAATTGTTGATTATTAACGTCAAAAGCGTCTCCCAACTCCTCGTCTTTGTCAAACACTCCGTTTGTGCACGCCTCTACTTCATTATCGTTGATCAGCGGCTGGCATTCAGCCACATGTTCCTTCATACAACCTGTACTCAATCGATCACGTTGTTCTTGTGTTGCTTTGAAAATTGTAGAAGCATTGCAAGGCGTGAATGCACTGTGCCGCCGCTTGGGCGTTTTTGATGTTTGGTCATCGTCACACAAGTCTTTACAGCCTGCTGGACCTTGGCAGTTGCTTGGCGATGCGTTTCTACTAAGGCTGTATTCCATAATGGAATAAGCAGAAACAGCTCGACAAACAACTGGCACTGGTGTAACTGGTAACTTAGTTCCTACCTCATTCAAACCGTTATCGTTTTGCAAAGCGTTATGAGCTGAATTCTCCGTTTCCTTGTAATTTTGAAAGTTTAATGTCGTTGCACTTGTTTCCCGACAGTGCTTATAAGAGCTGGTAGGTGAAGCCATTTCCCTTTGTGTGTCTTCTGTATTACGTACCATTCCGGACAAACTGTTTTCACCTTCGATATTCGGGTCACTTTTGCGTAAATTTTCCCCTTCTTCACTCCCTCCCTGGGGAAACTCGATTGATGTATTTAAATTTCCGTTTGCCTCAAGATTTTTCTCAGAGATATCGTTTGAAGATTTCCCGCGAAACACTGCAGAAAGACCGTCATATCCATTACTATCTCTTCTCTTCCCATGGTACTCTACAGGCACGCTTAAAGTCACTTGTGGAAGGCTGCTTGTAAAATTCCCATCGCTGTCTGTCCTTATAAGGGTTCCACCAATCCCATCTGCATTTGCGGTTGTCCCTGGTGTCCCATCACTTCCTGGGCTCCTTAAACTTGAACACGAACACGTCATGCGAGAATTTAACGAGCAAAGGCTTTGTACGCTGGCCTGGTCTGAAAGAAGGATTATTGGCCCTTTGCCACTTAGAGCATTACAAAGTTCGTTGTATCCCCGCGGTAAAGCATTTAGGCTAGACGCCGTAGACGCGCTTTTGAGGCTAAAAGACGCTGGTGACACGGCTCCCCGTCGTAGGTGAAGTGGGTAGAGTGATTTATTTAATAATGGGGTCCTGTGAGTTTCCTTTAAGCTTTCCTTCTTTGACTCGCTTTTGTTTTCTCCAGAAACATAAAGGATTGCATTTTCTCCTGTCGTTTGGCGACCTGTCGAGTAACATCAGTCTGTTAAGATCACACTCGGAAGGTTATATATAGGAGGGCACTTACGGACTGATGTGAAAGTAATTATTGCAAAAGAGAGACAAAACTGCCAAAGTGAAGGATTTGAACAATTACTGTTTAAAAGTGTTAAAAGGTCAATTCCGTGGCGCCTGTGACGTTTTTCTCTGGCAGTGAAACCCCAAAGAGTGAACCTTCGTAAAAAGCCATAAAAGTATAGACACAAAAAACTGAACACACGACCAAAATGTTGTGGACCTACTATCTGAACTCACAAATGGGGCTACAATCCCGGTCATAATTTGTTGAAACACTTCCGGAAAACTCAACGCAACTAACTAACTGGTTTCACGAATACATGTATCGCTTCCATCTCCTGGCCCTAAGCATCAACATTGAAGGGGAAGGACGCCAAGAATTAGCAAACGTTTCAAAAAGTATGACCGGGATCGATGGTAGTTGTCCCAAACACCCTTACATTTCTCTGGTAATGTTTTTTAATACTATCATCAAACTAAACTTTAAGAGTATTCCTCGATATCCCTTCGATCTAAAGGAACTGAATGATCAGTATATGTTTCGACGAATAGCTAAGGTGTACATGCAGCCGGAGTTGTTTTATTTCATTTCTGGGGACTCTCCTAATTTCTCGGCCTGTCTGTAACACCAGAGAATTGTTCAAAATCAAGGTCCGGACCCCATATAAGTGTTAGTAACACTTACCTTTCAAGTTCTTACCTTCTCTTTGGTCTCTTGCTATGTCGATGGCTGACGGAGATTTAGATGGTGGATCAAACTTTAGCGTTATCCTGTCTGTTGACCTTTCCTTCTGAGGTTGGTGATCCGAAAACACTGAATTTAAGGACTTACTCCGACTTGCAGTGGATCGCTTCAAAGGCCTGAGCATCCTCGACATTGAGCGCAAAGACAAGAAAGAAGACTTCTTCAGGCTGCCTCTTGGAGTCATAGTGCAGCTTATAGAGACCTCCGAGGCAGGATAACTACGATCCGTCTGTCTCTCGCTGCACAGAGACATAAATTTGTACTCATAAACTTCATCCCCTTTGGCAGACTGTGTTCTTTGATTGTGCATGGAAGTGAGAGCATGGGAAAAAGCCACCCGTCTCTTCTTGGGGGGCAAGTTGAGCCTCGCTTTGGCGTATGTGTAGTAGAGAGAGAAGTTACTGGCGACCACGGACACTGGTAAAGCGATGACAAGCACTCCACAAACAGCGCATGCGCTGCCAACAGTCTTCCCGATCCATGTACGAGGATGTACCTCACCATATCCAACCTATGGTCATAATTGCATCAGGTTTTTGTCACTGTAGGCGTCAAATGCCAAAACAATTTGTAAGAAAAATGACTGGTCTTTTATTTCGCATGTCATTAACTTGCTACATTAGGCCAGGCGGCAATTTTTCCGTTATTATGGAAAGCGAAATGCTATATCTAAACGCCGGAATTGTAAAGGCTGGATTGCTGTTGGTTACTTTTAAGTTGAGATCATAATGTAACTCCATCTGTGGTCCAGTTGTTTATGAATGAAGTTAAATCGTTAACCCTAATGAAAGTTACACCTATCTCGATCCCACGTGTTTCAAACGATTTATTGCATAAATCAGCTCTATTTGCGAAATATAAACATGACAAAAAAAATACAAGAATTCACAACGCAAGGGCAAAAGCACATGTAAAAAAAACCAAAAGGGGGGTCCGAGCCCCTGAAGACTAACTTAGGGCTCAGTTCCCACACGTCCATAAACTGACAATAAAACAGAAAAAACTTTCAGTTCGGAACACCAGGTAACTAGCCTGTTGATAACGAAGGTGGTTGTGTATCTTCGTACGCTTTAATGAGGAGTGACCCAGTTACGGCCCGCGTGAAACGTCTCAAAGGCGTGGCGGTTTATGGTTTTGTTGATGTTTCTTTTAGAATTCCAAAGAGCCAACGAAAAACTCTCTGGAAATTGTGACATATTCGATTATATGAACGAATATTTATCATGCTTACCGTTGTCATTGTGATGACTGCCCACCACATACTCTCGGGAACGCTTTTGAAGTCACTTGCAAACTCATCTTTTTCCAAAAAATATACAAACGAGGCAAACACTACCATAACAAATGCCATGATTATTAACAACAGGCAAAGCTCGCTGGAGCTTGCTTTAAGTGTGTTCACAAGAACTTGGAGAACATACGACAGTTTGAAGATCTGAAAAATTCGTGCTGCTTTGAGCATGACCAGCATCTCCAAAAAACGGACTTTCTCTAGGGACGGGTAGAAAAATAGCACGTATAATAAAACTAACGGCACGAGGTCTGTCCAAGTGTAGGGATTCTTGAAGAAAGCTTTTTTCTCGGGCGAAAATAGGAGCCTGAGAGCAAAGTCCATAGTGAACCATGATACACAGATGAGATGAATGACTAATAGCGCGATGTATCTCGGCGCAGTTTTGTCACTAAAATGGTCCAATGTTGATAAAGCGAATTTGATTATGTAAGCAGTGAAGACGACGAGTGAAATGATTCCCACCAACTGAAAAGAAAAAAAGAAGAAATTTTCAAGGCATTTGACTTCACCATATGCGCCTTTTTTTAGCTTTTCAGTACCATAATCCTCCAGATCAAAATTTATGGTGTAACGTGCCAAATTTAACTATGTAAAATAGTAAAAAGAGCAGCTAGAATCATAGGCAATTGGCTTCTACTGCTTCTTGAAAAGACGATTTATTTATATTTTATCCGCAGAATCAGTCACCTCAATTTCATTATCATACTTAAAGCCGGATTGTATCCACTTACTGAAATAATACAATCAGCTTGCAGGGCTAATAAACACCAGTGAGTGATCAGACTGTTGAAGTTTCAATCTTACCTTTGCCCAGAATGATGTGTAAGGCTCCTCAAGGCTCTTCCAAACTCTGGGTTGATACCGAGACCACCAAGATGGTCCCTCGTCTACGTCCTCAAAAAGCCCTGAATCCCTGGACTGGAAGTCGTCGTCTGAGTCCTCTTCGTAACCAGGAAGCTTGAAATATTTCAGTTTCTCCTGCTTCTCTTTGTGTTGCTTGTAATTTTCCCAACAGCAGGTTTCTACCTATTAAAAGAACACCAATAGAATGAATAATGGCACTTGATTTGCTTCTCAATAACCCCCGGTTGGTTTCACGGCATAAATCAGGGGCACACAACGACGGTTTCCTCCTAAATGCATTGAAAGCACTTTTTAGGCTCTCCAGAGTACTTTTAGATCTTTAGAAATACATTCTAATCGGCGCTATAAAATTTATATCTGTTCGGTCATATCAGGGCAACTTGAGTCTTTTTCGAAATTACCAGGGCTTCAGTATCATTTTCCCGGAAAATTTTAGACGCAATTTAAAGTTTTACCAAAGAGGAAATTTTGTTCTGATCCCTCTGTCCATCGCATTTTCGAATCCGAAAATTTTAAGTTTCCTTTTTCTGCGAAAAATAGCTTAATCTGGGAAGTGAAATGCAAAAAATAAACCGACTTCAGAAAATCGTACGGAATTTATTAGATAAGCTTCGAAAATTGTACATGAATGGAACGGTCATCTAGAAATTCTTAGCCTTCCTCAAGGTATAGAAAATTTTAGGCAATATTTGCTTATCCGAGCAGATACTTTACAGAAAACTGTGATAAATTTAGGAGCTTTTAGAAATCATGCTCTGATATTTCCACTAGTGGGTAATGAAGCTGATTTATGGTAGATTAAAACAGAAAACAAAAACATGTGACTTGTTATGCAACACCACTGCAAAACGAGTTGAATAGCGATGTTGCACGTTTTACTATCCACGAATTACACTTGTGTTGCGACAAATCAAGTAATTCTGGTTGGCAAAACATAAAACATAGCTTACACGCGGCTCAGTCCCAGTGATTAAGTTCCTCGTGAGCAGCAAAATAACAAACGAAACTCAAGATGAAACACGCAGTAAAAATACAAACAATAACCTGTAAAGCGAAATATGTTATTTTTTAAATTTAAAATTGTGTTTCTACGATGTGGGATTTTAAGTTAACCATGCCTCATATTTGTCAATAGAAAACATTTTTACGATGGCCTTTTTATTATAATGCGAACGTTTAGGCGCCTTTATAATGAACCGGCGCTTTTTTCGCTCGCTTGTGATTATGCGTAATTTTACTTAAATTTATAGCTCTGAGTGTTTGACTGCTGTGTGCAAAATACGCCATTAATATATAATGAGAAGAATTCAATTCCCTGTAGTAGTTTTACTCTTTCATAAAGCTTTCAAAAATGAGTATATATAAGTTTGAAGTGTTAAGGGCCTATACAAATATAAATGAAAGTGGGAAGAAACGAAAGAAGAATGAAACGATCGAACAGCAAGGTATGTAAGTGAGACTAATGTTTTTATTAATGCTTACTTGCTCAATACGTGTCAGTAAGCATCAAATTTCTATCACAAAATTGAGCGACATCTTATCATATTAGATATCGATCGATGCACAAAGTTTTTTTTCGCACAGATAATTGAACATCGTTATGTTTACCCTTTTCCTTTAGAAAACCACATTATTTGCTCTAATGGTAGAGGTTGTTTGTTGTCCTTATTTTTCCATGCATTAATATTGTCCAGATGAACGTTTTGTCTTGAAATATTCATGTCACAGGGCGTACACCATGGATATTTTGTGTGTCTATGCGCGTGGTTTTGAAACACTTCCGTATGTGGCATACAACTTCCCTTTCCGGCGATTTCGTGCTGTTATTCTAGTACAAATAAAGAAAAAGGCGGATTTTGTGTGAATACTTGCAACACATGAGCAAACCTTGTTTTGTTCCCTGTTGTGCTTATTCAAGGAAGAATGAACCAAATTTTCATCTATTTTTACTGATAAATTTGACTTTCTTACTATATCTCACTGGTTGTCAATAATTCCTATCGTAAATTAACGCCATGCTTAGGCTTTAGACTGATTTGCATGCAAAACAACAGATTAATTCAAAATAATAAATATTATGGCAAGCAGTTTAAGGCAAATTCCTTATCAGAATCGAGATCAGGTCTTAGCCTGTAAGCCTTGTGCTGAAACATGATTTTCTTTCGTGTTTGGCAAATATAACTGAAGTTTTAAGCTTTTACCTGTGAACACTCGGAAACGTAAGAAGATAATGGCCTTCTTATATAGCACCTGTTTATATGTTAGCATATCTTGCTTGGAAATTAAAGTTGGTTATGAATATCGATCATCTATAAAATACATACATTTAATATCTGCACATTCAAATATCGATTCCTGTGTTAAAAACGGTTTGAAGAAACGAAACGAAACGGTAGATACTCTGATCCATGGTTTGATTATCTTACTCTTGACTGCTACTGTAGTTGTTTGAGCTTTAGGGCGAAACAGATCAAAGAGGATTACACCGTAACCAGATTACATCCCTAGATTGTATTTTAAAGTCAATTTTTACAACAGTTTCATTAATGGCTCTGCGAATAAAAAACACAAACTTAGTGTTCAGCCAAAATGAGTATATTTTTGGTTTGAGACAATAGTCAGCTCTCATCGTTTCCTAACCGGCGAAGTTGGAGTTTTTATTCTTCGATTGTTTCAAGAAAGAGATTACTCGCCGCCGAAAGCGAATATATTTTAAGAAGCGTTTTTCAATTGTATTACTATTTTTATGGAGCTCCTTAAGGATCTTTTTTAAAATTCTGTAAGAATAATAATCATAATGAAAAATACGATGAAAGAGATGCAAGGTTTGGTTTGCGCACCGACACTAAGCGCGCTGACACTAAGCGACGAATTTTCGATTTGCAGCCGTGTGAGCCGCTATTGTCAAAGCAAATTAAAATCCTTTTTTCTGTGTCTGTTTACTTGTAGAAGACAATGTAGAAACTCGCAACCGCTTAATGACTTCTGAACCGATTTTGATTCTCGAGCCTTATTCGGGGTCAGCTTAATTCGTATTTGTCCTTTGATTGAAGTTTTTTCAATTGTTACCAACCGCAAAGACATGCAAAAACGACGACTTTTTTCTATTATATCCATCCAGGCACTGGCATGATTTCAAAACGTTCCATCGAGTAGACTTTATTCTTTTGCTATTCTAGTGAAATTTTTATACACTTCTCTGCCAATAACATTTCATGTTTGTGCATCGCTTTACCCCATTTCATTTTTAAGCAGATCGATTTATCAACCTTTGAAATGAATGTAAACATGTTAGCAAAACCATTTTAAGAGCTATATTGTCGAAACGCGACGGGAAGGAACAGACGCTCGGGCCAAAAAATATAAGTTCGATTGGGATAAAATAATTCAACCTGGACAGAAATCATTGGTGCGCGCGTAAGTCAGTCATATTTTCATTTTACGGGTAGTGCTGCACATTTATTAAAACATTTATCAAATCTCTCGTGTTTGTTTTTATACCTTATGTGACCTCGATGAAGATTTTTCGTTTCTTAATTTTAACTTTATACGCGTTACGTTCTAACAGATGCAAGTAGTTTCTGAAACCTTCGTTTTTAGGTTTATTTTAATCCAGCACCCCTGTTTGTGGAACGAAAATTTGATCTACTCGGGACTTTTATACAACCCAAACATAAGTTCTAGCATAAACTGTGTCAAGTTTCGTCCTTAGCTTTGTACCAGTGCATGTGCTTGCATATCAACAAAGAGAGGAGTGTTACTAGTAGCGTTACCTGTTCTTCATCAATGCCCCAAAATCCTAACTCTTCTTCAAATAGTGGACCGCAGACATCTGACGGACAATGCAGCCTTCCCGTGCGATAAAAATTCAATATCTGCGCGAAGACTCCAGGATGCCTATCGAAGAAATACTCTCCTTTCGATGCGTCATACTCAGGGGATCTCGCCACTGTCGTGTGATGCTCCCCAAGATATGAAAGACGTGTATCTGGGATTGTTTTCAGCGTGCTTAAGAAGGTTTCATGCCGCACACCTCCGACATTCAGCACAATGCGGTTTGAGCGCTTCTTTTCTTTACCAGAAGGCATGCTTTGGAGAAGCTTCCGAACCTGCCAAACAATATAAGCCAGATGACTAGTTATTGAAGCCCCAGACGGTTCAGTAGATAATATAAAAAAATTGCTATCGCGTCTCTAACTGATGCTATTTCACCATGGATTAGAGTTTCCTTTACTCATTTTGTGCATTGCAATATTTCTTAACAATTCGTCTTTTATGAGGCTGTGCTTTGAGTAGAAACAAACGGGAGAAGAACGTCATGTACAGCTGAATTGTTTATACCGTGTGTTGCTGTACGTAAAGAGTTTGAGCTTTCTTTTATAAAGTCTAAATTATTCCTTTTTCTCAAGCTGTTTTTATCGAAATTAAATGCTCAAGGGTATACTTTTACAGTTGACCAATCACATCGTATCTTTATGACGAGCTCCGGTGACAGTGATATTTCAAACTTGTCTTACGAAGCAACAAATATTTCCTTTACATCTGTCTCCTTACGTCAATCACTGGGCGGAGCCTGCTTGAAAGTTCCTCAGTAATTGTCTTGACACCGGTCACCGTTAAATTAAATATCGCCCAGCTTTCAGAGAATTGTTTACTGACATCATTATTAAAAATACCTTGAGTGTAAAATATATGACCGGAGAAAGAAAACTGGATGTACTCTTTATGTGCAACGTCTCTTCTAACATTTTAAGAACCAGAAAACTAGCTATTGTGGACAGAGTTTGCCAAGATCATTACTTAATTAGTATTTTCATCTGTTTTTCTCCATGTAAATTTTATATACCCCTGAAGTCCTACTAGATCGCTTAAATTGTTTATAGAGTACTCGCGAACACTTTTACATACGTCTGTTTTGAATTAAGTAGATGATTTTACAAAGATTTCCGATTCATATACTGTAAGATTGATAGTTATGTATATATACTGATATTGTTCGCTAACAGCGTTAAGACTCCGAGAGCTCTTCATTTCGCTTAGCTATAATGCAGCCAAAAAAAATTGTACATTGTGTTCGATAAATAAGTAACATTGCCTTTGACAATTTGTCATGACCTTAAGCACTTGTATTAAAACTTACCTGAGGTAAACATATTACTGACGCGGGAGTAAGTCTGTAGTTAAAAATGAATCTTAAGCTGAATACTAATTACAATTGTTTTCTGTGTATGGCAGTGCTGCAAAGAGGACTGGCTGCAGCATTTTCGATAGACATTCCTGTATGTGTCATTTTAGCTGAACTGACAGGTTATAAATGATAGAGGCAACATAAACACAGGTTACCATGCGTTCTCCTATTCACCCCTAATGTTGATGCAGCTTTCCCTGTGGGATAAATGTTCATAGTTTGGGTGGCGATAAATAGCTTATCGGTGTGTTTGTCATGTTAATTAACTTCATGTAACACAGCACGGCGCATGAGGCTGCTTCATTCCTCCAAATTATTATTCACTTGTTTTGATCTTTCTTTTTCTTTACGATAACTTCCAGCTACCTTAACCTAATTTAATGTTCTTTCTAAGAACTGCTTCGGGTTTATTCTAAAGATAACTATTCAAACGATTAAAAAAGTAGTCTAGAAAGTCGTTGCTTATTCGGCGGCTTCCTACGGGTTTTACTCAACAGTAGTTTTCAAAGTTGTCAATTGAATTGCAAGGTGGTCTCCACTAAAATAGTGAACATTTCGTAAAGATAATCATCTATTTGCAGTGTATAAAATGGAACAAAAGTAAGAATAAGTTAGTAATGCGGTGCTTTATCTCGTTATACTGTGAATATCCTTCCCTTGACTTGATTTGTGTTTGTAAGCACACTTCAATCTTATTCCCAGGGTCTCGCTTGTCCTTGTGGTCGAGGCGGAGGAGAACTGGGAACGAATGAAGGCACACGCACCGATAAACGAAGGAGTTTTTTGATGGCGGTTGGGAGGGAAGGTTGGGGGTGTGGTTTCCACTTCACACATTTTAACTCTGAGTTTGTCTGACAGTAATTTCCACACATTTTTTGTCACACTCAAGATTACACTTTGTAGATTTGTGAGAGTTTAGAAGCTGATATCTTTGTAGACTCAAAAAGTTTCGGTTAGTTTTATAAGCCTTCTTCAGTCGAAATGATAAGTGCCATTAAAATAGGCAGCACACTTAACGCACGCGCTGAAAGCTGTTACGTAATTTACTTCTAGACAACTGCGTAGTTATGCAGAGGGGGCAGCTTAACTGAGGAAGCAGGATGACAGAAAACACTTAAACCACGTTCTGATGACAAAGCTTTCTAACTTGTAAAGGAAAAGAGAAAGAGGCTCGTTAATCTCTCAATGAACTATGTCCCATACAGTCTCCGTATCGAGTCATAACAATTCATATTTCCTTCACGATTTTTCAAGTCGTGTGAAGAGATTGAATGGTTAAAATTTTATACCATGTGATTAAATGAAAAGAACATGTTGTTCAATTACCGCAATGCAGAAGAAATTTGGTTTGGAAAATATCGGGAAATCTGCGGAAAAGCGACAGCTTATACAGACTATAACCCTGATAATGTTGTCGTAATTTTTGTTAACCACTCCCACGCCACGCTATAAAACTTCAAATTATTTCTAGCCGTCTATATGGATTAAGAACAACTAATAAATTATGACACTGTCAATGGGGCTAGTGTACATTTTCTGAGATAAATATATTCTTTTGTGATAAGGCCAAAGAAAATTTCCGTGGCATAATAAAGTACGGTTCGTTGGATCGATTTGCTTTCTCGCGAACGCAACCATTATCAAGGAAATAACCTAGTCTACTTAAGCTTATTAGCAGACCAAAATAACTTCTCACGGCCTGCCTTTTACCAGTGCTGACTACTTTTCCCTGTAATTTCTCCCGGGATAGCATTTGTTATCTGTATGTTGATCAAGTAAAGTAAATAAAACTGAATGAACTCAACGGAACTCTCGATAAAATGTTAATAATATAATTTTGTACTTTAAATGTATTCAACAAACAAGATAGGAAGTCTTCGCACACATGCAAGCTGTTATACCGTAAAAAATATAAGCAGTGAACATTATAACACGTAAAAAGCACAGCTATTAAAATAGGTTTCTATATTTTAATATTTCTCTGTGCTGAGAAGCCTTTTATCTTTTTGCTCAATTTTTCGTCAGAGCGTTTAGTCGAGAGTGCGTTAGATTTATCCTCAGCTGAACTGTCAGTCCGGATACGTCAGACAACTTTTTGGTGCTTAAGCATACGTTTAATTTAATGCTGTCGCAGTTTCTCGTATTAAACTTCTCCGTTTTTTTTGAAATCAATGTTCTATTTACTCTTCACTGAACAGTCGATGTCGTATAAAAAACAAACGTTATCACTTATCTCGCAAATGAACTTACCTTACAAGATGAGAACGCAGAATTCTGATTTCTAATTTCTTCCGTTATACTTGGTTGAGCAGCCAATAACTTTAAATCGAGTTGAGCTTTGATTTGATTCAGTCTGTTGCTCGTTAACAATTTATTTTGCTGAATTAAACTGTCTGTGGGGAGGTTCATCTAATCCGAAATTTCTCGGTGAATGCGGCAAAGGGAGACAGATTAAAGTACAAACTAACTGATCATTTTTCATTTTAGTTTCTGCCTCCGAGGCTTCAAACAGCTGCTGCTTTTCACTATTGTCAAGTTCAATTGGTCTGAAAATCTCCATAAGCCTGCCGGATTTACTACAGTCATATCTCATTAGTTTTGTGCTGCTTTGCATACCCCTAACTGCTTCGTCTGCTTACGATAACAAATTACACTAGAGGTCTTTTGTCCGGGCTCATACTACAATAGAAAAGGAATTCATAACTAAGTTGGAAAATTATACGTCATAGAGCATCCCCGCCACTAACAGACAAGTTGCCATTTTTAGATAATCTCAAATACGTTTTTACCTTTCAGTCCAGTTTAACAAAGGGAGTGTGGCAATAACTCCAAACGCCGAGTAAGTTCAAAGTTTGTTTTAGGTCAGAAAAGGAAGCTTTTCTTTCCTATGAAAGAAATCGTTAAGCAAAAAGAATAATCTAGAAGTAACTGCATTTGTTCTCTTTAAATTGTCTGCTGTTTAATTGCATCCTGTAATCCTTCTCATTGAAAATCTTTTCCTGGCTACCTGGAACACTTTCGAGGAGGAAGCAATCTCCTCTCTAAAATTTTAAGGTACACTGGTTTTCAATACAATGTCTCTAAGAAATTGCGATATTATTCTTTTAAAAATAGGCTCATTAACCTTCAATCACCGTATTGCGCTAGTGTAAACAATTTTTGTTCTACGTTTTAAATGACCAATAGACCATGGAGACATCAGTTTTTCTGTTTTGATACTCAGTTCCCTAATCTGACATCCCGCCGACACAGCCAACAAACATATAGTAGACTATTAGAGTGATCAATTGACCGATCATAAACAGGATCTCTTTTGGACTACTAACACTTTGTCTAGCAATATCCCTTAGCTAAATATAGGAAGGGAAACCCTCTTTGTTTTGATTTTTCCCTGCGGTTAAGTTTTTAATATTTCTTTCATATCTAATTTTAGATATTTTTTCTATTTGTTCTTAATTCAAACGGAAGACAATGTCATTTTGTGAGTGCTTGGGAATGTCTTATAACTGACACTATAATTACTACTATTATCAACATCAACGCCGCCCTACTATTAATGCTACTTCTACTACAACCTCTGCCGCCACTACCACTACCATCTAACCCTAACCACACCACTACCAAGACCACCACCATCTTCACCCCTATCATTACCAATTCCAACACCACCACTACCACCGCCACCACCACTACAACAGCAACAGCCACACCACCGCTACTACCACCACCACCACCACCGCCACCACTACTACAACAACAACAGCCACACCACCGCTACCACCACCACCACCACCGCCACCACCACTACAACAACAACAGCCACACCACCGCTACTACCACCACCACCACCACCGCCACCACCACTACAACAACAACAGCCACACCACCGCTACTACCACCGCCACCACCACCACAACAACAACAGCCACACCACCGCTACTACCATCACCACCACCGCCACCACCACTACAACAACAGCCACACCACCGCTACTACCACCACCACCACCACCGCCACCACCACTACAACAACAGCCACACCACCGCTACTACCACCACCACCACCACCGCCACCACCACTACAACAACAGCCACACCACCGCTACTACCATCACCACCACCGCCACCACCACTACAACAACAGCCACACCACCGCTACTACCACCACCACCACCACCGCCACCACCACTACAACAACAGCCACACCACCGCTACTACCACCACCACCACCACCGCCACCACCACTACAACAACAACAGCCACACCACTGCTACTACCACCGCCACCACCACCACAAAAACAACAGCCACACCACCGCTACTACCACCACCACCGCCACCACCACTACAACAACAACAGCCACACCACCGCTACTACCACCACCACCACCACTACAACAACAACAGCCACACCACCGCTACTACCACCGCCACCACCACCACAACAACAACAGCCACACCACCACTACTACCACCACCACCACC
The DNA here is from genome assembly GCA_038088405.1 of Porites divaricata. Taxonomy (NCBI): domain Eukaryota; kingdom Metazoa; phylum Cnidaria; class Anthozoa; order Scleractinia; family Poritidae; genus Porites; species Porites divaricata. The sequence continues at coordinate 13,052,544 of JBBMOI010000007.1, forward strand.
ACCGCCACCACCACTACAACAACAACAGCCACACCACCGCTACTACCACCACCACCACAACCGCCACCACCACTACAACAACAACAGCCACACCACCGCTACTACCACCACCACCACAACCGCCACCACCACTACAACAACAACAGCCACACTACCGCTACTACCACCACCACCACCACTACCACTTTCACGACTACCACCACTACCATTACCACTTCCACCACCACCACAACTACTACTACCACTACCACCACCACCCACACTACCACTACCGCTATGACTACGACCATGACGAGGCTTCTGCCACTCCTACCATACCATAAACATTTTACTTGAGCTTTCAGTAAAATAATGTCGGTGATGCGAATGAAGCCATTTTTTACGTCAAACAGGTATTTTCTCCTCCCAAGTTATTTCTGGGGGAAAGTCTGGTCTAAAAAAGCGTGAATATACCAGTTATAAACAAGACGCTGTTGGAGCGTATATTGGGCGTCGTTGTACTGCGCTTATGTGAAGTTTTTAAATATATTAGGGATGTGTGAGTAGTGCAGTAGCGTTACATATTTAGGGGTTGGTTAGATGTATGAAGTGGAAGGCGTAGAGTTCTATTGGACGGGGATTGGTAAGATAATGGCTGTAGTTTGTTAATCCTGAGTGAAACTGGTTTCTCACAGAATTTGATATGAAGTAACAAAAAACGATTTTTTGGGAAGGTAAAAGTGATTTTTAGGTGTTGCAGTGAGGTAGTTGTGGGAGTGCTGATTTGGTTATGAAGGGATATAGTGTAGTTACAGTTTGTTGAGATGAACTGGTGGTTGTGAAATCCAATAGTCGAAAACATCATCATCATTATCATGATCATGATCATCATCATCATCAGGGTTTGTATTCACTCTTGACAGAGGAACTCCTCACTGGATCGATCCCACAGGTGTCTGTGCTCGGCTAATCTCTACCATGACATGCTTGTACTTATTTTAAATGGTGTTAGGTTTTCTGTTTAGGATTGCCTTTCGGCTATTTTTGATAGTACTTGTATGGAGAAAACGTGAATAAGGGAAAGTTCATTCAGTTTGGAGAAGGGGGTATAGAGATGTTTTTTCGTTTTGCTTGGGTGGGGGTCGGGGGGGGGGGGGGGTTGCAATGTGGTTGTGTGGGTTCGGGAAGCTTCGAAAAAATCGGTTAGGTCAAGGGGGAAGGCTTAAAACTGGCAGTAAAACTAAGGGCCTAATTACATAAGCCGGGTTGGATCGCTCTGCAGAGATCTCAGCACCGAAGTTAAACGCAACAAAAATCAACTTTGCGATTACATGACAACCGAGCAGGCCCGGTAGCTGGGATCCCAGCATTGTGATGTCGGAAAATTTTCCAAGTAATCACGCTTGCCGGGCAGCCCGGCGAACGAACAAAGCGAAAAACATACACACTGCTTCCAATCTCTATATAGAATTGGCGGCTCTGGGCTGGCCCTTTTCATGTCATACCGGGATAAAAGTCACCTCGGCAGAGCTTGCCAGATCGGCTCATATGTTCAGGCCCCTAATGTGAGTTGTCTTGTCAATCCGTTTGCACCTAAAAGCTTTGGAATTAGCCGCTTTGGTGGTTCGTGTTTGAGAGAAATCGACTTGATCTAATTAACCCGAGGGTTTTAAAAATAATTTTCACTCACACAGTTTGCAAGTGAAGATGTTGGACTTTGTCCCTTCCTTTTACGGTTCGAATGTGCAAGAATGTAACTTGTTAATGGTTCATTTTTCGCAATAAGATTTAAGAAATTACATCTTTTCCGAACATATGCAATGAAATTATTCCTCACGAACGCAAACACCTCACAGTGAGCATGAAAATCGCTCAAACTCTTGGGTGTGATCCAAACTCGTTTTAAATTCTAAATATTTTTGACAGATTTAATCCCTGGGTTTAATACTTCCAAATTCCGAAAAAAACGGAAATACGTCTGCGGTTCGCAGGCTAGCTAGGCAGCGAGCGACAAATAAGAAAATCGAGGGAAAAGGCAGTTTTGAAATACTCTTTTCATTGGTCCCTATTTCCTAACTGAGAGATTAGTCTGCTTAATACTCGATTATAAATAAAACGAAAGAAAAGAAACCTCTCTGGGCGATCGCGGCAGCACTGAACACTTTAACGGTATGTAACTCGCGGATACTCAAGGTACCCTGCCTAGGTAATAGCTTTTAAAAACTGAAGGAAGCAGGGATCAGTATAAGATTCCACTTTACAGGTTTTTCAGGAACTTTTTTGGATGTTATGCTTTTATCATTTGACATTTTGCCTTTCGGTGCGTATTCGCCTACTGAAGACCTCGGAGAATTCCACTAGTTGTTCTGGTCGTCTTTCCTTTACCCTTGTAACAATTAAGTCCCGTTTACATGGAGAATAGTTTTTCCCGGGTAAGAGGATCACCCTCCCATCTGAGTTAACGAGTCAGCGGGCGTTGATATTTGAAAAACGCTGTCGCTTTTCCCAAAACCGGCCACCAGGGCTCGAGCTAAAATGCCAAAGAAATGTTGACCCGGCTTGGCGGATTTCCTTCTAGCCGAGCCAACTTCCTGTTTCTCATGCAAATGTTTTGCCACGTTTTGTAAAGAAATGTAGGAAAAGTTGGCTCGCCCAGGATAGCTCGGACAGGCGCGAGTGACACTTTACTCGGGACAAGCTTTCTCCGTATAAATGCGGCCTATGATTTGCCATTAGTCGCTTCTCCCATCAAATCATTCTCAGCTGAATTAAATGTTCGGTAAGTTGTTATTGGTAGCTTGCAAATTGTTTCCATTGTTTTCCCTATCAACATCCTCCGGTTCGCTATCTCCTTCGGGGAGTTCCGGATGCGCTCGTATAGGAACCAAATTTAATGAGAAATGCGCCGAACGTCTTGCGAACCTTCGATTCTGGTCTGGCTCGTGATTGGTGAGTGGTTCATTTTCCTCGCCAGGACATTTCTTGTTACAATTTATTATATTCATTTCAATTCCTGTTGAAACGAGCGACGAATAACGGCTTCGGCCATTGACGCCGTCGGGCGAAGCAACACTAACGCTTGTTTGCGGTGTAGACAGTTGTAAGGCTTTAAGGGCGTTGTCCACCATGTTTTTCTTTCCCCGTGAAGGCAGCTTAAGCTTAACCTTTGCGTATGAATTATAGAGTGAAAAGTTACTTGCCACAACGGATACTGGCAATGCTATCATAAGAACACCACTTATAGCGCAAACGCATCCCACCAACTTGCCCTGAAGAGTTGTCGGAAACATATCGCCATATCCCACGGTTGTCATTGTGACCAGTGCCCACCAGAACGAGATTGGAATGTTTGTGAATTTAGTTTCGAGCACGTTTCTTTCCGCGTAGTAAGCGAGGCTGCCGTACACTACTACTTCTAAACCCAAAATAAAGATGAGAAAGTACAACTCGCGTGAACTTGCTCGAAGTGTCTGAGTGAATACTTGCATAACGTAGGAGAATTTTAACGGACGAAAAGTGCGGATCATGCGAAGGACGTATAAGATGCTGAAATTTCTGGTGACTTCGTCGTAGGGTGTCAGAATAACCAAGTAGAAGGGTATTATAGCAATGAAATCAGCCCAGTTTTGAAGAGTTTTTAGGAAGCAGACTCGATCTGGACAGCAAAGAAAGCGTATTGCAATATCCAACGTGAACCAGAATACCGCGATGCATTCAATAATAAACAGGACTTGGTACTGTATGGACAATTTATCGCTGAAGTAATCTAACGTCAGAAGACAGAACTGTGTTACAACCGCCACGTTAAAAATAAGGGAGATGAAGCCAAAAGCCTAAAGAGTAACAAAGAAAAATACGGTCAATTTTACGAGGCTATACAAAAACAGACTTATGGGAAGGGTTCAGAATGGGTTCCTGCTGATGGTAGCTACTCTAGAAATTTGAGGAAATACCTCGGCAGCGAATAAATCTAGCCTATAAAGAGTCGGCTCATTTAAGGGAATCCAAAGCAGTCTGGGATTCCGGATTACACGGCGTGGATTCCGGATTCCAGGTACTGGATTCAAGTCTTTGTCAGTGGAGCTTGTATTCTGGATTCCAATCGTTTGTGGGATTCCGGATTCCTTGAGCTGTATTCCAAATTCCAAAGCCCGGGATTCCGGATTCCACAGGCAAAATATTCCCGGAATCCAGATTTCCTTACATGGGGCGAATAGAGGTCTATATGGCGTTTGATGTTACGAGTTACAACATAAAATAGTAATAATAATAATAATAATAATAATAATAATAATAATAATAATATCTGCATGCTGGGATCTGCACGAATCCTCAGAAAGGTTCTCAGTGTATGAACAGAATGATTGACTTGTGTGACTGACGCTCTAGGTGCATGGTTTGCGCCCGGCTGATGCACAAAAAGGACACCAGCAAAGACTGTGATAATAGAGATAATAATAATAATAGTAATAATAATAACAATAATGCGCACTGCTACACAGATATACTGTTAAGCGTTACAAGAGGAATGGAGTTCTAAGGGGTATGTCTCTAAGTTTTGAAGTTTTTAAATTTTGGGATTTGTCCAGAGCAAGACGAGAAATGTTTAATTGCCGAGAGTAAGCATGTTAAGAGAATTACCTCTGAGATACTATGCTTTGCTTACTCCATTCAAATCCTTCTAAATTTGACCCAACTCAGACTTAAAAGGATTTGTGTAGCTGAGTCACCGGCGCATAACACTGCCGCCTAGTATCTTGCTCTCAAACTTGAGAAGAGAATATTTGTCAAGTGGAACTTTTTCATCTTTTATTCTTACCTCAACAAATCTTTCTAACGTCACCAGTTTACTGAACTCTTAATTTAACGAAATGAAAATGTCAAAGACAGCCACAATGGGTATTACGTCATGCAAATTCCGTTTAAAACACAGATCCAGGAAAGGGGCACGGGGGCCGGCCCCCCTTATTTTTAGACGAAACTGAGGCCCAAAGGGCCGAAAAAATTTTTTGGAGACCGCCTCCCCCCTTATCTCAAGGTCTGGATCCGGCAGTGCATCAGCTGTGAGAAATTTGTCAGTTTTAGAACAAACAAAGTGATGCTTTTACTCGGTTGAGCTCTTCTCGCTTCAGCTCATAAAACTACCCCCAAACCTCGCGTTTTTTAAACGTACAACTGGGACTCATTATGGAGGACATACGTCTACAGGATATGCTTGTTCTGTCCCCGGTTGTTCAAACGCTGGATAGCACTATCCACCGGATAAAAGTCTATCCAATGGATAACGCATGCAATTGGTTTCCCTAATACTTATCCGCTGGATATAGTTTTTATACCATTCTTAAACGACACTGTAAGTTGTTGTAATGCAATTTGTTGCCTTTTTTTAATGATCTACATTTTTGTAGATAGTCATATAAGCAAAATTATTTTTAATACTATATCATCGATTGTACTCGATTGTTATATTAATTTGTTTTGTTTCTTTTCATTAGGAGATACTGGCAGCAATGATACTCTTGAAATGCGAAAGTTGAAATAAAGTTTTTAATTTATCTATGGGTTTTTCCGACCTCATTAAGTCGCGACGATCGCTTTTGATGAGACGACGATCTTAGAGGTTTAAGGGACGATTGCACCGCCATTCCGATCAAGTTTGACAGATAACATGGATAACTCGTTTCATGACGGCAAAGAAATTGGCCAATAGTTGATTGGCGCGTCCCCAGTAACGATTCCAGAAACAATTGCAAGAAGAAATTCAACTCTAGTTCCCACCTCGTTTCTAAAGTTACGATGGAAAAATCGCGGGTAATATTAAGAACAATTGTGAGTAACATAAAGAACGATTGCGGGTAACATGAAGAACAACCGTGGATAACATAAGGAACAATTGCGGGTAACATAAGGAAAAACTGTGGGTAACTTAACGAACAATTGAGGGTAACATAAGGAAAAACTGTGAACAAACGTCGTCCTACTGCCGTGGTAAGCTGGCTCGACTGTAGCTCGACTGTAGCACGACTTGGTTTCAGACGTCGAATTTAATTCAGTCGAATAGAACGGCTGTTGCCGAAAACAAAACACAAAAATAAAGAAACGGTTTAGGAAACTTTTGAATGTTTTCTAATGTATTTATAATGTATGAATTGAGTTCGGCACGGCAGTAGCGCGACGTTTGAAACCAAGTCGAGCTACTGCCGTGTAGCACGGCAAAGCTTGCCGTGCTAAAGTCGAATTTAATTCGATCAATTTAGTTCGGCACGGCAGTAGCACGACGTTTGAAACGGGCCTGAGTAACTTAAAACGAACAATTGCGGGTAACAAGAAACGATTGCTGGTAACAAGGAACAATTGCGGGTAACATAACGAACAATTGCGGGTAATTTCAGGGACAATTGCAGGTAACATTAGGGATAATTGCGGGTAACATTAGGAAAAAATTGCGAGTAACATTAAAAACAATTGCGGTAACATTAAGAACGATTGCGAGTAACAAAGAACAATTCCGGGTAACATAAGGAACAATTGCAGGAAACATTAAAACAATTTTGGGTAACAGTTATGAATAATTACTGGTAAAATTAGGAACAGACTGCGGCTAACAAAAGGAACAACTCTGAGTAACTTCAAGGACAATTGCAGGTAACTTCAGGGACAATTGCAGGTAACATTAGGGGCAATTGCGGGTAATATTGGGAACAATTGCGAGTAGCACACGGAATAATTGCGGGTAACATTGAAACAATTGTCAGTAATATTAGGAAGAATTGCAGGTAACAATTGAGCGACAGACGGCCCCTTCAATATGCCTCGACGCTAACATATCTGTATTTTTAGGTCTCTTTTCTCTTATAGAGACGATTTGGACGAGAATATTGGAACACCAGTACCCAAGAATGAAAAGAGTCTTCACCACAGTCCGTTTGACATGCGTGATCTCTCAAAACCCCGTTTGCTTAAATAAGCTCCCTGTAATAATAATAATAATAATAATAATAATAATAATTTTTAAACTTATTGTGCGCAGCTTAACATGAAAATGATCAGCTGCGCATTACAACTACATTACTTTAAAAGAAACAAATAAAAGATAATGCATTAAAAAATAAAAAGAATATATATGCATGCAAGTAAGAACTGAATATAAAATTGCTCAAATATAAAGTTTTAAAAAGATAAGTCTTAATATGCGCCTTAAAACTGTTCACATTAGTAATCGCACGAAGTTCTTTTGGAAGAGAGTTCCAGAGCCTTGGCGCTGCCACCATAAAAGCTCTATCACCTAACGTCTTCGATCGAGCAACTGGCATAGAAAGTAAAATACTATCTGAAGATCTAAGGTTATATAAGGACGATTTAAATGTTAGTAAATCGCGTAGAAATTTAGGAGCAAGGCCGTAAATTGCTTTGAACGTAATAAGCAGTATCTTAAATTCTATGCGGGCTTTAACAGGAAGCCAATGCAGACCACGAAGAAGGGATGAGATGTGGCAGAACCTAGGAGCATTACAAACTAGCCTGGCTGAGGCATTCAAAACTCTCTGCAATTTGTTAAGCTGGTAGTTGGGCAGCCCATACAAAAGACTGTTACAATAATCAACTCGAGATGTAATGAATGCATGGACAAGCATTTCCATTGATTCTCGAGACAAATACTTGCGAATGCGTTTGATATTATGCAAATGGTAAAAGGCAACACTACATAACTTGCTAATATGAGTTGACATAGTGAGCTGCTCATCAAACCATGAGCCTAGCTTTCTAGCTACTGTTACAGGACACACATCAGTCGACCCAACCCTAATGCAATTGATGTTAACCTTGGCCAGCTGCTGCCTAGTACCTATAATTAAAAATTCTGTTTTATCATCGTTTAACATAAGATTATCTGAAATCCTCCAACTCCTAATGTCACTGATACAGTCAGTCATGGACTTGATGGCAAAATCAGCATCCGCAGATCGATTGGGGCTGAATGATACATACAACTGTGTATCGTCCGCGTAGCAGTGAACTTGTGGGAGGTGGCGTTCAACGATCTGAAACAGTTTGCGCGTGTAGATAGTGAAAAGCAGGGGGCCCAAACATGATCCTTGAGGAACACCTTGTTTTAAAGGAAACTGATCTGAGAGACTACCATTTACAGAGACACGCTGGAACCGGTCAGATAGATACGATTTAAACCAGGCAAGCGCATTGTCAGTTATTCCCAAATCAGACTCAAGACGACCAATCAGCTTATCATGATGTATCGTGTCAAAAGCTGCACTTAAATCTAATAATACAAGCAAGGTGACATGTTGCTCATCCATAGACATCAAAATATCATTCTTAACTTTTAGTAAGGCCGACTCCGTGCTGTGTTGCTGTTTACACGCCGATTGAAGCAGAGAGTGTAAATTGTTGGCAGTCAGATGCTCCATAAACTGCTCAGCCCCAGCCCTCTCCGACAATTTAGAAATATGAGAGGTTACTGACTGGACGGAAATTTTTGAACGCGAAGTCCAAACCAGGCTTCTTGAGAGATGGTAACACAAGCGCCTCTTTCCAGGCCTCAGCAAATCGACCGGTGTCAAAAGAGAGGTTGATCAGCTTAGTGATAACTGGCAATAGAAAATCCAGCAACTTGAGAACAATCGGAGTGGGAATTTACCCGCTGCTCTACTAATCAACATGCGCACTTGTTCTTGGGAGAGAGTCCTGAAACCGGTAGACTGTTCTTTCAGGCAAGTAATGTCAGTAGCAGGTAGAGATGGTACGGATGGTGTAGATAAATTAGCCAAAGACGCGTTTATATTATCAATCTTCTGTGCAAAGAAATTTCCAAAATCATTGGCAAGTTGAACAGTGTCAACACGAGGAAACGATGCAGTGTTGGTGTCACACAACAGGGACTTTGTAACATTAAATAGTTTTCTCTGATCAGAACTGTTTTGCTGGATATGATTGGTGTAATAATCACAGCGAGCTTGCTTCATCAAGTATAACATATCAAACTCTTTTCATACATCGATGAACATTTGATATTCAGTGATCATACATGAAGCACTCGTTCACTGCGTATGCGTAGTTCAGCAGCATTGCTAAATTTGAAATGGCGGAGTGAGGTATTGAGGTATATTGACGAGTATTTACCAGTGTTTAAAGCTAAGAACAAAAATAAAATAAGACAGGATAACCAACTGTGTGAAATTGAAATTCGTGAGGTCGATAACGAGAAGAAAAGGATCAAAATTCACTACAAAGGTTTTCGCGAAGATACAGATGGGTGGCGTGACTATGGCTCTTTATTTGACCTCGAAGGATTTCACGCTGTAGTAAATTTCGAATTGATATTTCGGTCCGGTTTTCCATCCATTCAACAACTTTGCCAGTGATTTTCCTCCTGCCTTGCTCGCACGTCTTTAAGCCGTTTGCAGTACTGAAATCTTCTTTTTGAAGACGTTTAGAATACGGCTGTTAATAACAACATCGCTAGCACCAGATCAAAAATTATTTTCACGACAGCGACTGTGGCGGACTCGTAACCGATTTCTGCGTTTTTATTCTTCTTGCCATAATATATAAATGAGAAAGCTGAAAGAAATAAAATGTAGACTCCGGAAAGTTAATATTATAGGAAATTATTGACTCAAAAAGCAAATCTGATTTTAACCTGACAATATTTTAACGGCTTGACGTATAGTACTTTTGTATCAATCCACATCCTAGGCCTCAGTATCTGAGCCAAACCTTCAAACGGAGATAAAGGGCTCAGAGAAGTACGATAACATTGAATAGGCACACTTACCTGTTCATTTCGTGTCGGAATGAAGGAACCGTTGCTTCCCGTACCATCCGCATTGCCAATTGCTTTATCCCCTTTTGGACCACTTGTTTCCTCGCCAAAATCGTTTTGTGCAGCTACCACCACCGCGAAAAGAGCCAGCGAGGACAAAATCACCAGCGCGTAAACTTCGAGTCCCATTTCCCGAACCCAAACAATAATCAAACCTCATGTATTATAAATCAAATTGCGCCAAATTTATTCCTCTTTTCGTATTTCGCGGTAATGACCAGTTTGGAGCATGCGCCTTAGAATTCTAGCCCCAGACTCTATGGCCAGTGCTTGCATGTGGCATGAACGTCTCTTCGACATGTCTGAATCGCTAACCAAAAGTCTAAAAAACCCGAACGAAATATTTTAATGATTGCCTTCAAATGCAGTGGTATAGAAAGCGTATATATGTTAGTTTTATAAACTGAAGGTAAGAAAGATAGCAATTCAAATGGAATACACGAAAAATAAGAAAATGTTCGAAAATTAGAGTGTTTTTGACTGACCCCAGACTGCGTGACATGTCACGAAAATTTGTAGAGGCAGATGTTAACCGTAAGTTTGATATGAAGTATATAACGCCAGAGGGTAACAATATACTGTTACCCCGCGAATTTTGATCGGTTGCGAGGTATATTTTTACAAATTTGTACAGGTAGAAGAGTTTCTTCGAAAGCTATTTCTCCTTATTTCCCTCGAAACTAACCTTTAGTCCGTCAAATAGATCTTAAGACACTATGTTCCACACGCGTCCGGATATCAAAAACGGGTTTTTTTCTCTGTTTTGAAATAAATATGGTTCCGATTTGTAGCTTAGACGTTCGAATCATTTTCGCCAATTCACATGAAAAAGGTAAAGCGATGGAAATACGCTAGCGTTCCTTACAGGGCACGTGCTGTTTCATGACCTACATCATTGTTTCGTCCGTCCACAGCAGAACGATAAGCCACGGAAGGGTAAAGCGGAGAAAAAGATACCCGTATATAAGCTGTGCGACCACGGCCTTTAAAAAACGAAGACACGGATTTCACGCTTTAACGTCTTCTCTTTTTTAAATCTTCTTAGTTGATGTTTTTGTTTGTTTTTTACTGATCAAGTTTCTGTATTGATCAATCACGCGGCAAGCAAACTATAATTTATTCTATTTATGTGTTTTCTCAGTTTACTGAAAATGGTGGCTTGATTTGAAGAGAAACACTTACCATTGGTGAAAAAAATTATGTTCGTAGACGAGGTTAGTTTGTTACAAGATACTTTGTTTCGTATTCAAAGCAAACTGTGAATTTGAAAAAGAGAGTTTAACGTTAGCTAACATTCGATGAAATCAAATAAAATGCTTATGAAAGAGTGAGCGGTTTACTTTTTTGTTTCCCAGAGTTAATTTTGTCAATTCTTTGCTTAGCAAAATACCATTTAAAGATAAATGTGACAAACGTTGCAATTCAATCAAGAATTTTTGCGAATATATAACCAGCGGCAAAGTCGAAATTTCAATGTACAAACTACATAACTTCTACATTTTAAATAGATCGTTATTAAGATGGAAGATGGTGACGTTCACGTGAGAAATTGTAAATTACCATGATTGCTTTGAAAATGCGACGAAAATTTAGGAAAGAGGAAATTCAAACAAAAATTTTCAAGCATTACAACAGATCTAACGCTTAAACAAAAGACTTCGATCATTTTCGCGAATTGGCCAAGACATTTATATGCAAATGCGCGGTCGTATTTTATGATGTTTCACTCAGAGATTTGAAAAGCTTTTGTTTTTACTTAAAATAGATAAATACTTTTTTGTTCTTTGAGTAGAAGAACAGTATCTAAAAAAGAGTATTCGTTCTGTTTTTTATCGATAGAGATCTAGAAAATTTGCCTTTTTAATCAATGCATGGTTTTGTTTTCGCGTATCAACATCTTCTGCTGTTCACTTCAAGGAAGAAACGATTCATTTTTCATCACCAAATCGGAAGCGGTGTTCACCATGGTAGACAGTACGACTAGGCTCAGCCAATCACTGACAGAATAAATGTATTTCAATTCATTAAAAGACGTAACTAAATAGAAAATCGTACAAACAGTGCGAAGACTAAATTAAGAAGAAAACCCTGTCCGTTGACACTTCACAAACTTTCGGTTACTCTTCGATGTCATTGTCGCCTGATTGTTTTGGCGTTTATCACCCTTCTAGTTTTCAACGTATGGTTATTTAAAGCTACTTCTTTTGTTCTCGTTTTGGCTAATGTCCTCTTTTAAAACGTTTTTGTTAGTAAGTAAGTGCTTTATTTCAGTGAAATTAATAAACATGTAAACCAAAAACTCGACCTGATTAACACTAGGCGAGCCATTAGCAGACAAACCTAAGTACAACAGAAAATTAATAAGCATACGCAGTATTCATAAACTGCGACATTGAAGAGAATAGCAAATACTGAAGTGCATGGGGCACGCACATTTCCAACCACGTCTTCTTTGCCAAGCAAAACAAGTCAAGTTAAATTTATTTGATACAAAAAGTAAAAGACGAAGAAAAATGATTTCCGACGAGGCTAGACTTTGTGCTTCGTATACGGTTCCTCTGTCTTTCACAGATACTGGGCGAAATGACGTGAAAGAAAAATAATATCACGTCTGTAAACGGAACGCAGACCCGGAAGAATTGTGATAGGAGAAGTTTGGCATATGCATGAGAACTGTGCTTTAACAACTGAGTTTTCACTCAAAGAATGAAAATTTTAGTTATCAATATTAGTTATACATTTTAATTTCAAAGGCGTCAAAAGATTTCCTCCAAAAGATTTCTTCAAATTATGGCGGTTTGTCAAACACGACCATGAGGTGTACTATGATGCTGGTTTGTGAATTATCAACCCTAAGAGTGATTGTGTTATTTACTGTCAACCTTACCCTAGCCAACTTTGACGAGTAAGGGTCGTCAAATGTTTTCCAGATTTTCCTTTTGATCATTTGCCAAGGACGTCTTGTGCGATGGATCCCAAGTCGGCGAGATTCGCTGCATATTTCACTTCCGCTGCTTGGTATTTCAATATCACCAGAGCCACTGTCGATATCTTCAAATTCGGAATCTTGATCTTCTTCACGGGAAAATCCTTGAAGCTTTTCTTCGGCATCTCGATGTTCATCGTATTTGGCCCAGCAGCAAGTCTCTATCTGTTTTTCATCCAGCCCCCAAAAGTTAAGCTCTTCTTCAAAGAGCGGCCCGCAGACATCTCTTGGACAATGAAGCTTGCCCGTGCGGTAGAAATTCAGAATATGAGTAAAGACAGCGGGATTCCGATCGAAGAAAAACTCGCGCTTTTGCCCAAGCGGTCTTGGATCCTTCATAGCACGTTCAGCTATCCATGCAAGACGTGTGTCCGGAATGCTAGCCAATGTAATGACAAATGTTTCGTGTTTTTGCCCGCCTACGTTTAAATAAAGTCTTGTTTCGCCAGGGTTGTCTGAATCAAAGAGTCGGGATCGAGATCGTGACATGTTAGGCGACTGAGAAGCCTGTTCCGTGCAGTTAGAGTTGTCGAGAAAAACGCGATGAGTTACTGGATTGCTTCGTGGCTCGGGCTCAGTTGACTCTTGGATCCTAATATACGAATATATGTAAAAGTTTAGTTTCTCATTATAAGGTGTAACATTAAGTTATTTTTCACCAGCCAGCTGATGCATGCCCGTTAGAGAGCGTTTCATTTTTGACAAAAGGTGCATAAACGCCGTGTTAGCCTGTTGCCCTGGGGCTAGAAGGCATCTCGCTCTCAACTGACGCTAAATCAATTCGCAAATACACGAGTAAACACATAAATCTTTTTCTTGCAAACAAACACCCCTCGAGCGATGATCTTTCAGAGCGCTCGTTTGGTGTCAGACCCCTAAGTGTTATGGTGTCAAACTTGTAATTTTTAAAGTTAAAGTGGATTTTTTTAAGGTCGTGATATTTAATAAAAATGAAAACATGTCGTTATGGCCTCCGACTTCTGAGTGATGGTTTGACGTTTTTATCGCTTGTGTGGTAGTTTTCTGATGTATGGCACAATAGTGTGCGTATCTTTAAGCGGAAACATTGATATTTTGTCTACAAAAACCCTTTTAAATTGATTGCCATTTTGTTACCTTTAAAACAAGTTTTCCATGGGTCTAAAAAAAAACCCATACATATCAGCTTTGAAAGGATGAACGAAACACGAAAAACGAAAAACAAAAACTCGGGGATGTTGTTCAAAACGCAAACGTCATCACTTCATCGTTGAAAAAACTGATATCTTAAGTAGGGTAAACTTATCTTTGTTTAATTAATTCATCGGCGAAGATATACAATTACGATTCGTCCCTTGCAAGCTTGCCAATCTCGAAAATGAACAACGGATCCTTCCTTTCGTTCAGCTATCGTTGTTTGAGCTTTCTTTGGTCTTCTAAACGGGCCAATTGTCGCCGATAGAAAATTACGCTATTTGTACCCGATCTCATCTGCGTTTCATGTCGCCTTATTTGCTCACTTTTGATGCTGAGTGTTATTTTTGAGCGGCGTCCCGGCTAAAGACTAATTATCTTTGTACGAATTTACATGAAGCTTGTAAATATTAGCTTTGCCCTTTGAGGTCCAATCTCATGTATTTAGTCTTAAAAGCAGTTCGCACAAAAAAAAAACTACAAAAAGACCAAAATCACAAAAAACTTACGTGACTGATGTGGCCCCGTGATTTCCGTTCTTACGTTTAGACACGAACATTACAGCTAAGCTGGGCTACCACAAGAAATTCTCTCACTTACTATCGCCGTTAGCTGACCAGCTATCGACCTTAACCGCGGCCCCCTTTTATAACGAATACCGACTAAACTTTCACTCATTTTTGAGTGATGATAAATTGCACGAGAATTCTTGTCGACGCTCATTGGACAAAAGCCGTTTTAGCGCGACTTCAAACGTAATGCCTACATCACACATCATCTCGTGGTCTTTGCCTGAAGGGTTGATTCTCAGATTGTTGTGGCTTTTCACTTAGTTTAGCTGTTAAACTTAGAATTTGTTGGGGTACGAGCACTTTGCTTCCCCTGACATGGTAATGTCCCGCTTTGTTCACCTCCAGTCGTATAATCAGTATGGGAAACTAAATTAACATTATAAAAATACAACATTTACCTAATAAAACACATTCTAAGCCTACGACTGTTTTTGTTGTTTTTGAACGTTTTTGTTGGCTCAAAATAAAGGGTAACGTAACCAAACTAATAACGTTTACATTAATTATCTTATCTTTAGTTTTAAGGGCTGACTTGAGTTTCGGATCAACGATAACCCATACATAAAATACAAAATACATAATGGAATGACAAAAATACAAGTACCCCACGCTAAGACTAGACCATCATAATTGTGAAAAGAAATCTTTGAAAAGTATCTCGCGGAAAAAAAAAACAGTTTGTTCTTATTGACTTTGCCATATTTAAAGCTGTTCAAGCCCAGAGGTTAGACCAGTTTCAGTTTTTTTAAAGACTTTTTTCTCAGTGATGTTTTGGTGAAATCTTAACGAGCCCTGTCAAGCGCCTGATGTATAAGCGACGAAAACTGGTTGGCAGTTTATCATCAGTAATAGCTTGTAATGCAATAACCACATTTCATCCCGGGGGAGCACTTAAAGGAAGTTTGCGTGCAGAGGTGTGCCACCGAGGCCGCCTTCAAACCTTGACTCTGGTTATGTACTAAGAAGATAATCCAGCGCTCATTTCGCCACCCTAATTAAGACAAGATATTTAACTTCATGACTCTGATTCTTTTCGTTTCGCATGCATATTTCAGTTATTTCAAAACTATCTAATATAGAATTAACATGGAATTAGATTTTGGAAAAAATTGTTAGTACTACACATGTAAACCGCGGCTCATGATCACCAGCCTTTTTAAGGCTCTTTTTAAGGCTTCCGGTCCAAAGACGTCCAAGCGATAAATTCTGAAATTCTGAAAATTGTATAACCCCGTTTTAACAATCCATACCCTGTTCAGCGGTGCATACCCGTTTAGGCCAAATAAATTAAAATCTTTATAACCAATGAAGGTTACATTTCTACTACACGAGCTGTGCGAGGTAAATTTCTTGTTTCATTTCCAAAATCCCTACCCTGGGTACCAGAGTTCCTTTCCTCGCTTGCGGCTAATTGGAGGACGCCTATAAGCCCTTGGGGGTGAGGGAGGGGGCGGTGAGGAGATGATGGACGTTTACTAAGAGATATAACCTATGATCACCCCCTCCTTGAAAAAGAAACGTGGAATTAAATAGGTTACAGTGCAACCTCGATGTAACGAATCTCTGGTACAATGAACGATTTTCTTAACCCCAGTAATAGTAAAATACGGTATGTCAAAAAGAACCTCGACGTAACGAAGGGTCAAGGGACTGCAAGGCGACATCAAGTTGTTCGCTCTAAAGAGGTTTCGTTATACATGCACCGAGGTTCATTTTTATATATTTGCTTTTGCTGGGGTAAAGAAAGTCGTTCGTTATACCGGTGACTTTTTTATATAGAGATTTGTTATATGGAGGTCGCACTGTATAACGAAACCTCGTTATAGCGAACACTAAATGTCGTCGCCAGTCCCTTGGCCCTTCGTTATATTGAGGTTTCAATGTATTGCCCACTTAAATACGGACATAGAGAATAACTTAGCGATTAAAATTTCATACTTCTCAAAATGATAGTTCACACTTCCGTACAAGCATTTTGGACTGTTGGTGCCGCATAAAAACACTGTATTTGTTTAACTGCCATGGTAAGTATGGTTTTCAAGAAAAAATCTTGCAGTTATTAACGGTAACTGAAGGCCACCTGCAAAAGCTTTAAATTTAAGAGTCTATATCTTAATATTCTGTAGTTGACATGAAAAGCTTTCATATCGATTAAATATCTTGGAATATGCAGGCAGATATGATATGAAAACATGACAGAAAGCAAGGAGTTCCATTCTATATTCGGTTTGTTTAGGTAAACTAGAAAAAAAGAAGTTCGATATATTTGAAGTAGTAATTGACAAGGGAACGCTTGGCTGTTTCATCGTTATCCTGCGAAAAAATGTCGATAGAAAAACTAAAGGAACTGTAACAAATCCAACCTTTCAGGAAGATTTTTTCATGTTCCAAGGTTGAGTGAGATACTACTGAGCATACTAAAGGCGATGATTTTTTCGTTCGCTCGGAGATGTCAGTCGCTCTTCACGTGTTGTCTGATGACTGAATAATCAGTAAGAGGTCAGTTTTTTAAAAATTGCAGCCGTCTGCGATAAATGCACCTGTTGTTATGACAATAAAATTCCCCCACTTCTTCTGAGAGCAACGACTTTTGACGTAAACATACCGGAAATTACCGAGGCGAAAAATAAGTTATCAGAAGAATAACACGAAATTTTAAATCAAAATTGGAACCCGCCTCTAGTGCCAGTTCGTGCGAAGATTAGCCTTTCCCATACCTGATATAACCTTAACCGAGATAAAGTTATTTACATTTAGATACGGCTGCTTGATTTCTGAAAGAAAACTGGTGTATCTTTTAGAATGTTACTATTGTTTGTCTTTTATAAGCTACCTTAAATTGATGTTTTTTTCCCTTAAGATTACAATTCCTTTAGAATTTATTCATGGAGTGTTTGAGTGGAAGTTCGCCAATTCCCATTTTCTAGTGATGATGGTAGTTCAGTTATCAACCTTCCTTCACTTTTCCTAGTGACAATATTTTTTTGCTTTTTGCTAAATAAAAATATCCCAGCTTAGTTCTTGAAAGGTTCACCCATTAGGCCGCGCTCGTTCCCGGAAGGGTATGTATGTTAAGTCGATTCAATCTTATATAATCGGCTGGTCAGTCGTCGCGAGGCTATTCCCTCGTTTCATTGTATGATAACTTAAAACAGAACCAAAAATACAACAATTTTTGAAATAGTGAGCAAAAAGGTGGAACATAATGCCCATCGTGTTTAGCTGATTTAGGTATATTTTAGACTCTCCGCAATTCGGAAGTCCGAAGCAAGCCGGTTGATGAACTTCATAATTGAGCCTGTTTCTTGAATCGCTAAAAAAATGATTCTATTTCGTCTTTTTACCTTACCTGGTCCTTTTACGATAAGACCTTTTTATAATGCAGTCATTATCTCCCATGGTGATTGCTGTAGAGCCTCATAGCTTGTGGCAGACAAAACTACACCGCTGAGCTGATGCCAGTTTGTTTTCCTAAATATAAATATCATTGTTTTGAAATGTGCACGTAATGCCAATGCAGTGTCTTCCCTATCACTGACCCCGCATCAAAGTCATAAAAAATTGAATTATTGCCAATCAAGATGTCCAACTCAAGTGCTTTGGCCGCTGTAGTTTCCAACCACTAGGAATAAAAGGCATCGTAGTGGTTAAGTTGGAAACAAAATTCTTGGCAGTTTTGGTTCTCTTTGGCTGGAATACGGCCCAAAAACGAATTGGGACCGGTGCAAGCCATGCCAACTAAGAAAATGAGATTCAGAAAAAACTGACATACCATATATGACATCTGAATTGAGAGCAGCTCTCTAGATTATCAAGATGAAGAGAAAATATCTAAAGCAGTATGAAAAAAAAAAAAGAATGAGGAAAAGAATTGAAAAGAAAATGGAGAAACGAGGCTACGAAATATAGACGTAGAGCAATTAGAGAGTATTAATTAGCAACAATGTCACACCTGTGATTGCCAGGGCTTTCCAGAAAGTTGTATATCATACGCATGCGAGGAAAGCTGTTGAGGAATGTCTGACCCCCACCCAGCTTGCTTAAAGGCAGGAGGGTAACTGTACGAACGCATTAATATTTATTCAACATAATGTTTATAAATATTTGGACAATCAAGACTGCAAGGCAGTTCATATCTTTACCATGGATTTTAGCAAAGCATTCGATTCAGTTAACCAGAGTTTATTCTCTACAAAACTTAAGCAGCTACCGCTAAACCCCTACATAGTTAGCTGGTACCACAGTTTTTTGCATGAACGACAGAGTGTTTCATCTGGTAACCATGTTTGTACTTGTCAGGCAGTCAACAAGGGAACGACTCAGGGAAATGTTAGTGGCCCTTACCTCTTTAATGTTTTCAGTAATGATTTAAATATTTTTCATAATGACGTTCCTCTCTTTTTTGAATAAACAGACGACTCCACTATCATAGCCCCTGTAAGCAGTAATTCTGATCCGTCTGACCGTTTAGTAGAACTATTTTAAAACTGTTCTACAGAGAATAATATGATTTGTAACCCTAGCAAGCTCGGGATTCGGGATTTTGAAGGAAAATGGGGGCAAGATTCGGGATTGAACAGTATGCTTGCGAGGTTGGATGCCAAAAATAACCATCGGGATTACTGCTTATCTGCATATAGGAAAATGTATAGAAATGGAAAATGGCTGCTGACTCCAAACAGTAAATTATTCGTCAAAGATTACATCTGAGATTATGGTTTCTCAGGAGGAAGCTCAGGAAGCGCTTTGCGTTATTAAATTAAAGACTTAGTGTCCCCAATTAGTAAAGGGTTTTTACTCTCGGCTAGTCATGATGACGGATGATGATGATGATGATGATGTAGACATATTAAATTCGGCAAAGAGAATACTGCAGTATTCTCTTTGCAGAATTTAACATGCCTACATTATTATTTTTGCTGATCAGATCTTTATAGATCCTACGTTCTCCGGCATATTCGTTTGCGGTCCCTTGCAGTCCCTTGTGGTTAATGTTTGTAACATGAT
Organism: Porites divaricata; assembly: GCA_038088405.1. Classification (NCBI taxonomy): domain Eukaryota; kingdom Metazoa; phylum Cnidaria; class Anthozoa; order Scleractinia; family Poritidae; genus Porites; species Porites divaricata. The sequence goes on from JBBMOI010000007.1 coordinate 13,072,102, forward strand.
AATGATGATGATGATGATGCCATGTTGTCAGGTCCCCTCAACTTCCTCCAACGGATGTTTTTCGGCAAAATCGGATTATACCCACTGAATTTTGGTAGTTTGGCTTTGAAGACTAAGTAAAAATCTCATTGTTGCCTTTCTTCAAGGTCTTGAACAGCCAGTTGGAACGAAAGCGAATGACCGCTCCTGCTGTGTAATCCACACAGTTGTCAGCGGTAAAATACAAAGGTCGCTACCAGTCTCTCTCAGATGCGCTTTTGGTAACGCAAGGAAAACAGGTGAAATGTCTTTGCTACTGTTGTTCTAAATTCATTTGAATATCACACCATAGCCTTTCATGAGGAAACGGATAAAGCTCAATTATTTACGAAGGATTGAAGAGCCAATATTATGACCGCATTTCTTCAACCTTGACTTTCAGGCTGGAAAAAAATTCGAACTACGCACGTGAGTGAACCTGTCACGAACCGGTGCCATTTGGCAAGCGCTTACTTAAGCTCAGTTACTTCAGTGAACAGTTTTGGTTTGTTCTTTTGCAATGTGGCCGTGGAAGTCTTCTAATCGCTCAGCAGAAATTAAGGTAAGAAAATTGAACAAGGTGAAGGGAAAAGTGTGGAAGAAAAAAGGGGCTCTTCCGTTAAAATATCGACTGGCTGACTCAATGCAATTTTGCCTTTTCTCATTTGTTTTTGAACTTTCAGCTGTTGCTGGCCCCTTTTTGCTTGCCTTGTTTATTACAAATAGTCGACAGAGTAAGATGAATGGAATGCTAAGTTGGGACTTAGATTAGGACGTGACGAACGAATATCCTTTTTGTAAATATAAATAATTTTTCTTCTTGCGGAATTTGTTGGAATAGAGTCGTTCTTGTGTTGAGAATTTTTTCATGACAGCTGCCTTATGACACGCCGTCAGCTAAACCATACTAGCTATAGCTAAACAAAACACAAACAATTAAACAGTTCTTTTAATATGGCCTCTAAATTTTTATCGCTAATCTGAAAAAGTGCCATATTTGACAACTTGTCTTGTTATTTTATGCTTTTTTAATTTTGTGTTATATTCAGTTTGTGAATATTTTGAAAATCCAATTTTTAATTTATTGCATTTTTTTGTAAACTGGACAGCTAAACTCAAATGGAAATTGGAAAATTTTTACTGCTTTTGTCTTGGTTATTACACAGGATGACTCATCAAATTTGGTGAATGCTTTGAGATGGTTGATTGAACAGAGAACAGCAAAACAAATAATATATCATCCTTAAATAAGATAACTCGTATAATTGTATTTTTAACCACAAAAATAGGGGGTTAAAAATTCTTCATGATTGATAATGAAAAATGATTGTAGTATTTTTGCAGCTTTTCTTTGCAGTAATACCTATAATTCAAAACAACCTTGCAGTTGTTTGATTCATGCATCACAGAGTATTCAGATCATCATGTTCAATATATGGGCTTAAAAAGCACTATATACTAAACTGTTTAGTCACTTAGCAACATCAGTGGTGCATGCTCAATTCTGCCTTAAAAAATGGGGTAGAGTTTTCATTACATTTTGTTCTTGGCTAAAACACATATACAAACTTCAAGGTAGCAGCAAAGAAAACTCTGTTAGCAAGGGTCAATCCTGTGCAAGGCTTCTACAGTGGTAGCTAAGTAATTATTGCATTTGACTGTAAAAGTGCTTCAAATTACATAAACAGTGTACTTTTGCCTTAGTTAATAAGGAGACTGATAGTTAGAAGTTACATGTATAAGAAGATTAATGTTTGTTGGAATGTAATCAGCCCATAATACACATGTACACTGTACTTGTACATGTTCCACCTCCATGACATGTTTGTCTTTTCATTTGCAGTATGCATCAGATAACTCCAAGTATCATCCGCACCCTCATCTTGGATTCCACATGACTCAGCGTATGATGTACCTTATGATGGGATGCCTGTGCTTTGGTGTGCTACTTATTCTAATAAATATTTATCAGCTAAGAAGCATAAATGCTGGTTTGACTGTTGGTGATCCTGAATTTGGAAGCTCAAGAAGACCAATTGTTTGGATTAATGGCAAAAATGTGAGAATCCTTTACTAGTCATGGACTTTGGAGTGTTTTCTTGTCTGTTGAACTCAGAGAGGCTTTGCATTTGTTGAACAAGTTTGCTTGAAAAATCCTTAATGTTTTTTTTTCTTTTTGTACAACTGTACATGCAATAAATATGTCTTTGTTACACGTGCATGATTATCTAAATTAAACTATGCATAGATTCTCTTATCCTTATCTCACTCATGCAGGTATGTTTAATATTTTTGTGCAACTTTTTACAGAAAGACAGACTGTAGACGGTACAAATTTCAGGAAAAGAACTGTCATAAAAAGTGCAATATTCTAACTTTCATTGCAGCTGAGAACAGGCTACTTGAATCATGTGATAGCTGTGTTCAGCCGCATTGGTTACACCCGGACTGAATCACGTAGTCGACTTTTTGATGTCATGTGGTCACATGATTATCCATTTGGTGAACTTAAAGAAATGCTGCAAAATTTAGAGCCTCATCAAAAGGTTAGAAATTTATCAGATATAATAACAAGCTTATTAAAACAATCTTGAAAATGACCAAGAGTTGATCTTTCTCTCTTAAATGTGGTCTGTCTTTATAACATTAATGTATATACTTCAAATTATGCAGGAGTAAAGAAAAAGCATTAAGCACTCTGTTGAGCCAAAAACTAAAACTCTACTTCGCATTTATGACCCTAGATGGCAGCATTCTTGTTTGTTGAACTTGCTGATATGCACACCTTTTAAGTGTACTGTAGTCTAAAGACAAAACAAGAACAGGCTCTTGCTAGATCAGTGAAATTAGCATGTCACAGGTACTTTAATTCTCTAAATTTCAAACAAGTGGCCACATTAACTGGCCTGGGTTAAAAGATTCTACTGTTTGGGATTTTAACATGTGGCTGTTGGCTGGCATATTAATGTGTGACCAAATAAATGAGGTTTTTTTTTTTTACAAATAATGTATTCATGACAGTTTTGCAGGCCAAAAAACTGAGTGGTTGTAATAATGAGGTGACCATATTACTGAGGTGGCTCACTGTGAGGTGGGGTTCCACTGTACCTGAAATTGTTTGGTTGTTTTAAAATGTTTAGAACCATGTAGCTTTGTAAATACCATTTTACAAGATCGTTAATCTTTTTTTCAAGATTGTTGAGACTGCCAAAGTATTTAGTTTTAAATTATGCTATCTATTTCTTCCAGATTAATCATTTTCCAGGATCAGGTTACATAACAAACAAAGTAAGCTTGGCTGTCAATCACTTTCCATTTATTCCACCAGCCTTTGTGATACCAAAGGACTCTGACAAATTTTTGGAAGAGGCAAGTTCAATATTCACTATTAATATAATTAAGTACATGTTATTACATATAATAACATATACCACAGAATTATATGAAAGTATAAGCTAATCGACTAGCAAAGGAAGATGAAAACATCAACCAATGGACCTTAAAAGTTTGAAAAGTTCATTGGGTTCATAGCCCAGAATTTGAACTGCTTACCTTGTAATAACAAGTTTTGTTCAAACCTCCAAAACCACACATTCAAGACTTAAGGGCTGAAAGTAATTTTTGTGGGACAGTTGCTCGTCATACTTAAGATTTGTAATGTCTTGTTAATAATATGACTAGTCATATAAACCAGATTTAAATCATCATCATTATCATCATCATTATTATTCTATTGATTCAATATTCTCAACCATTCTTATGACTTAACAGATAAAAAACCATCCCCAGAAACTGTGGGTGGAGAAGAGTAATAATCATAGAGGAATACGAATAAAGTCTCTTAAAGGTACGACTCAGATTTCATAGTTCATGAGTGTATAGTTCCTGTCTAACTTTGTCTTTATTTTTATGATTTCTTTTGACAGAACTTGATCTGAACAAGGGATCTGATGATCATTTTGTCCAGGAGTACATTGCTAACCCACTTCTCATTGATAAACGGAAGTTTGACATTGGACTGTACACAGTACTCACATCTATTGATCCTCTGAGAGTTTATGTCTATGACCAAGAAGTTTTAATTAGGTATTGACTTGTTTTGGCCTTTTGTATTCATAAACTGAATGTAAGTGATTCACTCTCATTTGTGATATCAATATAGCAGCTAAATAATTTCCTCCTATGAAGGCCTTGCAGTTTTCATTTCATAATATGATTAGGAGTATGGCTTTGAGGCTATATTTTAGTCGTAAAGTCTCAATTGTTCTGTTTTACTCTTGAAATAAGGAATTACTCAGAATCGTAAAGCACTTTGGACAGAGGAATTGTAATGCCCTAGCTTCAGGGTGTGATAGCTAAACGTTCCTGTACAGGTCCCCTTACAGTGGAACCATAGAAAGCCATGTACATGTAGAGATGGTGATGCTGTTTGGGAACAATCTCCTGAGATGCTTGTAGTACTCTGTAAGAAGAACGTCAATATTTTTGTCCTGTAGATTTTGTGAGAAGGATTATTATCCATTTGATGCAGAAGATACTAAGAAGTATGTTGTAGAAGATGCTTACACACAACCTTGGGAGGTACAGCTAAAATCTTCTGTTTCCCTTTCCATTCCTTTTCTTTTTGTCTGTTTTGTTTTTTCTTCTTCTTTCCTTACTTATTTTATTTAGCTAGTTGCAAACATTTTGTACAACAAAATAACAGGAAAACATAGCTGATGGAGACCCTGAAACATGAATAAAATATTTAATTTCTCTTAGAAGCAGTTATGGACAAAGTGTTAAAATTGCAAAAGAAGGAAAACCAAAAAAAAAGCTTTTATTTCATTAACTTCCTTTCCATTTCTTCCATTCCTTTTGATTCACTTCATTTCCTTTCCTTTTTTTCTGTCCCCTTCTCTTCTGTTCTCTTTTCATCTCTTCTTTTTAGGCGTCTTTCTCTTCTTAAGAACGGTCTACTGTCCTTAATTCAATATTTAGTCCAGTATTTTTCGTTCTGTCAGCCCCTGTCACCAGGTTGGATTTTTCTATGGCAAATTTGGTTATCTTACCTTATTTCAGTTACCGTCTCTGAAGAAACTGTGGGAAAACGGAAAGTACAGTCGGAAACTTTTACTCAACACATACCTCAAACAACATGGTATGTTACTGCTCCTTTATTTCTTTGTTAGAGTTAATAAAACGGACATGAACATGGATATTATTTCCTCTTATCTTGTCTTGTAGGTGAAGATGTTAATAAGATGTGGAATGATATTTATAGAGCCATTGCAGAGGTAGTGACCACTTAGTTTGTCGTTTCGTTGGATTTAAATATTGTACTGTACAATTGTCATTTTGTTATAAAAAACAAACAAATGAGTTATGACGATTACGATTACGATGATGGTGATGAAATTTCATTTAGACTGATGAATAGACCAATCATAAAATCAAAGTTTTCTCAGGTATAAACCACCCTTATTCATTTAGTGTCGAGTGTCGTGATTCAGTGCTGGAGCGTTTCCTGTTTGTTCATTTAGAAAGCTTACGAACTGCTCGTACGGACCCGGCCTGTACAAGGAGCAGTACAAAAGCCTAATCGCATTTTTTACCTACTCAATTTAATTTTTTAAAAATTCTTTTTTATTCCATAGGTTTATTTAAGAAAGGAACCAGATATGATTATGGCAGGTGCAACTTACAGATCCTCGAGGTAAGTGGACGTTTGTGAAAGGCGGATGCTGTAATTCAAACAAAAACGAAAAGTGTGAAATCACATAAGACATTTAAGAGTTTTAGAACCACGTTTAGGGCAAACGACGAGCGTCAGTCTCAAATCGACAATTCTCTTCTTACGTTAGGAAAGAAAGTGTTATTAAAACTGTTCAAAATAAATTCTTATGGATGGCGATGGCATAAAACTACATTCATGTATTTTGTGTAGATGTAATGGACAGTGAACGACTAGTAAAGTGAAGATGAATGAATAGGCCACTGATGTTTTCCATCTTGATTCTTCTTGCAGAAATTTCTTTGAGATGGTTCGTTTTGATTTTATCCTTGATGCCGACATGAAAGTATGGCTTATGGAGGTAATCAGTGTTTGTTGTTTCGGCCTTTATTTTTTATTTTATTTTATTTTATTACAATTTATGGCTTAAGAAAAAACAAAGGCCAAAGGATGAAATGGAAAAGAGTTAAAGACCCCATATTAAAGCACATCACCTAAGGTACTAAGATAAAAATACAAATGAAAGCGAAATTAAAATAGTAATAAATAAGTAAACAAGAAAAACATTCAAAGATTATGCTGATCCATAAAAAACTTTTTAACTAATGCGTTAAAAGAGTTCACACTTGTTGCCTCACGAATGGAAAGGGGAAGCGAATTCCATGTTCCCACTACTCTATGAAAAAAAGAAAATTTAAGGACATTCCTTCTTGCATATCTCATCTTTATAGTTAACTTATCACTATGTCTAAAAGAATAGCGATCAGTTTCCTTATAAAAACCACGTAAGGTTCAACATTGATGTCAATAATCCCATTAAGAGCTTTATATAAAAAAGTAACATCTGCTAACAATCGCCTCTTTTCCAATGATAACAAATTTAGTTTGTTCAGACGGCAAGCATAGGTGTCCTCAGTCTTTACGATAAATTTAGTTGCCCTTCTTTGGACCCTCTCCAACTTTTCAATACCTTTTGTGGTGTAAGGGGACCAAATTAGACAACAGTATTCTAAGTTGGATCGTACAAGAGCACAGTAGAGAGTTCTTAAAGTCTTATATGATCATCAAAATCTCTGCAAGTTCTTTTAATTAATCCTAACATCCTGTTTGCTTTGGCTACAACTTTGTCAATGTGCAAATTCCAACACAGGTGCTGATCAGTGGTTATTCCTAGATCTCGGAATTCGCTCACTTCCTCCAAAAGTGAGTTGTGTAAAAGGAAATTTGAAATAAAAGACTGTTTCTTCTTCGTAATTCTCATTATTTTACATTTCTTTACATTAAAATCCATGAAATTGCGTAAGCTCCATTGATGAAGATTATCCAAATCCTCCTGAAACATGTTTTGATCTGAGGCAGAGTCAATGATCCTGAAACTTTTACAGTCATCTGCGTAGAGGGCGATGGTATTTTTAACTTCATCGTGGTTGAGATACAATTTAATGTGATTAATCCTAATATTGCATGGTATTTTGTAGGTGAATATGTCTCCTAACTTGTCTTCAGCAGCACACTCACATAATAAACTCATGTATGAACAGGTATGCTTGTAGCTTGTCTCATTATTCTTCAGTCTCCTCCATATAATCACGGCTTCTGAGTGGACCTGTACTTGAACTGTCTGTAACTATATCTGATTGCGCGTTGAACGTAGGAGTACTTTCATGTGGTACAGTAAAAACCCACATATAAGAACCCAGTGATTTAAGAACCTACAGGCTGAAATTTGGCATTTAAATATCCAAAAATATAAGAACCTGTTTAGCCTGGAAAAGAAAAATAGGTTCTTATACAAAAAAAACCACTCCAATTTTGATGGTCAAAATTCTGGATTTCAATTGTGTGAGAAACTTTTGACAAAAAGTTATTGTCTATGTTTTCTTTGATTTACATTTGCTTGATTTTTCACTAGAAACCTGTTTTCATAAACCATATTTATCAGTAGTACAATTTTGCCGCCAGTGGTTACACTGCGACAACCTCTGAAAAATAAGAACCTATTAAGAACGTAATCAACCTGAATTGTGAAAAACTACCCTAAAATATAAGAACCTGTTCAGCCTGACCTCGAAAATTTGAGGTTCTTATATGTGGATTTTTTACTGTATTTCGTTTTTGTTCTTCGTTTGTAGTTTTTTCTTGCTGTTTTGAGTTACCACCTTTGCATTTTCATCCTGAATGTTAATTCAAGTGAAAGCTACTGGTCGAGCAATATTAGCCTTTCCTGTACGTTCCTGTACTTTTTTACATTATGCTATGCTAAGTGTGGTTTCAGTGTTGATTCTGTGGGCGGAAACCTAAAGTGTGGCCATTGATATGAAAGCTACTGAGCGGCAGTACTTTCCTGTGATACTGTTTATTATGCTGTGCAAGGTGATTCTAACTTTTGAGTTTGTGGATGAAAAGCTAAAGTGTGGGCATTCAAATGAAGGCTACTGAGCAGTACTTTTCTGTGGTACTGTTTATTATGCTGTGCAAGGTGATTCTAACTTTTGAGTCTGTGGATGAAAAGCTAAAGTGTGAGCATTCAAATGAAGGCTACTGAGCAGTACTTTTCTGTTTTACGGTTTACTGTGCTGTACAAGGTAGTTCCCGTTTTTGACCAATTTCAAATCGTGGGAGAGATACTGAGCAGTACTTGCCAGTGGTACCGTAATAACGTGGTTTTCATGTTCGGGTTTCAGATGTGCGGGATTGTGGAAAATCTAATCTAGTCTATGTTCACACTACACTCGAACCTCCCTTAAGCGACCATCTTTCCAAAACACCAAAACTTTCCAATCAAAGTCTTACATTTGGAACCTCTCAGAAACGACCACCCCCTGTAAGCGACCGCGACCACTATTTGGGGCTGACGGTTTAGTGGTTTTCCATTGTTTTTAACCTCTTATAAGCGACCACCTGACGAGTCTTCTTATCTCTTATGGTCTCTTGGTGCACTATCCTACCTAGAACATACGAAGAACGTAGTAACTTAGTAGTAACAACATGGAACTGCACATATCGTAACTTGGAAATTGCATGCAATAAATCCTCTTCCTTAAAGTAGATGTGTCCGGACTTCTTCTCGGAAGAAACCCCCTGTGGTTCGATTCTCGTAAGCGACCAATAAGTCTTCGCATTTTGGGTGGTCGCTTACGGGAGGTTCGACTGTATGTTCAACCTATACTGGATAGCATTTCGTGACGCCACGAAAAACTATCGGGTATAGTACAAACAGGAACGATCCGGGGCGGCACAAGTCGTTCACACATCGTTTGTTACACGAAATCAGGCGCGGATCCAGGATTTTGAAATGGGGGGTGAATTTTTGTAATACCAAAGCCTGGTTGAGGAGTTTGAGGTCTGTGCATCAGCATGATTGAAGAGGGGCTCAGAAAAAAAAAAGGGGGGGGGGGGGGTGAAAATTCACCCATTTCCCCTCTCCTGGATCCGTGCCTGGAAATTCGAGTCCTCACCTCTTAATATTTGCTTCCGCCTCAGTGGGTTCCAGTTCTCGCCCCTACTTATTTCCTTCCGCCGAATAGTTGTTTACAATGCACCAAACAATGGCACAAGAACAGCAAGAACTATCAGAAATATGTGACGTTCCACTTTCGAGATCGGCGTGGCGCAGCTTCGCTCCGTTACAGAAATCGCGCCGCTAGAACCGTTCTTGGCACAAAAGGTATCCGGTATAGCGTGAACATAGCCTCGGATTAAACTGCCAAGAAAGAGGAATTTAACAATGCTGTTTTGTTGTACTTCTGTAGTAAGATGTAAATAAGTACGAGGTGTTTGTCTGCAATACTGCACTTTAGTGAAACTGGGTCAGCATTATTAAAATATGGTTAATGTTCGGGTTCTGTTACATTTGTTAGGTTGTGTTTAATCTTCTTGGTTTAGTGGGAGTAGCTACCAGATTGGATCATAGTTTGAAGTACAGGTAAGGAAACTCCTCCAAAGTTGTAGAATGTTTGCTAACACTTAAGAATTCACAGTCAGTTGTATTTATGACAAAATAATGTACCTTGTTTCCAAAGCTCGCCTTCTGAAAAAGACATGTTAGTCAGTGATCACGACACCCAGGTTTTGTACGAGACCTGTTCAAGTAAAGAATGTTCTAGGAGCTGTTATAGTGAGGTAGGTATGCTGTGGTTATCTTTCCTTGCTTTGGAATCTCTGGAATCTAGGTTGAGTATGATCGTCCGGGTGAACGTAGTCCTGAATAGGACTGTTGTTGACAGTGACTGACATTTCGACAACCTGTGCGGTAGTGAATCACGTCAGTTGGTGGTATCAAACTCTGGTTATTGATTTGATTGGTTAATTAAGTCGCGATGTTATTGGTCGTCTGTCAGTTAAGCCGACTTAATTGACCAATCAGACCAATAACCAGGTTTAATACCCTCAACTGACGTGGTAGAACTCACTTTGACTATGAAGATGACTACCACACTCGTTGTTCACTCGGAAGATCATACTCAACCTACTTGTGAAATGCCTCCTGGGTTCAAACCTTTGTTAACAATAGCTTGCTTCTCTCTGCTGCATTGTATTGGCTTTTTTAAAGAGTTGTTTTAAGCTGTAGTGGCAAAGGTAGGAATAAAACCTCTAGGACAAAATTGTGCTTATTTGACTACTACACTGCAGCTTTAGGCTATCTTCACACCATGCCAGATAACTCTTGCGCCGGCACGAAAATCGTATGGGAAAGGGCTTTCTGTTCACATATTCATGAGAACAGTGATTTCGGCGCGGTTTTCGCTGTAACGGAGCAAAGCTGTTCCGCGCCAGGGAAAGTGAACATCATAAATAGGATTGATTTCTGTGCCACTCTTTGACGCAGTGTGAACAGGAGTTTATACCCGGCCTATATCGGGTAAACGTAGTCTTAGAGATTAACCCATTCCATCTATTGTTGACTTTTCCGTGTGTGACCATGTAGTTAATCCGCGCCATGTCTTTTCTTTCTTTCCTTAGAAATGTCGTCTATGTTACCCTTGTCTTAGGGAGAATGAACGAGAGTTTATCAAAGCTGCGTATTTAGAGCATCACCACAGGGGAGGATACCGTAGAGTTTACCCCCCTTCCCTGGTAAGTAGAATAATGTAATAAACGGTAACAAACAAAAGAGGTTTCGCTTGACTGATTTGCCTGCGTAGCTGGCGGTTTCGTTAGAGTGCGGTGAAGAATTCGCTGTTTAAGCGAGTGGCGAAGCCTCCAAAGAAATGAGGAGGAGAAAGAACCTTCCCTCGCGCGGGCTTCGCGGCTCTTTTAACGCATGAGCAAACAGATGAGTCTTTCTTTAGCGACGAAGACAATAGTGTCAAACTCGTATAAAATTATAGCCCCCCCCCCACCATCCCCCTCTAATAACTTAGTTTTCAAACCAAACTACAGTACAAACCAGCTACATGTACGCAGTCCAGAATGTTACATCAGAGAATTTTGACCACCCATATCACGGGATTTTCGTGCACGCCCAAGAACAAATCTGATAGCTGCTGGTCGTTCTCTAGTGTGAAAACTAGTAAAAGTTAGCTCGTCACAGTATGGTTGTTATAAATGTGTTGAATATCTGGTATTAAATCCTCTTTCTTTCTCTTGCTTTTTTTTTTTTATTTTTGTTTTAGACTCACACAGGAGAAACAAGGAAAGATAGTCCTGCATTAAGTTTGAGTTCGCCTAATCAGGTCATGCATCAGTGGTTTCAAGCCATGTGTCAACGCGACATCTCATGGTGTGCTTAGTCCTTATTATTCAATTATTTAGTATTTATTATTTTTTACTGTAAAACACGTGAGAGGCAAAACGGTGCACCCTGATTTTCGATAAACGTTTTCTTATCATAACCGTAAATTCCGATGCCGAGAGCTATTAATATAACTAAACAAGTAGAAACTTTGGTCTGTTGTTAGATAAATGCTTTTCTTGTTCCTGTTCGGTGAAAAGTTCTTTTAAAATATTATATTTGATTCTTCCTTGTCTTTAATATTAAAATTATTTGTATTTCCGTTACAAATTAAAAATGCCATTTGAGGTATAAATGAAATATTTGCTTGAATACCTTGGCCAAAATAAAATGTTCTTCAAACATGATTTTAAAAGTTACTTTATTTTGTTTATTTTTCCGGTTGCGGATATTTTACTCGGGATTGCTAGTCAATGACTTCCAAAAAACTTTTGAAATGGAATATTCAAGAATTTTTCTTTTATTTTATGGTTTACTACTCTGCTTCGTTTCTATGGGAACACACACAGTAAATAGCAGAGTTGTATCTCATATGTCGTTTGTATTCATTAATCCTTGTTATCCCAGAGTCACTCGGGGTCAGACAGTATTCACCGTATGAATAAAACCCGAGCATGGGAATATTTGAAAAACCTTCTTTAAAAGCAGTTTGAGAGCTTGAATAGAAAGCTTGTCCTTTGTGAACGAATCTAGAAGTAAAGAGTAGCGAGAATTTTGGTGAAAATCCTTCTAACCTCGCTTCTTCTACGAGTTCGTGAGCCGGAGTGTAAAAGTCGGCATTGTTTCCGCGGTTTAATATTCCGGCGCATGCGCGGAACCGTTCGCCAGAAATAAAAATAGCGACAACTCTTGCTCTTTTTACCAGTCCGTCGATGAATAAACGGTCGTGACCAACCCCGGCAAAAACGACAACTTGGTTACCATATGTCTCCCGGATTCCTGAAACGGAAGGTATGTTATGTCAAGTCAGGTCAAATGCCAGGATTCTGTTTTGGACCATATGATGTCGAACGTTAGAGAACGTTTGTCACGATTCATATTTGGTTTTGTGTACCTCTTTGAACTCTAAAAACACGGGAAACAAAGAAAACCCAGAACTGAGAATCCATTTTTTTAAAAAATTACTCTTCTATTCAACCTAAAAACAAGTGCAAGTCTTATTTTTCTTTGGCAAGGATGGAAATGATTGCGACTTAAAATTTAAATGTCGAATCAACTCTACAGCGAAAACTGGATTGTGGTTAAATTTGTTGCGCACAATACTATTGCAGCTCAACTGTCACATTTTACTTCCTCAACATTGAGCGAAACAAATTTGGTCCCAAGTTGTGTCTACTATCTGCTACGTACCGGTCAATAGCTGAACGCAACTAAACCTTCAGCCATTTAATTTCAAATTCAATCGTTAGCCAAACCGCACTTCTCCGCTAAGTTCAAACGTTAGTTTACTAAGTTGGACATGCGCCCGTCTAAATAGCGTAAAAAGGCTTTCGTTACTTTTAGGGGACCGTAGCTTTATAGAGGAAAAAACTAACTGAATGCATAAGCAAAATGACGAGTTAAGGTGTTTCGATTCAGTTTTTCAGAGGCCATACCGATATTTTTCAATCGCCTTAAAAGTGGCCTTTTTCTTGTCCGATCGCTATAAAATTTTTACCAGTAACTGGCTATGGATTGAAATTTGTGAAAATGTAGTTTTAAGTAAAATCGATATTACTGTGACAACAATAAACAAAAAACTTAGAAATTCATAAAAGCCGAATTTTGTGTGATCTAGACCTGACTAGGTACTTAAAGTTTGGTGTTTAGCGAACACTCTCCGTAAGAAGTAAAAAGTTCTGTATGTTTGAATTCGACTAAAACAAAAATAAATTTCAAACCTTAAATTTTCAATAACCGTGATAGATTATTTAATAAAAACGTTATAAGTGACTCAAATTATTCTTAAATAGCGTCAGAATGCTGCTTAATATCATATTTCGGTGCGAGGAAATTTTGGTGTACTTTCGTTCTTGCGATCTTGAAAACCAACCCGTTTTCTCACGACCTGTATAAGTGCAACTTCATTCAGAATTTGGACTTTTAGCGCTTTCTTGTATATCTCTGAAACGACCCGAACGAATTTTTTTAAAATCTCTTCACATAATCTTCATAATGTATGTAAAAATGTCTGAAACTTTCATTAAGATTGATTCACTGCAACACCTTAAAATTTCAAGACAAACCTATCCCACGAACCGGTCAAAAATCTGCGTTACAACATTCACTGTTTTGACGTTATGCTATTTTTTCCAAAATAATGCGCACTATACATACCTCCATGACTAGTACATTTTAGTTTGAATTTATCGCATCTTTTGAGAGTAAAACATTGACCATACTCACACTGAAATGTACTAGTCATGGATATATGTATTGTATTGTATGTATTGTAACAAATTTACACACAATCCAGTTTACGCTGTAGAGTCGAACTCTAAAAAGTGGTTCGATATTTAAATTTCAAGTTGTAATCCATTTCCATCCTTGCCAAAAAAAAAATCAAGACTTGCACTTGTTTTTAGGTTGAATAGAAGAGTAATTTTTTTTAAAAAAAATGGATACTTAGTTTTGGGTTTTCTTTGTTTCCCGTGTTTTTTTTTAGAGTTTAAAGATATACACAATACCAAATATGAATCGTGACAAACTTTCTTTAACGTCCGACATCATACGATCCTTCTTACGGAGGTTATTTGCTAACACCAAACTTTAAGTTCCTAGTGTTGGATTCTCAGTAACAGGTCTAAGTCGCGCAAAATTAGGCGTTTATCAATTTCAAACCGAGTTTTTTGTTTATAGTTGTCCTAGTAATATCGATTTTACTAAAACCTACATTTTGACAAATTTCAATCTATAGTCAATCATTGGTAAAAATTTTATGGCGATCAGACAAGGAGAAAATCTCTTTTAAAGCGATTGAAAAATATCGGTCGGGCCTCTGAAAAACTTGACGAACGTGACGAATGTATATGCCAAATGCAGAATGTAGAACGAGAAAAAAACGTGAATCTGTTTTAGTCATTTAAGTTCTGTATTATTCTGGCTTGAATCTACGGTAAATTGCCTAAAATCCAAGAAAAAAAGTACAAAGAAATGTCCCGACAAAATTGTGTGCAACTGTCCTGTATGGCGTAAAAAAAGAATTAAAATTAACTTGAAATGGCACCCCCTTTTAGAAATGCTTTAGGAAGTCAGGTTGTCGAGGAATGCTCGAACTAACCTCAAACACATGCTGGAAACTTTTTGCTGGAATATAAGTATATTTAGTTTAACTGTACAGTTGTCAAGAATGAAACGCACATTACCTGCAGCAATGAAAGGAATAAAGTCCCTGCTCGCGGACAATGCAATTAAGATCACCAACTTTACAGGTGTATTAGCGGGCAGATCAAACATCGCACACCAGTTACTTGCAGAAGGAGGTTTTGGTGTGCGCAAGTAAACATGATGGTATTTCACACCTGGCATGTAAGGTGCACACATGAAAGCGTGTCCAGCTTTAAGGTGAAGCATCTGATCAGGGGTAAACTCGTCAACAGGCTGTTGAAAGACAATACGCTCGGTAGTACAACCAAGCGTAACGCATCCTGGCGGAAGCTTGGAGTATAAATTGAACACAGATCGCACGAGTTGGCGCTCTTCGTTTCTTCGTCTTCGAGGTTCTCTCCTCGTGAACCAGATTTCTCGATGGCTTAAGTGAATAACCAACCGTGGTTCCGTGTACATGTTTTCGATTATAGAGTCAATTTCGTTACCTGTGATGAGCTTGTCAGCGAGGTAATAAATGTTCCACGTTGTACGCGAATGGAGAATGCGCATAGATATATTCCTCCACAAGATGTTAACTCTGGCTGTTGTGCGTAGCTCTCTAGCCGGAAGATATCGTAGAATCATGTCCACTATCTCTGGAA
This sequence comes from Porites divaricata, assembly GCA_038088405.1. Classification (NCBI taxonomy): domain Eukaryota; kingdom Metazoa; phylum Cnidaria; class Anthozoa; order Scleractinia; family Poritidae; genus Porites; species Porites divaricata. Next base: position 13,087,517 of record JBBMOI010000007.1, read on the forward strand.
CACAGAGGATAAACGGATGGGAACGATAACGATCTTTCGACATTTTGGTCTTTTTCTTGCGCTTGAATGCGTCTGTGACGCTATTCATGAAGTCAGGTTCGATTGATTAGCCCGCGCGCAGGTTTTGACGGTTAATCACCTTGTAACAGTTCTATTTTAAAACTGTCCATCACAATTCTCAGCAAGGTGATGCTTAAAATAACGATGCTTGCCTTGACTTGACTCTTTAGTGAGGCTTAGCGGTAAATGATCAGTTATGTAAATTAACCTTAAGTTGTCGCTGGTACCTGACACAGCGTCAGACATGCGCAGAAAAGGGAAAGGAGCAACAAACTTCGGAAAGCAGTAATCCTTTTAAAAGTTGAGTGCTCCTCTTGAAATGCTAAAAGGTCTCATGTGTTAGTTTTTTTTACCTGACGGGACTCTAGTAAGAACTAACGCCAAGACAGAAAAATGGTTTGCATCACTGTTCTCCCTGTGCCGCGGTTAGTTTTCATCGAAAGATCTGGCTTCTTGAAAAAATGTTCCTTTTAATCCAAGTTTCTAATTAGTTGCTCAAAGAAAAAAAGCCTAGAGCATTAGTTTACTTTTCTAACAAAATGTGTTTCTACGTTTGTGGTAGTTGATAAAGCTGTATTTTGGGCGCTAGTGTTTTAAACTGCTTGCGCCTCTACTGCAATCGCGCTAGACACATTAGCCTTTCATTTCTTGTCAACCCGTTACACTCTTTTAACTTAATTCGATAGATCAGTAAAATGTCCCAAGCGGCAGTTTTTCTTTTGAGCCGATCTCTTTTTAAACTTTCTGAAGAAAAGTTCTATCTCATTTTGTTTACGCGACATGAGCCTCAATTATAAACAAAATGAAAGAAGTATAGCGGCTATTGTTTCAGTATGCGCCGCATTTTAAGCTATACTGGGCTACTTTTGGTGTTGGACACTAACCGGGTTTCTTAATAAATACTTGTCATAAAGTCATTTACCAATTACCTTTTTATGACGCTCGACAACTACATGTACATACTGAGCTCTGCAGATCTTAGTAAGGCCCGCTCTGAAATCATGGATAGACAGCAAGAAGCTGAAGAGAGTTGCGATCCTACCGAGTTCAAGTTTCGATCTAGACCCCTTACAGCCGGTGGAGCTGGGATTGAAAATGGTATTCGTTTCTTCACGACAGCCATGCACGCTTTGGACAGAATCGAAGGCGCTTTGAGTGAGATCGAACAAACTCGGACATTGGTGCGTCAGATGATTGGAGAATTTAGCCTGGCCGGGTCTGGTGTGAGGGTGTCGCGGTTAACACCTGAGGGGGCAGGTCAGAGAAAGAAACTGAAACCTGAGAGGAAAGAATTGACGGAAAAAGATGTTTGTACTCCAAGGTAATATCATATATACCATCTCACTTGATTTTTAACATCTAAACGAGTGACAGTGATGTAGTATATATCATACTTCTCTCAGTACCAGAGTTATTCCCAGTTATACAATGTAACAGCCCAGTCCACGGTTATTTCTGATCATGCTTTATGATTGCAGAATTCATAGACGCTCGAGACCAAAACGCAGCAAGACGCTGCTAGAAATCTGCGAAGAATGGAAGGAAAAGTAAGTATGCATTGATACTGTAACAAATGTAACAGGAGGAGTACAGCGAAACATCGATGCTTAGCCTTAGGTTTCATCTATCGACATCTACCCTTGCCTGCGTGCAGACGATACTAAACTCTGATTAGTACCTTCTGCCAAGCAGCGCAGAGATCCTTGTTCTGGACCTCCAACGGACTCAACGAGTTACCGGAAGTGCGTTTCGAATTTCCCTTCAACCTGATTGGCGATCACGACAAACAAAACAAAGGCCTTTTTTTAACTGACCAATCGTGGCGCTTACTCAAATCTGGGAACACAGCTGGAAGTCCAGAACAAGGATTTCGGCGCTGTCTCGCAGACGGAGTTAACCAGAGTTTAATTTCGTCTGCGCGCAGGCTACGGACATCTACCCAAAAGCTAAAAGTAGATTCACCGTTTTCACATAGACCATAATGCATCTTGTTTACCCCCCAGAATTTGGCAGAACCATTGTTTCCAATTTCTGCCGGATATTACAGTCGTCCCAAGGGAAATCGAAGCCGAAAATGTTTATGCCAAATTTTTTGGGTTAAACAAGGTGCATTATCACCTATGTGAAAATTGTGAATACAGCTATTTCAAAAAACGTAGTCATAAGAAAAATAAAAAGCATTCTAGCCAAGACTGCAAGTTAGTATGGGATTTTTATAATGACTTACAAACCCTGCACTGATAAAGGAAGTTTTGGAGTATGAGGAACATGGAGTAGAGACCACTTAACATATGTTCCTGAGAACAGTCTGGAACGTTATGTGGGAGATTCCTAAACTTTGAAAAACTCTGATGCTAGAGGTGGTTGGAGGGCCTTCAAACTACAGCGGTCTGAACCAAATACGACGGCGAAGGGAACAAGAACGGTAAAAATCAACATGTTTAGAATAGCATGCAAAACAAACACTTTGCAGGTGCATCACGCTTTTTTGTCTTTGGCCTTTGTATCAGCGAGGGTGCCCTTCTACTGTTTATTGTACCTTTTTTCTTTTTTTTTTTTAAATGATTGATAACTATGGTTTATTATGAATGATGAATACAAAAACAGCGGCTAGTTTAAGATTATGATTATTTGCTCTCAAAAGACGGATTTGAAACTACCCACGTTACCTTGGGATCTTGGCTTCAAGACTTTTTGCTTTTCTTCCGAGAACGTTTGAAATAGCTGTATACAACATACGCCTTGAAGAGTATAAAGCTTAAGCGATGAGACCTAATGGATTATGGGCAGAGGCAAAGCACATTCACAGTTCTCCCCAGAAACCAATCAACTGAACTGATCAGGCTAAAAAGAAATTTTAGCCCTGGCCAGGAATGAATTTTCTTCCAAACGGGGCTAAACATCATACTTCATTGTTTTACTTAGTCGCATGTGAAGATCGACTTTTGTCCCGGAGACGTTTTTCAGACGTTCTATCCGTCTGAAGCAGACGGATAGAACGTGTTGGACGATCAAGGCAAACTCATTCATGCCTTTCAAGAACTTAACTCACTAAGTTTGGTTCGTCTCATGAAATGTTTGACGTTTGGCCTAGGCCTCACATTATCACGAAGCTTCTCGCGTCGATGCATTTCAAAAAGGCTCAAACGGTTTCCAGTTTTCGTGGCGATAAGCCAACAACTTTACCTTAGCAAGGCACATCAGAGATGGTTCTACGTTATCGATCGTCGCCACATCGCCAACGTATATTTGAAACTCTGAAGTTCAGCCCTAAAAAGGAAAACGGCATGCCTAAAACGAAGTACTCCTGGCCGGATTTGCACTGCACAAGAAGCTCGCTATACATGTAATGCAAGCTTTTCTTTGAATTTGCTCTGCCAACAAACTTATACCCATGAAACCTTGAAACGTGAGAAACGGGGCGTAAAAAAACAACTATGCAACAGACAAGCCACGCAAACGACTCCGTAGACGCTAAAAGTCATGCTCGCAGGGCAACATTATACATGCCAGCTGTAACAGTGAGTGACCTATTGCTGCAATGATAATAATTAATTTACTTTATTCATTTCATTTTGATTTCAGGCACCCGGGAATTTCGGACGAAAAATTTCCTGACATCAGTTGAGAAATATTGAGGATATTGAGCAGTTATTTATTATCTGTCATTATTATCGGTAACAATTAAACCTGTATTTATTGTGCAAAATGAAAGAGGTGACAAAGCTTTGTTAATCCAATTTTTACTAAAAATTGGAGGCAGAAATATTCAGTACCATTCAAAGTAATGTATTCAAATCCTTTGATGACGTCAGCCTTTCATTTTTTCACAAAGGTTATTTCAGTTTTTTTGTGTGTATTCATGTGATGTACGCATATACGTCATGTGCGAAAAATTGGTTCATTTAAATATAAATGTCTGATAATCTTGATCTTGTTGACAGGTATACGTGGTTGCTTCTTTTCTAGTGGCTTAAATACTGAATACTCTCACATGAAGGAAGAACAAGTCTGCACGAAAAAATTGCAAGAATTAGAGTGTATACCCCTCGAGCAGAGGTGTCTTTCCGGCATGGTCAGGGGTGTAAACAAGGTAACTGCGCAGATGTCAGTGACACGAATGACTTCGTAAATGCTAAACGCCATGTCCGGGGAAAGAAGCCTCTGCTCGCAAGGTTTTATACGTGTATCGCAGAACCTCGCGTAGTTTAGGTAAAAGGCCAGTAGTAGGAATAAAGAGAAGAAACCCAAGAGGAAGAGAGAGAGAGGGAGAGTGAGAAAAAACCAAATTTAAAAAACAAACAAACATAACAAAACGCAGTGAAACTGGGTCCTGCTTGTGTTTGTATTTTGATAACTGGCTATTTGCAGTAGAGTATCTGTTATTACGAAATTTATCGGCAGCGCCAAGCGAAAAGCACAGGGCACCAAGATTCTAGTTTTAAGAGAAGGTATGAGAATAAATAAAATGCGTTCTAAATTAATAAGTAATAAAAATGACTCAGCTTGTGCTTTTGGTGTGTCGTTTACTATTTGTTCGCCTCTAGAGCCATTTCGAAGCCGTTTCGACGACTTTTAGAGTGGGGTTGTACTTAAAAATCTAAAACTCACCAAACCGGCTTCAAGATGGCTCGAGAAGCGAACAGACATTAAAAGACAGCGAAAACACAAGGCGAGTGATTTTTCACGAATCCTTTCATAAAGCGGAATTTAGAACGTATTTCGTTTATTCTCTCAACAAATACAATTTCCACTGCAACGAACTCACATGGAGTCTGGGCTGCCTGTGGGCAGATAGTGGGGGTGAGGGAAAGTCTAAACGGGCGGAAAAATATGGCACGAAGAAAGGTAATGAACGGCGAAAAGAGCTCTTCTCGCCGTTCTTTACTTTTCTTCGTGCCATATTTTCCCGCCCGTTTAGACTTTCCCTCGCCCCCACTATCTGCCCCTGGTTCTGCGAGGTTGAATAGCGAACATTAGGTGAGGTTCAGGAGATGAAGCCAGGAAGAAGTCGGGTGATCTTTTGTGAAGTTCACTCCACGATCTCTAGTATCTGAAATCAATTCCCTTTATCAAATGTAACCTGCCGTTGAAATTAAACCCCGAGCTCTCAATAATCAAAACTAATCGTTTTTTAAATTAAAATACATTTCGTCAAGCCAGGAGTAATAATACCTCGTTTCTGTTTGTCAAGTGCACTTTACACAGGTTCATAAATAGTGCCTCAGACAACAACGGCTTCTCTTATCTTAGGACTATGAAGCGACCATTAAAAATCAATATTTGTTAACTGGATTACCTGCAGACGACGTCTGAATGCATTTGTTAATAACCTGGGAAACTTTACAATGTTTTGAACCGACCTAACAGCAATATCTTGGCTGACTGACGCTTATTTAGTTAAAATTGCGTCATCGAGGTTATTATCCTTGGGGTCGGGTGATATTTATGTATCGTATGTTCAACGAGCCGAGTCATTGAATCATTAAATCATTATCGGTACACGGTTAGCATAGTAAACTAAGAGGACAAAAGTGTCAGAAATGGCATAAAAGTCTGGCATTTTAGATAAATTTGGTGATTATGGTAAGTGCTACACTTAAATAACATTCTAATAAGTTAAAAAAACTACTTAGAAAGCATGTAGAAAGGTTTCCAATAGATATAGGACTCGTGACAATTCATTCGAAACTCGTTCGATCGAAGTAAACTACGAAGGATTAGCCCATTTTTTATGATCTCTTTTAATTCGAATTAACCGGCTGCAATTTGCATTCAATCTTTAATTACGGCGTATGCTCTTCAGACTTTTTTGCTGTTTTTATTAGCCCTCTGAAAATTTATCAGTTAAAATGCGTTAACGGTGGTTCAAACAAGTTTGCGAGTTAAAAAATCGTGAAAGGGAAGTCAAAAGTCAAGCTAATAAAAGCAAACATCAATTGAAAGGAATTTTAATCTCACCCATTCTTAATATATTTTGTCTGGTTTAATATCGAATCAAGCATTAGTTTCTATCTCTTTGTTGACTTTGCGACCGGTATTTAATACTTCGAGGCAAGGGTTTTTTTTGAAATTTGTTATGAAATACTGTTCGGCTGATTTTACACCTACTAAAATTAAATATAAAAACAAAAATTTGTAGCTATTTAATCAGTTTAAACCGATGCTGCGGTCGGTTCCAGGATGACGAAAAGTCAGAATTAAAACCGAAAATTTAATAAGAAATTGTCCATTGCTGTCAGTATTAATCTCAATGGTTCTTCTTTTGTTGCCGAGAAGAACCAAGTTGACGAGTGCATTTTGATTTCTTAACTGAGAACATTAACTCAAAGAAGACTTGAAATTGACGACCGTTTTCCAACGTGATTTATATTGACGGCCGTGATGGACGGCCTGGATCGTTTTTGGAAATTAACGTGAGCCAGATTAAAAAAATAAGCGGCACCAAACGACCGGATGTTTCAATTTTTTTAGGTCAGACGTATCTCAAATGGTTTTCTCTATGTATCAGAAGCCGGTTTGGTTTATTTGGAGCTTCCCTAATTCTGATGTCTTAAGGATCTGTTGTCGTCTCGAGAGCTTTAAGTGCCCTTATCAGTCCCGCTGTCACAGTGATATGTGTATCCCCACACACATATCCCTAGTGATATGTGTATCCCTCCAATATGGCTGCCAGTGAAATGTGTATCCCCTGCCCCCCACCCCTCAAAACAAGTGTCGGTTTTATTTCTGTTGTCGAATCATCGTCAAAGGGACTACAAATGATCCAAGATTAAGAGCAACAGTTCGAGACAAAATAGTCGCAAAGCTGTTTCTGGCGAGTTTACTTCTTCGTGGACCGCAATGTTGATGTAAACACTCGACCCGTTCCTCTCCTTATCCAACGAGATTATAATTTTATGTCACTAGTCGCGTTAAATAAGTATGACTGACCAAATTTCATTCAGCAAGGGATAACTCAAAAGTCAAAAAATAGAGAGGGGATACACATATCTCTGCGCCGGTTCGGTGATATGTGTATCCCCCTTACAAGCGCCACAATTTTCCATCTTTGCATGTTGTTTGATTCCTGTCTTAACCCTAGTTGTGTTACTAGTTGTGTTAGATGATATCAACGATATTTCCTTCAGCAAGAGAAGAAAAAAACAGGGGATACACATAGCACCCGTTCAGTGATATGTGTATCCCCCCTACAAGCGCCACAATTTTCAATTCCATCTTTGCATGTTGTTTGATTGTTGGTTGTGTTACGAGTTGTGTTAGATGATATCGACGAGATTTCCTTTAGCGAGAGAAGATAAAACAGTCAAAAATGAACACGATGGTCAGAAATAGGTGTTTTTCCTCCCACTTGGATCACAGAGACGTGAAGAATTGTCCAAATGGCATGAAACTTGGCAGGATTGTAGCTTGAGAGATTCTACATTTTTTGGTTGCAGTTTTACAGTCTTGATGGACATTGTGACGTCACAAATAGTTTCCAAATTTGGTGCTAAAATTTTAAATTCAGAAAATCGTCAGAAAAACCACATAGAGCTGTTCTGTGCTCAAAATGAAGCTTTCCAGTGAAAACTCCGTTAAAATCCATTTAAACGGGACAGAGTTACAAGCTTTTTTGTGACTGATAGTAAAAGAAGGAATTTAAGGAATTTAATTGTTTTATTACCTTATATGGTTAAACTTTAGGGAGGTTTACACTTCAAGACAATAAATGGTAGTTAAAGAAAAATAGTAAATAACACACTGGAGAAAACTTGTAGTTTTTTGAATTTGAAACTCTATAGGTATTTTCACTTGTGACGTCATAAACACGTAAAAATGACGTCAGCATGGCATGAAATGACGTGAGATGCAACGTGACACCCCATGTTCCAAATTCAAAAAACTACAAATTTGCTTTTATGCATGACTCGCTTAATTTTCTTACTGTTTGGTTTAAGTAATGGTCCACATAAGAAGTAGGCAAAAATCAATAGGCCTGATCCAAAAGCCGCCGTTGAGCGTCATGGTGTTAATCTTTTAATCAAATAAAAATCCTCAATCCCGATTGGGTGATTACAGTTTAAGCGCGAAATTTGAATTTGTATTCATAAAAAACATAGCCAAAATCACATTTTCGAAAGCTTTAACACTATATATTTATTGAAAATGTTGAAAACTATATGTAATTCAAAGGACAAGATATTACGAAATGGGGAAGACTGTTTTTCCACATCTCACTTCTTCAACAATAGCGGTAAGAGCAATACGACACTTGGTGGTTTGTTGTTCTCATTGTTCTTCGTCACTCATCTAACATCCAGCGCGTGTCGGTCATCCGCTCTAATCAAACGAAAACCTAAACATGTTCAATTTCCTTGTAAAAAAAAAGGAAGACAACTAAGCGATAAAAGGAAAGATTCTTGTTACAATACGCCTGAAAATAATCGTTCTTATTCAAAAAGTTCACGTTCGAAGATATTCGTTATACACAAAGCATGGTAGCCTTCATCCGTTTCCATTTGTAAACTGCCGCTTCTAGCAGACTCAAAGGTTTTCGAAAGAAATAATAGCTCTTCTGCGCTGAACTCTAGACCATGTGCCTCAATTGTTACGAGCTATGGACAGGAGCACAAACACGCAATAACCAGAATCGTGAATTGCCTATTACCGGAAATGGCGATGTGTAGTAGTTCTTGCATGTGTTCCTTGGCTTTGAAAATGGCAATTTGGTCCAGTTTGGGACAATTGGAGATATCCAGACGTTCCAAATATGTAGCAGTCATCGTAATCTGTTGCAAATGGCGACTTGACAACTGCGTCGAGGCCAGATTTAAGTATCTGAGTGATCTGAATGCTCTCCGTGGTATACAGCAATACAGCTTTCCTGTTCCCCACGTCTTGTGATGTGGGCAACAACACGAAGCGGTTTTCGGCATTTTTAACTTCAAATCATAGACTTCATTTCCAGTCAACAATAAAAATGCAAATAACACTTGTTTGAATAAATAATCTGAATAATCCCACAGAAATCCAACTGAAGAATTCTGAAACTAACGTGGTAACTCCGCAGTAAAATTGCAATCCAATATGGCGGCCGACCGTAAAACCATCCCTATCTTCGGTTAGACCCAGTTCCCCATTTCCCATGGTAACGAAACTCGCCATGTACAATGTTGATGATGCTGGGACCGAATTTAGCGTCAAAAATAGCCAAAAAAATCATTTGATGGGCATTTTTGCCCCGATTTCGACTTTTCGGCCAATCGGAGACCAGAATTTTAATTCAATTAGATAATAAGCTGTTGACAGCTTTGGATTTCGGATGCCTACTTCTTGTGTGGACCATTACTTAATAAGCTGGCGTTTAAATACCCCTAAAGTTTGACCATATATGGTAAATTGCTTGCATTAGGCGGGAAATTTGAACTTCTTTAATTAGCTCTAACTTTGCAGCAATTCAACGAATTTAAGTGGGGTTTTCACTACAAAGCTTCGTTTATTGCATAGATTACATTTATAAAATTATTTAGGTCAAATAATTAATTCCAAATTTTAGCGCCATGTTTCAACGTCACTTATGACGTCATGCTGTCAATCAAAAGTATAAATTTACCATCAATCTATGCGGACTTTCTTTTACTATGTTCCTGCCAAGTTTCGTCTCATTCGGATTATTTCATAATCATTTATGTTTCTCTAAAGAGCCAAGTGGGAGGAAAAAGCCCCATTTCTGACCATCGTGGAAGGGGGGATACACATACATGTAGCTCTGCGCTGACTCACTGACATTTGTATCCCCCCGAGAGCGCCAACAATCTTCCACTCCACCTTTGCACGGTAGTTTGAAAAAGAAAAACCCTTAGCAAGAGAACTTTCAGTGATATGTGTATCGCCCGCGTTCCATTTGTATCAAATTAACTTCCCCGGAGGTAAGTTACAAGTGAGAAGTGACGTTTCAGTCACTTCAGCCGCAAAATTTTTTTTACAGCCAATCGCGCTAACCCAGTGGAATATAACATGGCCCAGAAACTCTTTCGAGGTTTCACTCCTTTATTCCTTACCTTGCTTCTTAAAAACAGTGTCCGGCATTTTCTCTTAGACCCCTTGACAAAGTGAAGAGTACAGTGTTTAAGAATCTAACTGAAAACAAAACAACCATTTGCTCCCTCTTGAGTCGCCATTTTTATTATTGTGTCGCTGATGAGGCTGGATACCATTTAGCATCAGTGTTTATTGTATCCCCACCCGGGATACACATATCACTAGGGATATGTGTACGGGGATACACATATCACGGGGATACACATATCACTGTGACACCGCTTCCCTTTTAATCAACTTCCCCTTGTTTCCTAGTAAGGAAAACAACAACTTTGTGTGACTGAAAATGGGGAAGTGGATGACAAAATGCTTAGTAATCAATTTTAAAATTTAACAATATTTTTAAATGTTTAAACCCCATGAACCCCTGGAGTGTCGAGCAAAACAAACCTACATCCGGATGAAGAGGAGGTAGGTGGGAGGCTTTCTCTCAGAGCCACTGTGAGCATTTCTAGGTACAGAGGAGGTAGGTGGGCCCCCTGACGAACCTAACTCCAGGGGAGAGAGTCTATGGGGGCAAAAGTGTGACTAGAGGAGCACTTCATCCCCATCCATATGTTTATTTGACCATCCGAAAGCACAACTTGAAGAAAGTGAACACAAAAATCTAATACTGGTCTAAGAAATTGATTGATCAGTCAATGTTCATTGACCTAACGCCATAAAGGCAAATGTAAGTAAAGGTATTAGTTTCTCTCAGTTCATTCACAGGAGAGACAATCTAAACCAACTGAAGTTGGTAATCAATCTTTGGAAATATAAATGACCATTTTAGTAAATACAAAGCTAATGCAAAAAAATCAAACCTAATTGTAGGACTTGGTTCCTCTAAGATCGGGAATGCCATTCAGAACAAATAACGTACCACTTAAACAAGCACTACCATCATGGTGTTTAATCTTGTAAAAATCAAAGACTGTCATCCACTAGTAAGGCTTACTGAAAAGAAACGAACTTAAATGTGGCTTTTCATTACAATAGAATTTAATGCAACAATACTGCAAGCTACAAAAATTATTTTCCAAAACGTATGAGGGAGCAAGAACTTGGGGAAGTTGGGAGGGATCAAAAAATGTTTGCGACAAAACTTTGCACTCTCATCGCAGAACAGACAACACAATAGGGACCTTAAGCAACCACGTCGACGACGGCAGCGAAAACGTCGCCAAGAAAATGAATTTGAGTTCTTTCAAACTTAATCGCGTCTTTGTGGACCTGCTAAAATATCGAATGCGGGAGACTTTTCCTGGAGTTGAATTCTTAAGGATTTTATTCATCGTATGTCCACGTCCTCCTTAAAACGTCAGATTAGGTTTCACGTCGTAGTGCTGTAGTGGAATAGGCGTATGTTTTCAATCCCACGAGTAAAAACAAAGAGGTTTAGAAATTCTTTTATAATGCACTATGCAGATAAGTAACAATTGTAAATAGAACTTTTATTCTAGATTTGATGTAATTTTAGCATTGTATGATTGTTCCTTTTTAAAAAACATGTATATAACACAAGTAATTCAGCTTATGGCTGCTAGTTGTGATTTTTAATAAACGAGTTATCTAATCTAATCATCTAATCTAAAAAGCGTGTGCACGTGCGTCATTCAAAAATGTTAAGCCTTTATCGAGCTTTAGAAATTTGTAGTCAATTGCTCTTTCGAACCGTTATCAGTTACTGGTGAACGAATTTGATAGATGCACCCCTGAAAACTTATCGCGGATTCTGTCGTTGTAGCAAACTGATCATATTACATCCTTATATAGTCTCATCATTTTAGATCACTTTTGAAAATGTATGTTGGATAGCATACGAAACGTCAAGTTTATAAAAATGGCAAAACTCAATGTTTATCACCGGTGTTTTATTTTTGAGTCTCTATGATACAGTTTTAAGAAAGGTTAGTCTCCTGATTCTCAGGAAATGGCCGATATTCGTCACTTTTTGTATGATTAATGAAAAAACAAAACAAGTGATCGTGACTAAAACAACAGCAAAAACGACCACGACAACAACAATAATAACCGCAAAAACAACAAAACGTACGTTTTACTGTGCCGTCATTGATATGTAGGGAAACTGCAACCCGATTAACGTTAAGGTTTTGGCTCTTCTCTGATATCTGAAACGTAATCTGAGATGCTGATTGCCTCGCCGCGGGCGATCATAACATTCAGTTTTTCATCATGTAAGATCATTTCATCACGTGAACAGCTTTCGTGTTGTGATTGTCTGTATGATCGTCAAGTTTGTTTGCGACACCTTCCATAATACCCCCTTCGGAAGCGAACAAAAAGTATCTGATTTTATTTCCTAAAATATATCAAGTACGCTTTGATAATACTGATCTGTAAAAGTAAAAAACGCACAGTCGAACCTCCCGTAAACCTCAAAGATAGAGGCAAAACCCTCTCACCAGACGGTCTGAACCGAAGGAATGAACTCTCGCGCGCGAAGCACGCACCAGAGGAGCGCCATGGGTAAAAAATTTGGTAAACTATCCATCCGAGAAAATTTGGTTGTGACGTCAGTGTACTCCTTCCGTTCGTACCTCTTTGGGGGATATGGAAGGGAATCAGGTGTCAGCACGTTGGGGGGAGGAGTATCGTGCGATGTATTTGTGCAACCCGCGTTTTTCTTGGCGGGAAATCGCCCAAGAAATGGCATGGCCAAGTCGTCGCGCTCAAAACATTGTTTACTTTAGAAACTTGTTTTCAAGTATTTTAAGCATATTAAAGGATTTGTGACCGTAGTACTCAGTTTCTCGTAAACTGTTTCGAAAAAATTGTTATGGCAACAAACAATAGCGGATTTAATTCAACCTACATGTTTGCTTGTAAGTGAAGAGCAACGGGAAAGAGAAAGAAGCGGAAAAGCATAGAGCAAGAATTAACAGGCTTATACTACTACATGATAAAATTCTGCAATTTAATTGGGTTAGAGCAGTGGTATTTCAGCTTAATTTGAAATACCTACATGTGAAAATTACAAACCTCTTGTGCGTAGTAGTATAAGCAAATGATAGCATGATTTGTACGTGATATTTGGTGTAAATTCCACTCGTGATATTTCAAATTGTCTCAAATTTCACTCGCCTAACGGCTCGTGAAATTATGTATAACAATTTCGAAATATCACTCGTGGTATTTATGCCAAATATCACTACAAATCATGCTATTACCTATACTAATAATATACACGAAAAAATTACTCAATTCTGATTGGCTGAGAAAGGAGTGCAGCTCTTCTGTAACACGAGTGCAAATTATAAATGGTTTCTGATTGGCTAAAAACACACAAAAAAAAAACAACCAAGAACCAATCAGATTAGAGCTGTTTTAACAACAAAATTAAAGAAAATGGCCATGGTTTTCAGCAGTACGACGACGGGATTTAATTTTAGACGCAAAGTTAAAAAATATTCCAAAAACCCGAACACAGTAAAAAGTACGTCTTTCAGGCTAAATTGAAAATGTGGTGCTAAGAGAAAAATACTGTCAACAAAAAAAACGACAACCATGAGACTTTCGGATGCTGTACAAAACTTAAAATGAAAGAACCTGTTTATTTAACTACTAAAACGTTGTATATGGGAGAAAAGTTTTTTTTGTTGCATCTTCGAACTGAGCAACCTGTTACCTGCGACCTGTGGATTAGACCCACCAGTCTTGAAAAAGTTTGAATTTGACAAAGGAAGTAGATATAGTCTGTTTTCTGCCAATCAGTTGAATGAACTAAAAACGCGCGCCCCTTCAAAAATTGTCATTGTTGTTATGTTTTTCGTGTATATTATTAATAAGTAATCTCATTATTTTTCTCTCCCTGCGGGCTCGTGCTCTTTTGTTGGTCTTTGAAAAATTTACTCGTTCTTATTTATTCCAAATTTCACTTTAAATCATGTGATTACCTATACGAAGAGGATTCATGTGAGAATTTCTGTAGTATCTGAGACTTTTTTACTGATAGCTGAAGCTGACAGAGTTTTGTGTCATCTTGTGATCTTTTTTTAAAATTTACCTGTCATTTTGCACTGGATCTTCAAAATGAAATACAGCTGCTATCAACATTCTTTTGTTATTCTTGGCTGGCTTGTTTCATGTGTGTTGTGGTTGAGAATGCGCCGCTCGACAAAAAGAAATCGGAAACTATGCGAAAAGTCTTAAAGTCTGCATCTCGACCGGCAAGCTTGAGTAATTATTTTGCATTTGATGTGTTTTTTATCTGGTTTCATGTTTATGCCGTCATGTTACGCACATTTGTAAGATTTGAGACAATTTATATGACCTGCGGGTAAATTAGTAAAGAACTTAAAGTCTTTACACATTTCTGACCGCGACTAGAAAGAAAAGGTTCTTAAAAATAGTTTAGTTTTCCTGTTGCTTGTAAAAAGAAAGCTTTGAGCGATGTTGTTGCGTGGAGTTAACTTTGAAAAATAGCAAACACGGCGAAGGTGGCTTAAAACTTCAGGTTTAAATCTGCAAGGTTTTATCCGTGACTGAAGATATTCAGAAACAGTTCACTCTCAATACACCTCTTCGTAAATAAAAAACTGTACTCTTTGGAAATGTTTCGTTGCATACAATTTGTAAGTTACGCCATGTGTAGGTCCATGTTGTTATACACAGCGAACATAGAGATGCGTCAAGTGGTCCTTACAAGAGGTTAAAACAAAAGGAAATCATTAAACTTTCAAGCGGTTGGCCGCGGTCGCCTATAGGAGGTGGTTGTTTGCTAGAGGTTCCAACTGTATTGAGGCTTTGACTGGGAAGGTTGTTGTATATTGGACAAGTGGTCGCTTATGGGAGGTGGTCGCTTACGAGAGGTGGTGCCAAAAGAGGGAGGGAATTTGGGAAAGGGAGTTGTTAAATTAAATGATCTTTTATTTTGGTTTTGATTTTAGACTATATCATTCAGTTGCTGCGTTGATACCAAAAAGTCAAAGTCACTGGACAATTGTACCTCTAATCCATCGCACGGGTCTCGGGCGACAACCCAAAAGTGTGGTGTTTTTTTTTTCAGTTCTGTTTTATTTCTTTATCGGTAGTCAACGTGCTAAGCCATCGTCGGTTAGAGCGATTTTCGTATGACCTTGAAAAATGGTTTCGATAAGCGTTCGTCATCTGTTTCATAAGCCAATGGACGAAAAGAGCAAAACATGCACTCTTCGTTTTCCCGCCAAAAAAAACCCTAGTATGGATAAGGCATTGTTCGATTGGCTAATCGTGTTGCAGTATGACGTCAAAGAGAAGGACCATTGATTTCTAGAAAGTTCTCAGGCAAGTAGTTTTTTTACGCGAGCGTTCGCTTAACCAACCAAAAGCCACGCACGTTTGCATCCGTTCGATAAACCAATCAAATCGCTCTATTTCCGTTCGTTTGTTGTTTCTGTTTTGTTCGCGCGTTTTCATTTCAAGGTCATACGAAAATCGCTCTAATCCTGGCACTGAATGTGTTGCATCAATTCAAAGCATCTAAGGGACTTGTCAGAAATTAGCAGGGGGAGGGGAGGTGGAAATTTTCAGTTAAGCGATGAAAACAAAATGACTCTCGGCCCTAGGTAAGGGTTTAAAACGTCTCGACCCTCGCGTGGAAAGCGTCCTAAAATTCTATGACCCTCCCATGAGTCCTAATTCTTACGCAGTGGTACAAGGAAATAATTCAGTTCTTTCAAAAAAGCAAACTTGTACTTTAACTGACCTATGCATGATGGATATGCAAGTGTTTCTTCTGTTGGCCGAAACAGGACAAAAAAAAGTTTTCGGCTTAATGGGAGGACGACAGTTTCTCCTTCACGACTATAAGAAACAAAGACAGACAATTTTCGAGAAAAAAAAATTAGACGTCTGAATTTTTTTTCAGTAGAGAACACTTCAAGTGATGCTCCAAACAAAGACAAGTCACAAAACAGCAAGCTATAGAAATGGGTCCATTAAAACCTTATCAACCACAATCAAGTAGGAGAAGTTGCCCGTTCTACACAAGAAAGATCAGGAAAATAATGATCAGTTAATATAATTGCACGAAAAGTGCACCCGACTCTTTAAGGCAACATACTCTCAGTCAAAAAGTAGCATTGAAATGTAAACGGAAGCAAAACAAGAGGAAGGCCAAGAAAGCAATAGAGAACAAAATGAAGGCTAACTGTAACTGATTATTAAGAGAACCATTACACCCCAGCGTAATGATAGTGATGCAGAGCCCATATGCCCCCTAGAACTATATAATGAAGGAATTAGCACTCTAAAGAAGAATCAGTTGCCTCAGTTACATTCAAATGCCTTCGACAAGGAACTGTTCACTGTGGCTGTAAAGGACATTATCAAGCAACCTTTAAGATTTACCATGCATGGGTGAGACTGAGGATGGTGATAGTGATGATGAGAATGATGATGATGCATATGTGATATTCATGATGGCAGTACTGCTGATGTTGAAACATGAGCTGTTAGTTTTATAAGTTGGGTTCCTACCCTGGGGGTACTGGAAGGTGGCTGCTTAATTCGTCATAAATTGGTAGTAATCCTTCGCAGAAACATCACTTCACTTTGAAACAAACATTCGATGGAGTAGTATTACTGGTCCACAATCAGTGCTCAACTTCTATCTCGGACTGTATTTTCCTTCATCATATTCTTGATTTAAAGCCAAAGTATGTGTGTCAAGCGCTTGATGCATGGCTGCTTAATAGAGGTAATAACAAACAAAACTCTCGTTGGGATGGCCAAAAGGTGGCTGTACATGTGGCCGCTTAATAATGGAGGTTGAACTGTATGTCAGGAAATAGTTGCATGTTTCATATATGGTTTGTATTCTCGTAAAACATAACATTGAAGCATCCCTTCGCGATCGTGCTGCCTTTTGTGACGCTCCCTCTTGTCCTGTCATTTTTTTCATAACCCTCCCTTTTGAAGGGCTCAAAAAACTGCGACCCTCCCCTATTTTCCACCTCCTCCTTTTCTCCTCCTGCTAATTACTGACAAGTCCCTAACTCTCTGGCAGACACCAAGGGCAATAGGTGCTTTGGGACTCTTTTAAATCCGAATCATTTTTTGAAAATGAAGTCGAAATTCATTGCGGTTTGAAAACGCTAAACAGAAAAGGAATTCATTAAGTCTTAATCTAATCTAATTTTTAAGAATACGAACGACGACAAATTCATGTTAAAACCCATTACGAAATGAATAATATTTCGTTTTTTTCGTGGTGTTTTTCTACAGCTTGATATTCCATATATCTTACCAGCTATCATATTAATTTTTGGTACTCATGTTCCCTTTTGTTTCTTAAAATCTCTTTGATTGGTGGTTTGTCAGAAAACTAAGGAATTTACCATGTTTGACCTTTTTTTCGACCTTTTCTTTCAGATTATAGCATGACATCAGTAACGTTTCGTCAACACAACGTTGCGAGCCTGAACAGGCAAGAAGCGTCAAGATGAAAATAGCGCCAGTGTTTTCATTTATTATCCTCTTAAACATACTTTCTTTTCTTTTCCGACGCATTCACTCCTTTTACATTGGGCCTGGTGAGTATGAAAGATCTTTGTACCTTGAATAATTTAAACTGTTAATGCGGTTGCTTTTTAGTACAGTAACCATGTGCATAACTTGCATTCGACCTGCTGTACCTCAAAAGGAACACGCAGTCAAGAACACATTGTCCAATTAATATTATTATATTCAGGATTTGTCTGCCTGAAATACTTCACGAAAATCCTTTTAAAAGTACCCAGTTAAACCGTGTTTACTCGTAAGTGTAAAATTACCTTGTCCACGCTTCCAGAATCTCAATCAAGCATGTTTTGGTCAGTTGATCCAATTTTAATCAGCCATTCTTTAGTATGCGTTAAGCTGGTTATCTTGAAATTTCAAGAGCTCAGACTCAATTTTGAAATTATAGCGGCTTTAATTACAGAGAAAAATATTTTAGCGATAAGAGAACATAAGGGATGTATTCGTAGCAACACTTTTGCAGACGCTCGTGTACTTAACAAGATTAACAGACTGAAGTGGAAACTAAATGGTGCTTTCAAGCTTATTTAGTAATGATGAAACATTTGAATGTATTATGTATTAGATTAAAAATATTACTGAAGTCTCATTAGTATATAACGGAAAGATTAGTTCGACATGTTTCGATCACAAAATTTGGGCGTACAAGAACTGGGGTGGAAAACACAATATTTGTTGTACCTAAACTAACAAACTTTGATAACATAGACGGCGGGATCGCTCACAGAAATTACAGACAGTGATGTACGTCATCCTTGCTCTGTCAACACGCGATCATTGCCCGGGGGTCATTGTCAATCGTACTGACCGCCCTGCATGATCATTACGTTTAAAACATTCATCTTTAATGAAGACGTACTTTTAACTGAAGTAACAGCCTTTCGTTATACAACTGTATATAACTATATCACTAGTACCAATCAACTGTGCAATATCTGTTTTGTTTTACGGTTTGTTTTAGTTTGTGTGTTTTGTTTATATTTTGCAACAGCGACAACCTGGAAGTGATAAGCATTTCTTTTATTGAAGCAGTGATAGCAGCTAACAATGACAGAAAATGATGTTGAATATAAACCTGTTCGCCGCAGACCCATTTAATTAGCCGGTCGCTTTTTTTTTTTCTGGATTGGAGCTTAAAATGAACTTCAATATTTTTTAGATGTCGTAACAAGACGGTATTTAAGAGTTAATGAGCCAAGTTTGTAATTAGCTTGTATATCAAATAATCGCATAAATTCTCATCATTTTCTCAGAAATTTTGTATTAGTCGCTTATAGCATAATAAGCCCCACCGATTAAGAAAAAAAACTAAAGTGATTGAATTACGTGCGAGCAATACAACTTGCTGATTACGTCCTCAATGAAATGATTTTCTTTGATCCCAGACATCATTTGGATATTTGTGCGTAGAATTTAGTGATTTTTTTGTATTTGGAAGAAATCCTGAGTAACCAGAGTAAGTGCGAGTAATACATGATAATATTTGCCCTTGGAGTCTATATTTCCAATTATTAGAAAAGGCGGCGTCTAACTAAACTGTTAACAGATAACAAATTAAATAATTATATTTTATGCTGTTTTAATATCAAATGTTTTGTTATTTTCATTCGTTTTTCATCATGTTCAAGCCCAATTTTGGACTGCAATACTTGGATTTTTCAGAATTGCAGTGTTTGAATTTAAACTAATTACAGGCACTTAACCCACATATTTTTTGCAGTCCGGGAGCCATGCATTTCTAAGAGGTCACCTTTTCATAGAAAATTTCCATATGGAATAACAATATGCGGTACGATGCAATCAGTAAGTAACAAATTAAAAGTGCCGTCATAAGGAAAAATCTGTTCTCAGAAACGTAAATTTCGTACAACTTAAACCTTAAATACTTTGTATGTTACAAAGCAATGTTTGATTTTCATTACCTTATGGGTACTTAATTTCGCGATTTTGGCGAGGCAGTATTTCGTGGGGTTTGATTTTCTATTGGCGATTTTCAACGGGTAACTATGAAAAAGGGCATAACTAAATTTCCCGATTCAAGGGTTCTCAATTTCATCTTATTTTTCAAAAAACACTGACATATTTGAAAATTAACTTTTGTGCGGTAAATTGGAACAAGCAAAACGCATATCTGAGAAATTAACTTGTAAGTGTATGGTAACGTTATTTCAAAGATACAACCAGTTGATTGTGAATGCATATCCTTTATATGTTGTCAGTTGTTATTACATGTTACCAAGACTGAGAACATAAGACTTTATGTTTTCTTGATGTCAATTATTTTTTTCTGTGCTTTGAATTTTCTTCATGGGTATTGTATTTCAAAAGGATATCTATTGGCTATAAATTGGAGATATTATTTTTCGATTTTTTAGAATCGCGAAAAACCAATAGCCAGTAAGAACATGAAATTTATCTGAAAGTATTTTTCTCTGAAAGTTAGTTATACTTACAATAGCCCTCTTTTATTTACTATAATTTCTCCAACACCTATGTCACATGAAAGAGGATAAGTGATCACGTGATTTATATTTTCTCTCGGACTTAAAAGCCATAGTTTGGTTCCCCCTCCAAACGATTATGCGTGTCACCATTAGTAGGGGAAGACTAACTATGATTTTGCGTCAGAATGTCGTCTTTTCAGTAGCTGCTCATTTGTTCCTTGGAAATAATATTTCGGTTTTCTTCAAAATCTAGTGAAGGCCGTTTGCTGTAATTTCGAGCCTCAAGGTCATGAGTAAAATGAGCTCAAGCCAAATAAAAGTACAAATCAGTAGCACAAGCAGCAAAATTTTAAATTTAAAAATATTTGACATCGAGAGCTTGGAAAATGGTAGGCTCGAGTCCACTGTCAAAATAACGGGTGGCCATTTTCACTGACACCACTGGTGCCCAGTCGCGACGGCGATATTACAATGACATTGATTATATAATCTTGTAGAGCTTATTACAGGCTGTCTTTTATCTTCTTATCCTTGCAAAAATATTATAACACTGGAAAAACCCGCGGAGGTGGTTCCACGTTCTCCTGCCTTACACCACGGTGGGGGGTATGGACGGGTTTGTATGAACAATGGTTACGTCACAGATCATTCCTACGATTAGTAATAATAATTTGTGGACATATTGTATTCAACGAGTGCAAACTTGAACAAACATAGTCAAGTTGTTAAGTGCGGCTCAGTTTAGTTTTCTTTCACTTTTTGCGCGATATTTGACGTTGAATAAAATAATGGGATATCACGTACTGAAGACTGCTGACAAGGACGAGGGTCTCAATCGGGTAAAACGACCAAAAGTTTAGTCGATAGCTGTAAAAATTGAAAAAATGTAACCGTTAGCCGTAAATAGGGTAAAAAAGAGTTAACTGTAAAAGAAATCGTTCCCTAGATTTGTTAATTCTAAGGAAGGTGCTTAACTCTCTTATGGTTACGTTATTTCATTTCCCGGCTACTTCGTCTTCGTACGCACGTCAGGCCAAGCGCCTTTTAGTTGTGACCTAGACCTAGCGAAACTGATCTGGCTTCTTGCTGGGGATTAAAATTTGCGATTTTCAGGTGTGCTCGTGCCCTGGAAACACTAGTGAAACAACGCCCAGGGATGTCACTGTTTATAAAACACGTTGCCAATAAACAACAATTCCCCGTTTTTCTCTGACGCTACGGCAGACATTGCCATGCCTAGTACCTGTTCAGCGTCTTCCCACGCTATCTCGGTCAAGGCATTTTGATGGCGTATCTGAGAAAAAACGTGCTCCCGAAAGGCATTGGCCACGTGGAATAATGAGGCCTATGGACAAGGCAACGCTATCATTAAAAGCACTGGACAAGGAAATTTTTTTATTGCACAGTTATTTTTATTGTTATTTTGTTATTGCACAGTTGCCCCCTTCCCCACCGACACCTCTTCTCCGATTTTTTTTGAGGGGAGAGGGTAGCTGTACACAAGCTATTTGAAATGGATAATTCATCTTCAAACTGTCCGTCAAAATTGACGGATAAAGTCAGGCAGATTGTTCATTCAACATTAAAACCATTCCATTTCAAATTATTACCTATCTGACGCGAATTATTTGACGGATAACCCACCTCTCACGAATAATCCGTCCCCAGTAAAAACGGCCATTTCTGTTATAAATGAATGCTCCCCCTGCCTTGAGTTGCGCGTTCGCGTTTCTTTTTTCACGAAGATTATTTTTAAATTGACTATTGACTATGCGTAAAATAATATTAGAAATGGAATATTTTATAAAAAGTATGATCTATCAAATGTTAAAATCTTTCAAAAGAATAGCGTCATTTTATTCCGAGGTAATCCTAAGACCTTTATTTTGCTTTGAAGATACAAGAATACAGGTTTATTAATATTTAACTCTTTGAAGCAAAAGAAATTAATCTTTAACTTTCTAAAACAGTAACTGAAAAAAATTAACCGATAGCTGTAAAAGAGCCAAAATTTTAGCCGATAACCGTAAAAGCCAGCACCCCATTGAGACCCTCAAGGACGGACTGGAGCAGCTATCATTGATTATAACAGCAGCGATCATTGATTATAACAGCAGCTTTCATTGATACTCGATCGTAATTAATATGAATCAATCTGTTATTAGAGTTTGGCCTCAACTTTATTTTATGCCCGATAGTCACGAGAGATAAAAAGAAAAGAAAACAAAATGAATAATTACTTGTGCCATAAACAATTTCCGCAAATAGCGTTTGTCATTTACGCTGTTAAAGTTGACGTCAAGTTCTCTTGAAACTTCAGTTTACTGTGGCATGTCTGGCGCATTATTTGCTAAATGTTATGGTAACTTCAAGTATGCATCATAATACATTTTTTTTGACATGTTTATCCCTTTTGTCAATGACATCAAAGCTTTTCATTTAAAAATTCAAAGGTCACATGAAAGTCATACAAGAAGCTTTTACGTTGGACCAGAAATCACCTTAACTACTTAAGTATGCGTAAATTAAATTTGCGTCGATGTGAATAAGTCCTGAATAAGAAGCTATTCAACACACTGTGGCTTAAGTATTCTCAAAGGCGCCGTACCCTTTTCTGTTACTTTAAACTTCATAAACAAGTATATCTAGTCCTTCAGTTTACTGTGGCATGTCTGGCGCATTATTTGCTAAATGTTATGGTAACTTCAAGTATGCATCATAATACATTTTTTTTGACATGTTTATCCCTTTTGTCAATGACATCAAAGCTTTTCATTTAAAAATTCAAAGGTCACATGAAAGTCATACAAGAAGCTTTTACGTTGGACCAGAAATCACCTTAACTACTTAAGTATGCGTAAATTAAATTTGCGTCGATGTGAATAAGTCCTGAATAAGAAGCTATTCAACACACTGTGGCTTAAGTATTCTCAAAGGCGCCGTACCCTTTTCTGTTACTTTAAACTTCATAAACAAGTATATCTAGTCCTTCTGGTCGGAGTGATACAGATTTGTCAGACTGCAAGAATAGTAAAGAAAACATTTTCTACAAAAGGACGAGCTCCATTGTGGATGATGTTGCGTAATGTATTCCAAAAGAGCAAATTACTTTCTCTTCTACTTCATGTCGGGCATCATCGTAATGAAACTTTATGGAGTATTTTGTGGAGGTTAGTAGTCTGTCAGTTTTTTCTATCGCAAGCCTTGATGTTAGTCTAATTTTGATTTATCTCAGTTGATCATTCCTTTTGTTTTGAGGCTCAGTTCACGTCTCATGATTGTTGTAGCTGGTGCCTCCAACATGAAATCGCAATGGAGTCAGTAATTCATATTATTTTAAGTTATGTTTTTGAGTTACTTAAGGTTAGATTAACAGCTTTTGACTGCTCAAAATCACTCTATGCACTTGGTTGCGTCTGTGTCGACGTAGTTAATTTTTAATTTTTTTCTGTTCCTTTTTTTCAAATTCATAAGCATAGTTACATGACCATACCCCAAAAACTATAGAAAAGCGAAGTGATCCAAGTGATAAGTTCCAATTTTCTTTTGTACAGGTGATGTAATAAACGACAGTCTTCTTCTTTGATGTCCTTAAGTATTTTATCATATTTAACAACACTTTGTCTTAACAAAGGCTCCCATTCAAATCTTTGAAGACGTTCTCGAACATTCCCCTTTTAAACGAAAGGCTCGAAAAAAGCGTTTCTTGTTATTTTATGATTCAGCTGTTGTTTCTGTTGGTACTATTAGACAACGGCAACTCTTACACCCGGGGGGTAAACAAAAACGTTTTATGCAGGAGGCTCTGCTACAAGGTCTAACCCTTACCATTTTAAAAACAATTTTTGACAGAAAATGTACTCCTTTTGTATACCTTCCATTGACGAAAGGTACCCCTTTTACACACCTAGTATAGACGTTAATGCACGTCCCTTTTAACTGCTATAAATGCATTGTCTTTTGAATGTGAATAAATCAAAGAACCAGAACGTTTTTGCGACTTTTTGCCAGCCATAACTTACATCTGAGAGCCCTTGTGGGTTACTTCAGACCGAAATGACAGATTTTCCCAACCTTTTATATCAACCTAAAGCCTGAATTCCGGCGGAGTCTCCCAGTAAAGGACATTATAAGGAATACCCCCGCGCTCGTACAGTAGAAATGCCACTTAATGTGTATGGGTCAGTGGACAACTGCTATGATGTGACTTTCCCCTTTGGTAGTACTTTCAAATGAATCTGTGAATTAATAACGGCAGTCTTGGGAATGAGAGCAGTAACCGGGTTAGGGTGGGGGGGGGGGGGGGGGTGGGGAAAGCTACTTTCAAGATTAGTTCACAGCCCTGCCTATTCCCCTTACTTTGGAAAAATTCCGTTTCGGTGCCTATGCCTACCAACAATCAGTATTACTGTTTCAATTTCCTTAAGATTGCTACAGACCTCTGGGAATAGCTGATGGTCGCATTAACGATGCTCAGATGGGAGCCAATTCAATTTTTAACAATAATACTACACTGTACGGACCTGGTCGTGCGAGACTGAACCGCACAGGTGGCTACCGAGCACAGCCAGGTTCCCAGAGTAGTCCAGCACTTACGGTTAACTTTCGCAAAGCTATGATCGTTACAGGAATTGCGACTCAAGGTTACTATGGTGGAAATATACAAGAGTGGACCAAAGGATACAATTTGGGATATACATTTGGATCAAATACACACTTCTTTAAGGAGAGAAACAGAATCACCACTAAGGTAAATTGACAATAAAAGCCCGAGAAAGGGCTGGATGCAAATGTCGTCTCGCTTACGTGTCCACAGTCAGGTCCAAAGCAAGATACAATTACAAATTTTGTTACCATCCTCAGTGGCCACAAAGTATCTAACAACTACAGTCTGTTAATTTGATTAGCTTTGATTGTACCTTAAATATACACAGAGAATCCGAAACCTGATCCGATCCTAGAGCACTCAGCACCTTTTCCCAATTTAGCTTAAGGTGTACATTTGAAATATAATGTACACAATGTTTAGTATATGACAGTTTTACAGATGCTTAAATAGACACATTTATTTTCAGCAATTTAATGGTAACGATGATAACAACACTATTGTCCTGCACTATGTTCCACTGCCAGCGATGCTCACTTCTATCCACGTGATTCCGACTGAGTGGAAGAACAACTTTGCTATTCGACTTGAACTTTACGGCTGCATCGCAGGTAAGTATTGGTTAGTTTGATTCTTCAAGGAAATGCCGGTTATGATACTCTTGTTAATAGGAAATGCAAGTTACTCGTATTTTGAAAAGTACAACTGGATTCGGTCGCGCTCCGTTCCCACCTAGTCATCCCGATTCTCCAGAAAAATAGACGGTAAGGCTGGTAAAGTTATGATAATTCATTATGAGAGAATGTTGTCTCTTATTTTACAAGCAGTTATGCACACAATCCTGATTGCATCGAAGAAATGAAAAAAATGAGTACATGGTGATAAATCTTCCTTCTTCATGATAAAAAAATGAGAATCATTTTCTAAACTACCATGAGATTCGTACTTGGTTAGGATTCCTTGTTCCTCTGTACGCCATGATTTACGGAACATTTACCTTTCAGATGGAAATGAGTGCGAAAGTATTCCCTGCCAAAACAATGGAACTTGTTGGGAAAAGATCCGAGGCTACCAATGTAACTGCTCTGCTGGATTCAACGGCACGAACTGTGAGATAAGTACGTTTGTGTCTGTCATATTTTCTGTTAACTTCTTTTGGAAATTAATAATAATAACAATAATAATAATTTACCAATTTGTATAGCGCGTATTTACATGTGCTGAGCAATAGCGCTTTACAATCATATGTTTAAAAGAAAACGAAAATACATTACCGTGAGAATAAAATAAACTAAGTTAAAAACTATAAAAAATACTTGTTAACAAAATAAGTTTTAAGTCGAGATTTAAAACTGTTAAGTGATGTTGCTTGACGAAGCTCCACAGGTAGCTCATTCCAGAGTTTCGGAGCTGCGGCTGAGAATGATCTTGCTCCCAAGATTGTAAGCATCTTTCTCTTGGTCTAGTAAGAGCTTACCAGTAGACCTAAGATTATATAATGAATTCGATCTTATACTAATAAGATTGCTAAGATAAGTTGGCGCTTGGCCATAAATACATTTTAAAGTCAAAAGTAAAATCTTATAGTCAATACGCAAAGAAACCGGCAGCCAGTGCAGCTCATAAAGCGCCGGTGTAATGTGAGAAAACTTTCCAATGCCAAGAATAAGTCTTGCTGCTGCATTTTGTACACGCTGTAATTTAGCGATCTGCACCTTTGGTAAGCCAAACAATAAACCATTACAATAGTCAAGACGGCTGGTTATAAAGGCATGAACCAAAGTAATTAAAGAATCTCTCAACAGGTATTTCTTAATACGTTTCAAGTTATGTAAATTCCTTGTGCATGACGATTCTTTGTTTATGTTACAGGTCAAAATGAAATTCAGGTTAACATTTTTTAAACTAGGTTGATTCTCAATTCAGCCTAGCCCTAATTCATGAATAATCAGGACTAGGAGACAAAGAAAATTGAGAATCAACCAAGGGTACTAAAAAATATTAACCTGAATTTAATTTTGACCTATAGCATTTACACTTTACTAGTCTCATTGACTATTATATTTTATATAATAACTAACTAAAGATAGTAAGCGCGTTCTGATTGGTAAAAAACCTATGGTTTAATATTGTGCCGGAAATTTCATAGAAAATTTAAAGTTATTTTATAAACGCCATACCCATAGAAAGTGTGGTCTATTGCTTAAATATATAGAGACCTTGAGCATCTCAAAACATGAGTCCCACAGGGATGTCAGCGAGCATTCACCACGCTCGGCTTAGCTCTTATCAGCGGTGGTACTTGTAGCTTTTACTATTTCTAGCTGTTAAAATCTTTTCTTTCCTTAGACATAGACGAATGTGCTAGTGATCCTTGTCTTAACAATGCGACGTGCTCTGACCAAGTGAATGACTACTGGTGTCACTGCTTGCCAGGGTTCTCTGGGAAATCCTGTGAGACTGGTATGTAGTAGCAGCAAGAGCGTCTTATAATCTGTATATTCAGGGCTATTTAACATAAAACAGAAAGACAAATATTATTTTATAGTTCAGGTTTTAAGTCTCAGTTCCGTATCAGTTAAGGATTTTTAATTGACGATTTCTTGCAAAGCCAGTTCATGCACACAATCCGCTAAGGGGTCACCACTGGTGTACCTCAAGGATCGCTACTAGGACCATTGTTATTTATCATTTTCATTAATGATTTTCCCAAGCCTTCTAGGTATTTCTCTACTGGATTATATGCAGATTATTCATCTTTGACAGCTTCTGAAAGCGATCTTGACAGGTTACTATGTGAAGTTTATAATCCAGTTGTCTATGTAGTAATAGGCTGACCTTAAATTTGACTAAAAACTAAGTAACCTTATTTTTAAGCATCCGACCAAAAGGAAAATTACACCTTCCTTTTACCATAAACTGTTGCAAAAGTCTGTTTAGAAAAATCTTCTTGTGTCAAATATCTCGTTGTGTATATTGATTGACACCTTAACTGGCATGACCTTATTGACTACATAGGTAGCAAAATTTGCAAAAATCTGAATATAACGGGTTAAGTTAAAGCATTACGTTTCAACTGCAACACTTATTAGTCTGTATACTATATTCTCTTATGTGTCCTTATCTTACTTATGTGTGTATACTGTGGGGAAATAATTATAACGCTCCTCTTTCTCAAATTGTAAAATTGCAAAGTAAAGCAGTGTTCGTATTATCAATGATGGTCCTTTGTAATGGATTCCGAATCAATAAATCCACACTGTGTCCTTAGGCTTTTTTAAATTTCCTGATATTGTTGAACTGAAAACATGCTTGCTTTGTTGTGATTATTTCTATCATGAAATTAGGTTCCTAATTTACCCGTTTCACAAGCAGTTGGGGAAATAATTGTAATACCCGTTATGCCTCTTCTGATCAAAAGCTTTACCCTCATCTCCAACTAACTTAACAACCGGTCTGAGATAAGCCAACTAGAAAACCTTTTAAAAAGGCACTTTTGCATTGGCATCTTGCTCAATTAGACTAGCGAAACATCTATTATTATTCATTTCCACGTTTTCCTACATCGTTCTTTAACTTAAATCACTATTTATTAGAACCTTAAAAAATATCCTATATTACGTTATTTTAGGGGTAATATAAGTTGACCAACAAAGGAGACTTTTGTCTGATTGGTTAATCTCATCTGTGTTTTCATTGGTCAATCTGCTAAAAGTGATTCTAAGAGCGGGAAAGAACGCGAAGGTGAGAGGCAGCTTTGGAGGCGTCGGCTAAGATTTTCTCTCATTCAGATTGATAGTCTGTTTGTGCAAAAAGGAACCCGTTTGAATGGAAACTGTTTCGTTTCCCGAAAACATAGATTGGTACTTACTTTTTGTGGCAGATGCTTCGTACTAAAAAGGGAAATCGTGGCGAGTTATCGACGGATCAATCCAACCGCAGTGAGTCAAAACCTACCGTTTTCGGCGCAACGAAACCCGCGAGACCTGGAGGAAAATTCCGCCTTTCAAGAAATGTCCGTCATTTTTACCAGAGTTTTCAGCACAGGAATGAATTACTGTTAAATAAAGTAAAACTGTGAAAGGTTTGAACCCAGGAGTCATTTCAAAAGTAGGTTGAGTTTGATCGTCCGGGTTAACGTAGTCCTGAATAGGACTGTTGTTGACAGTGACTGACGTTTCGACAACCTGTGCGGTAGTCATCTTCAGAGTCAAAGTGAGTTGTATCACGTCAGTAGATGGTATTATATACTCTGGTTATTGATCTGATTGGTCAATAAAGTCAAGATGTTATTGGTCGACTGTCAGTGAAGCCGCGATGTTATTGGCTATGAAGACTCGTAATCAGTAATTGGCGCGTTTCGATCCGTCTATTGTCACAGTTAAGCAGTCGTCTATTGTTAGTCAAAATTGTCAGTTCTCCAGTCGATCTCTCGTAGTTAGTTTCGCTTCATCCCGTCAATAAGTCGTTTGTACGGCGCTGGTTACTGTTGGCTACGATTCAGTGGCGTCTGTTCTAAGTTAGTGAACCAGCTTTCCAAAGTAAGACGTTGATGGTAGTCTGTAGAATACGTTATACATGTCGCAGAGTCCCAGTCAATTTGATGTTTCGTCTGTAAATGATGCTCAGCAATGTGATTGTTGACGTCACCATTCCTCGTTGCTCGTTTGTGTTCGGTCAGTCGCGTGCTAAGGTTTCTGCCGGTTTCACCAATGTAAGAAGCCTGGCAGTCGCAGCATTTGATCTTGTATACTGCTCCCTGTCTGTCCTCCGGTTTGTCTTTGTCCTTGACATTAGTAAGCAGGCGTCGTAAAGTGGTTATGGGTTTGTGTGCAACACGTATATTGTAAGGTAAGTTGTTGTACAATGAAAACGTGTGATTTTCAACGTAGTGATTATATTTTGACCAAAACAGCGGTAAGAGCCTATTCACTGACGCTGTGGAAAATTTGAAAGTACATGACAGTTAGCATGCAACTCACTAATAGTAGCTTAGTTCAGCGAAACGATGTTTGATGGTCACCAAACCAAGGCAAAAGTGCAAGAATATAATTAGAAAGTCATTTTTCTAAAAAAATAAGGTGGTTTCATTGATAAAATTGCAACAATTTTCCAAACACTTTCGTTTACGAGAGTCAACACCAAGCAGAAGGGGAAAAATTCACAGTTTTCAGAAAAACTTGTTCAAGTATCCGAGACTTTTGTCGTTGGCTTCGGGACAAGAAATCACTTTTGTTAGAGATAGTTTATTAATCGACGAAGAGGCTTGTGCAAATAATCTGCAATATAAAGTGGCATGGCACTTAAGAAAAGCGAAAACGTTTTATCTTCTCAACTTGAAAACTACCAAAATGGCGTCCTAGGACTATTTTTAGAGTTTCTAATTATGTTGACAGTGTCACTAATTTTAGTGTCTTTAAGTCTTGGCCCTGAAAGAGTACAAAATTTCAAATACTATTTGGTATCGTTTCGATGCTTTGCTTTGATTTGCGACGAATAATGAATGTTTGAATGTTGCGTGCATGGAATTTTAACGAAAGAGAGAAGAAATTTTCTTGTCATTAGGACAATTTTCAGCCAAAAAGTCCATTTAGAGTTTGTGGGACGAGGATCGCGTTTAACCGATAACAGACGAGTAATGGAAGAATTAATAGAGCGAAAAATAATGAGCGTTTAACTGGCAAGGTGTGGGCAAACCGGTATTGAAAATGAAAGCGGTCGCTGATAGAAAACGCACTTGTACTGTCGCCTTGCTTATTCATACAAGATTGTGGTCTCTAGGGCAGCGCTTATTGAGAACAATCGCGTAGACGAATAGGCCACTTGCACTAAGAGGTCACGTGACCAATGCTTCCTCTAAACAATGAGTTGGAATCTTGCTGATGTCCAAAATCGACAAAGCAAATAAGAATTATCTTACACTCAAAATTTGAGAGGAAACGCATTTAAGGGAGTTATTTTATGGCTCTTTGATTTTGCAGCAAAGTAGTATGATTTGTATTGGCCGCCATGTTGGAGGGCATATTCTTGCCCTCCAACATGGCGGCCAAACCTACTTTTTGCTTATATCTTGTTAAAAGTTTGATAGTTACCCTCAGATGTGCTGTAAACATTACCACATCATCTTTTCAACATTTTTCTTGAAGTTTAAGTGCAAAATTTGCGTTCAGAAAGAGGTAATTCATAATTTTAAAAATCACATTTTGGTCACGTGACCAGATACAAACTTACACATTTTAAGAAAATGGTGCGGTTTGAAAAACCAAATCACTATTATTTTGTTTAAGATATGACCCCCTAACTGATTTTCGAAGGTAAATCATATAACCTTCATTTTCATAAAAACGATGTCACATTGCCTCTTAGTGCAAATGGCCTATTGAGTGTGGGAATTTAATTTATAAACAAGGAAGATAAACACACACTCTGAATATGACGAAAGTTATCAACATCAGGTAAGCTAGCTTAAATTTTATGTACATGAAAACGTAAACCGTGGCTCTACTACAGTCTACAAATAAAAATAACACTCGAATCCCGTTCAAGCGTAGATTTTTTGTGAGCTTTCAGGTTTTTTTCACAATTGCTTAAAAGTTTCTGGATTACAAAACCGCATATTTGATCGTTCACGAGTTAAATCTTTCTCCATACATTCAAAATATACATGACATAAATTTCACATGTATTTTACTTTCATTGTCCTGTCCTGGATAAGTTTTAAAAAGCTTTGCCAGTTGTTTTCTTTCAACCTCAATTTTTTTGCAATGCTACCAATTTCATATATTTATTATAAACCTCTCTTTATTGACACTAAATAACACAACATTATTACTGTGTCAAAATTTCCAACATTTGTTTATACTAGTAATGCCTAATAATACATTATTCAAAATGTTTTTCAAAAATTTGTTTACATACTTTTTCATAAATTGAATTTTAGCCACCTGCTCCATTGTAAGAGGATAAAGAGGCTGAAGTTTATGCAAGTTTTTTCACTCTTACTATGAATCTTTGTTTATGTCCATGCATGATAAACAAACAAAATGCTGTGGTTGTGTGACCAGCCATTCTCAGCAAATTGGGCAACCACCCTGTTTGGCCTTAACTGACCTATGAACTAGCAAACAATGTTTGAAATACTTCACTTCAGGTATCGAAAATGGGAGTGTTCTTTTCCTTCCAAGGAAATCTATTTGAAGCCAACCAAGTCTAAAATTTTTCAGTGTTTTTATCATGCACAAAAAGGTTACTTCAATTGCACCTTCTTACCTGTCTTTAAATAGACAGGGCTTTTATTACAAACTGAAACAAGGAAAAATAACTATTAGCAGGGACAGCAGGGTTAGGGTCATAAGATGCCCATGATGTTCTGTTTCCTTTGCCTCAAGCCCTTAACCTACACCATTTAAAAATGATAGATGATGTGATTGCTTTCCATTAAAAGCCATGAAAACTTAATGCACAGTACTATATTTAATGAAAGGTCTCAATAACAATATTATAATGGCCATTACTCAATTTGAACAAACAAAATAATATAAAACAATACTGTGATTATTTTTACTGAAACTAACATATCAAAAGAATATATGTACATCACAGTAAGGTTCAATTATACATGCCTCAAGGTTAATGTCTCTTCCTAATTGTAAGGGAAATAATTGTGAACATATGGTTTTACATCAGTCAAATGCAATTCGAGCGACTTGGAACCTTGCTGGGAACTAGCAAATTCTGTGCATCCCAGGGATCAAATATTTGACAACCCTGGGACAATCCCCCTTCCCCCTGGCTTTAAACACGCACTTCTGAAATCCAAACATAGCTAAAATTTTACAAGAAAAATGCAAGCAGGTTGGCTTCTTTGTCAAGGTCAAGAAAAAACTTGAAGAGGTAGTTATTGGTCTTTCTCTTGATTTTAAATATGTATGTTTCATTGCTTTTGAGGCCAGAACTTTTGCTGGTGAGGTCAGGAGTGAGTAGCATGAGTTAACACGTTTTATTTATTGAACGACTGACAACCTAATGACAATTATTTTTTTATTGCTGAAAGACGGCAGTTCATTTTGGGTTCCTCCTTTAGCATAAATATTTACAACTGGTTGCATCTCTTTGAGTAAGCACTCAGTTATACATCTACTGACAACAAGTCTGCTTTTGTTGTGAACAAAACAATTGTAAATAATTATTACAACACTACAGCTGAACACTAGAGAAGCGTGAGTGAGGGGTGTTAAGCCAAGGAACTCGTGCTTTGCAGCCTCTACGTTGCTACATGCATCTTCGAATGTGCAGACGGTAATTCACCACCTGGCAACAAACAGAGAAACCGCTTCAAACTCAAATAAAATTCAACAGCTTTTTAGAAAAGAACAACACACTATGCAAGGGACGAATGCTAAAAAGGGAAGGTACAAAACTCGGACCGGGTCGACTCTTTCACACATAGAGAAAACAATCAGTTTTATTATGTAGTAAGCAATAAATTCGGATTCATTGTTGGAGCTTTTTCTGTCTTTACCTGTTTCTCTTTCGGCTCTAGGACACGACGTTTGTTCGAGTTGGTCGGACTTAGAGCGCACCACTCTGGAGTGTTTCCTCTTGCGTAAAAGACATGCCGTTCTCCTTAGGAGGATTACTGTAGCATTTCGTACATAAGAATTCCTTCTCAGCTGATGTACCTTGTTTTAAAACGGGTTTTTTTTTTGCGCACTTTTGGCCAACATTCAACAAGCTTTACAAGGCATCGTCACGTTGCAAAAAATTGTCCTCTATCGATTTGCAACGAAGTCCTCTTTCTTAGGCCAAGGAAAAAACACCCTGTCGATTAAAACAGTCCTTGAAAACCTTTTCCGCTATTTGTCATATGAAAATTAACAACTCTTGCTAGAAATTCTTGAAGGAACGAACGATCGAAGGAGAACTTCAAGAAACTTTCCGACTAGCAGCCATCTTTGTTTACTCTCTGGCGCGCGGTAAGAAGACTGAACACTAAAGAGCAGTTCTCTGTAAGAATCAAGCAAAGTGGGAAATAAAAAATTTTGACCTCCCCTCAAATTTTGCATGCAATTAGATATTGTGGGGGGATGTCTAAAAATGCACTTTGTTTGGGTTGCTACTTTATTGTTGTCATGGTAACACCAATTGTTTGGTGGTGGCAAAATATCTAATATTTAATTCAGAAACTGTTGTAAAAAGTGCAAAATGTGTAGCTCTGTTTCTCAAGTCCATTAAAACGCTACAACCCACGACTTGAGGCAGATATAATATCATCATTCTAGTTTACATTTGTGTATATTGCTCTTTATTATATCAAATTTGCGTGTCGTAAACGGTTATACATACAGTTTCGGCCATTTGAATTGATGGCTAAAATATGAGTAGAGTAGGAAGTCAACTTAAGTCAAGTACCTTTCCAACATTTACTGCGCTCGTAAGTTTGCAGATAGGTAGAAACATCGCGATTACTTTCACTAAGAAAACATAATTTGGTTTTACGATCTGAGCAAGGTAGGGATGTAACCTTCGATCAGGCGGTCCTTTTTCCCATTAGGGACCTTAAGATCCGAGGACGGCGGATGTCTACGACGGCGGGGGGAAGTTTGAATGCGTGTTTACCTACTTCCGGTAGCCGTCCCACGTAAATTCCCGCGTAGCTGTGTTGTCTGAGACGTCAAAACAACTAGTTTGCCGTTTCGTACAAAACGTGAGTAGATTGCTGTGTTTTTTTAAAATATCTTTTATAATTTTTGAATATTTTGCGCATTATGGAGTCAATAATGTTTTAAATTCGTTTGCTTCTCTTCTAGGACCTGATTTTTCAGACAAAAAACATGTTATTTTTCTTCTCCACTGAACAGGTCATGGCTGCAATCCGCACGAGTGCCAAGAAGATTGCTCCGTAAGTTCTGTTATTTTTTTTTCTTCACGTTTTGAACAATGAATGTATTTACGCTCAGTAAATGATCATCTCTCGATTATTTATGTTTGTGAAAGTGTCTTGCATTTGCGGTAAACAAAAAAGGGTTCTGCTTGTAGTAAAAAAAAAAAAAAAAGACAAACAACATGCAACATGCAACAATAACAAAAAGAAATTAAGCGTTTATAACATTTCATTTTTATCTTTAGAACCAACATGGAGTGGACTGAACAACATGACAATTGTCTTTGTCAGGAGATTCTCGTTCTTAAACCATTCAAGGCAAAGAAAGGAAGCATAGCAAGGGGCCAAATTTGGGATAAAATAGCGAACAATCTGAACAACCTTGAACATCCCCAATTCAGAGTGACGAAGCGATCTGTCAGAGAACGATGTACGCTTTTGAGCGACAAATTTAGAGCAAAGATGCGAGATGAAGAAAAGGCAAGTGGAATAGATACGGATTTGAGTGACGTTGAAAAAGCACTTGAGGAGATAGCAGAAAAAGAAGCTGTGGTTGAAGAAACAACGCAAAATGAGAAAAAGAAAGTCGATAGTGCCAAAGAAGCGGAAATGAGAAACAGAGCTCTAGAAAACCTTGGAGGGACACAGAAAAGACAAAGGAAAGATGAGGTAGAGAATGAAACAGCAGCAAGAGCAAAACGTCGAAGAAGTGGAGGTGACACAGTGGCATATTTGCGAGAAAAGAACGACCTCATGCAGAAATGGAAAATGGAAGAAATGCAGCTACAGAAGCAGCGACTAGAGGCTGAGAGTAAGAAGGAGGAGCAATCAAAAAAGCAGCACCAGGATTTGATGCAGGTCATGCTGCAGCAAAGTAAACAACAACAAGAACAGATGCAAAATTTTCAGCAGACGTTCACCTTAATGCAGCAGCAGCAGTCGCAAATTATCGTAAAACTTCTATAGAAACAAAACTAAGTCAGGGCCTGATTTTGCATTGTGCAATAATGTAGTTTTCAGGCATATGTTTCGTGATTTTGTTTTGTACACTTGTTTTTATTAATTGTTAGGTTTTCCATGTTATTTCAGCTTCATGTTCAGACTTTTTGATTCAAATAAACTTGATTAAAGACTTAATGTTACAGACACTGGACGTTTTGTGTTCCTGATCAAGCAAAATAATCGTGAATAGTAGGAGGGTCCAAAGCAAAATACTCCGAAGTTAAGTTGCCGTACATACAGGTTAAGGCGTTTCGCAGAATGGCAGCCACAATGTACATTTTGTCAACTGCACTAAGTGAGATCTTCAAATTTTTCTTAAAGTCTAGAAATTTAAAATAATTTACAATGTCCCCGAAAAGCCACTCTACAGACATGCGAACGGAACTCATGGCTTTGTTGTATAGCTCCATTTGCGGTGTAAGTCCCACACCTCTGTAAGGTACCTGGAGGTGAACACGCAGAGGATATGCCGGGTCGCTATAGAGAGCCATTGGTTCTCTTGTTGTTGAGGACGCATGTTGCTCGAGATCTTGTAGAAGACCAGAATCCGCCAACATGGCTGAATCATGCCTTCTGCCTTCTAAAATAAGATCAACATAAGTTATATTGTAGTTTATGACTGGCATGAAATTTTCAAATTCAACCAAGCAGCTTCAATTATAAAACTTACCTACTGGGCCATACATGTTGGCTATCATACCATTGGGTAGTGCCACAGATTGGAATTTTAGACCATGTACTCGCTTATGCCCATTGTACACAATCCTTTGGTTTTGGTCAGGTCGACAAATTGGCCGTACTGTTCCGTCTATAAAACCGAAACAGTTGTGTAATGGACTACCGTTTTGCTGAATTGCACGAGCGTAGGTTTCGAGAAGTACTGGGTTCAGGAGTGTATCATTCCACTGAGTTATTCTGTGATTATGTTCCTGATAAATTGTGTCCACAACAAGGCTGGAAATCATACTTAGCTCTGGAACTGGGCGGCCGAATCGTGGGATTAAATCACTGAGTCTACATGGGTACGCAAACCTTCGAAGTGCGATACACAACCCTTCAATTCCATCGCACATTGTTCCTTGTTGACATATAAAGTAGTTAGGAAGATGTAGGGCCTCAGAAAGAACGGAAAGGTCACTCTTATGAAAACGAAACTCGGATAAACACTCACTGTCATCCATATCATTAAGGTTAAATTTTCCATAACATTCATAAGGAAAATCTGAGTTTTTGGATGCGTTCACGTCATAAAGAAGAAGGAACTCGTCCTCTGATATATCGCCATCATCAAAACTTTGCAGAAGAATGCTACGAATCTGTCTGAAGGAAGCTATGACTGAGGTACTTTATGATAAAAATCGAAAATATGTAAACAAAGTCGCCCGCGCCTTCGACTTGGTCTCTTAAGGATAATTTTCGCGCCTTGCGACGGCAACATCTTCCCAGTCCCCCTCGGTCATGACAGCCGTCGCAGACATCCGCCGCCGTCGGATCTTAAGGTCCCTATTATTATCTCCAGGAGGGGAAGGGAAAAGGATTTTATTTCTACCGGAAATTGTTTATGTTGCATTGATTAACACCGCTGGCCAGGAGAGGTTGCATGTTCACAGTGATGTCAACGAGTGTCTTGTCAGCTTTGTAAGCTCAGTTTTCGACTTGAAGTTTCGGATTATATCAAATACGTTTGCAATTCCTATTTTTGGACTAAAACCTAACGAGGTTTAACTCTCTCTGGAGCGACTGATGGCATCTAATGAAGAAATACTGCGTAAATGCAAAGTGGAATCGTGCGTGTTTACACGATGTGGCTTGGCTTGCCAGGGACTTGTGCAAGACTTCTGTATCGGCTTCTGTATCACTTTACAACTTGCTGTAAGTGACTGAGTGGACTTACAATGGTTTACATTGGAAAACAGCACAACCGGACACATGAGAATGGTTCGAGAAACCGAGTGTTCGTTGAATGTAAATGCTACGCTACAAGCGGTGAAGTGGAAAAAACCGTAAAGTAAGCCTTATTTTGATCGATATTGTTTAGAAAAATGAAAGCCAGTAATGATTTTTTGATCATAAAATGACTCAGTACATAATATTCTTTGATACTGAAGGTAGTCTCAGTGTTTTAGAAATGTTGTTGGCGAGTAGATAGATCGTCAACTGCGATGAAATATACAAAAACTGAAATTTGGCGTTTGTTCGTTAATTGCCTTTGCAAACAGGAGAGCCCGCCCCGCAGAGATTTTTACAGACTTAGTAACTAGGATATCTGTGTAAACTGTCTGCTTAGTTTTAGCTCTGGAACTGATGTACTTTTGGAGAAATTCAGGGAAAGGATAACCATATTTTAGCCATCAACTCAAATGGCCGAAACTGTATAATGTATAACCGTTTACGACACGCAAATTTGATATAATAAAGAGCAATATACACAAATGTAAACTAGAATGATGGTATTATATCTGCTTCAAGTCTTGGGTTGTAGCGTTTTAATGGACTTGAGAAACAGAGCTACACATTTTGCACTTTTTACAACAGTTTCTGAGTTAAATATTAGATATTTTGCCACCAACAAACAATTGGTGTTACCATGACAACAATAAAGTAGCAACCCAAACAAAGTGCATTTTTAGACATCCCCCCACAATATCTAATTGCATGCAAAATTTGAGGGGAGGTCAAAATTTTTTATTTCCCACTTTGCTTGATTCTTACAGAGAATTGCTCTAAAGATTCAAACCGCCAATCAGACCAAAGTCTCCTTTGTTAAGTTGACCTGGATGTGGCCCTCTCCTTTCCATTCTTCATTCTTTCTTCTTTTTGTGACAAACGTATCTAAATGTAATGATCTTAACTGTACTTTATCACATATTGTAAACTTTTTATCACTCAAGCTCTAACGTTTGTCTCTGATTTATCTTGTACTTTATAATGGTCTGGACAAAATAAAATGAAATGAAATAAAATTAAATAAATCTAGAGTTGCCACAGGAGTGAAAGAAATTAGACTATTTAACTATTTGCCGACGACACGGATACTCAGTCTGTTGATTTCGGTGAACTCGGTTTAACCTCAGTATGTATCTTTGCGTTTTGTCTTGCAGAGATTAATGAATGTTTCAACAATCCATGTCGTAATGGTGGTACATGCACAGATCTTGTGAATGGTTTTATGTGCAGATGTCCTTTTAAGTTTGCAGGATTATGGTGCGAGAAAGGTGAGCGTTATAATCATGCATTTGCCAGTACGATCTAACAATCACGTTTTTATTTAGAATTATTTTGAACCTCAAGTAAATCGGATTTTCCTCAACCCCATATTGGAGAAATGGAGTTATCCTTTTCATCGCCGATTTGTAGGCGTTGGCTACCATCTAAAAATGTGACATCTGCTTCAAATCTTTCTTCAAATTTCCCATCTGTTCCCCTTACGTTTAATTGACAAAATCTACTTCAATGTTTGGTTTTGCAGAAACTGGATTCTTCCTGGTTGTTTGGCTAAACCTGAAGAACATGACATTCACCTTTCCTCTTGCGAATCAAAGTTCCACTCAGTATCAAAAGACAGAAAAGGAAGTCCTCGATGCGGTATGAGTAAAAATATTCTTAATCACAGTACATTGATATAAACACCTCCACTACTATCCTCGTGTAAGTGGAACAAACTTGCTCCATCTAGCAGTCCGGTTTTTCGTGACCGATCGGTGTTTTGGCGAGAAATAGTACCTGAATCGCTTTTGTCAATACCAGTATTATTAACATCAACTTTGGTCGGACCATTAATACATTTAAAAATGCCACAGTCATTCTTTTTCAGCACTTGAGATATACTTGTTCCCTTGTTCTCCCGTTGCATTGGCAGTTAAGCTGAGGCACTTCCACAAAATCTACCCAAATCCATTTTTGCACTTAAACAACGTGCATGTTATTTCTATGAACAGATAGACAACATGCTGATTACAGAAAAAGGCCATTTCTTTGGATCCGCTTTAAGGATGTTCAGGTAGGTATGCCATGCTTGATGAGTAAACAAGTTTTAACCACATAAATGACGGGTTTGTGGGAAGGATAAATTAACAAATTGTACAAAATTGTGTTGTTCCCAAGGGGCAGCTATTGAAAAAGTGGTACAATGTTTTTCTTGCAATTTTGTGTTGATAATTGGTGTTTTTTGCGTTGTAAGGCTATGGAGATTGAGTGGGTTGCTATAGTATTAGGTTAATGAGTATGCTATTGCTAGGATTTATCATGTTTTGCCTGGAACCGGCTTTTTGTAACCATTGTTGCTTCGATTAAGATATTTTACATTTTAGTTTGTGTTTCAATAGTTGTTGCATTGTTTCGTATCAGTCCATCAGGCACGCGTTCAGTGACGGCTGAAATCCTTCTCAGTACTACGAGGAACAGCACAAATCACATGATTAGTGTTATCACTCAGAAACTTAAGACTCATGAGGGCATTTTTGAAAAGACGTCCAAGTCTTTTGAAAACAGAGGTAGGCATAGATTATTGTTCTTTACACAGCCATTATATCTCCCTTTCAGAGAAATCAGAAGAATTTCCCATTTCTAGAACATCGAAACAGTTTATAAGTTACAAATCAACAAGAAGGTCAGAAGGGTCTTTAGATTCAAAACCATTCTTCCTCATTCTTGCTTGCTTTACATGTATCTATGTTTTCAGAATCATCAACAACGTGATCCTTGTCTCGAAATAAAAATTTGTTAAATTTGCGACTGGATGCACCAAAGAAAACAGTTATTCTAGACTTATGCTACTACCAATGTTTGTCATTGACCCTTTTTTATTTTGTAGGCAATCCCTCTTGCAGTCCTCCCAACATTACGATGTCACTTTCCAAGGACTTTGCAAAGCCAACTAAAATGAAAAGATCAGAAAATTTCAAATTTCAAGTGGATTTCGGAGTCGATTGTAGGGGTTCCGGTGTTATTCGAATAGTATATAACATTGAGAAGTACGGCATTGATTCTAACTCTGGATCGTATAAAAGAAAAGAATACACAATAGGCACCACTGTGGGGGACTTAAATGAAACAATTATTGGTAAGAGGTTCGATTACGGACTTTACTACGTCAAGCTTTCGGGATCCATTGAAGGAAAGGACGAAACTAGGGTTAATAGCTTTGGTTATGTAGAAGTGACATCCACAGCGTTGGTTGCTAACATAACTGGTGACACCCAAGCATCTCAAGGTATTAATAAAATAGTCACCCTTAATGGCTCACAGTCACATGATCCGGATGTAGGGAAAGGAGACTACTCGGGAATAATTTTCTCTTGGTTCTGTAGAAGAGATTATGAGCATTTTCCGAATGATACTGCCTCACTTCCCGTCGTCCGTCCTTCTTCCGGGTCAACTAAAGTTTCACCTGACCAAGGCGGCTGCTATGGCACCGGGGTAGGAACGCTCGAATCAAGACCTGGAGCTTCGTACATTGTTGGTCTTGATATCGATAAGATGAAGGGAGATCAAGGTTACGTTATAGTGCTGGTCATGACTAAGAGGGGACTA
The DNA here is from genome assembly GCA_038088405.1 of Porites divaricata. NCBI lineage: Eukaryota > Metazoa > Cnidaria > Anthozoa > Scleractinia > Poritidae > Porites > Porites divaricata. The sequence goes on from JBBMOI010000007.1 coordinate 13,128,630, forward strand.
ACAATCACCGCTGCTCATCGTCTTCGACTTAAAGAGGAGATTCACTTGCAGATATTGTAAGTAGCTTAAACAGTATTAATTCAAGCGAATTTCATCACGAGTTCCTCGTCTGTTCGTGACTTGCTTTTAATGGCGTCCATGCTGGCGAAAAATGGACTATGAAAGAGGACTGCTAATAACATTATGCATAGTGATTTAGGAAATGAGAAAGCTTTGCTTTGATATCTAGAGAAGAAACGCTTTACCATGGAAAGTACCTTCCATTCTCTGTTAACAATGTCAGGTGAAAATGTCGCCGTCATCATTTAGTATTCACCGGTGTTCTTTGTCACAGGACCCATCATGCACTGCTTGATTCTTCAGCTAATCCTATTTCCACCACCAATTTACAATCAGAACACCTGCGTTTCGTCTTACCACAGTGTCTGTTGATTCAGTATGCTTACAATTTAGCAGATTCACTCGGTTAAGTTTTCTCTGTTACGTTATTTACGTTTATAACTGATATTATTATACTTAAAGTGCTTACTTTGTTGTACACAGCTGTGTTCAAAACTGCCAAGATCATGTTATCCTATCATCTCGGCTCATCCTGGAAACTAACTGTACAGGCTTGCTGTGTCATCAACTCTCTGTTTACACTTGGACGATGAAATTTCGCAACACGCATTACCAGGACTGGCAGGAAGTGACCAACCTTGACGACGTAATACTTACGTACGGAAATTCTCCTAACTTGGTAACAAGGCAGGGAAAATTACGTGGAAACTCCACCTACCTAGTTACAGTGACAGGAGTGACTTCTAAAGGGCACAGGTTTTCTGCAACATTCTCTTTCGTTACAAATACTTCCCCGTCAGGAGGGACATGCGAAGTTGATAAACCTGAGGGGAAAGCATGGGAAACAAATTTTGTGTTTACATGCACTGGCTGGCATGACGAGGATTTACCGCTGACATACAAATTTCGCTATAACAGCAGTGATGGCATTGAAATGGTTTTCATGTCGGGTCCTTCCCATGAGGCTACAGGGAACTTGCCAGTTGGAGATCCGAGTGAGAACTATAAACTTCAAGTGTGCGTTCTTGTTATTGATGCACTTGGATCGTCAGTTGACATTTGGATAAGTGTAAGGGTAAGTATGAGGAACATGAAACCTGAAATTGGGACGGGTTCGAATAATAGCGGAGCTCCACGCGCGCGCTTTAGGGGGAGCCCCATAGCTTAGTAAATCTACCCATCCCAGAAAATTTGGTAGTCACGTGACCGTACACCGCCCGCCCTCCCGCTGCCCATCCGTCCGCAGCACAAGAAAACCAATGTTTACTTTCATACTTTCTAACTACTTTGGGAACCCAGGAGGAAGCTAATTGCACATCAATGTTGTGATCACCTTGACAGCTGTCAAAACAAGGTATCCGCTGACCAGAATCACTTGACCGTATCGCGGGCTTAGGTGTCAAGCCATCAAGGCCGAGTACTTTTTGGAAGTTATCCGCTGACAAGTTACTGGTTTTCAAATGATCGCAGGCTCAAGTTTAATTTTTTGAATTCATATGAAATATGTTGTGCTTTATATGCCGCACAATTAAAATTTTGATTTCAAACTGACTTCGGAAGCTAAAATTCAGCCAGTTTTTACAGGCAGGGAAGACATGCCAGTTGCTTTTGACTTTTCTCACCAAGGTCACGCGTTGATTACGCTCTACGTCCAATTTTTATGCTCTGATTGGTCAAAACTTGACAGGTGAGTTCATGCAGAAAATTTAAGCAGCATCTTGAAACTTGTTTACTTTGACAGCTGAGGCTGACATAGTTTTGAGTCCACTTTTGATTTTTTTAACTGTCTTTTCCACTGAATGTACAACATAAAATCCAGCTGCTATCAAGAGTCTTCTGTTATTCATGGCGGATTTGTTCATTGGGTTTTTGGTTGAGAAATACGTCGCTTGTCAAAGTTGGAAATCCGATTTCGGATGGCATCGTTTTCGTTTTTACCTCGCTTGATACGTAAGAGGGTTGAAAAGTCTGAAGCGATTCTGGCCTTACTTGATGATAGTTTTCAGTGCATCTCGAATGGTAAGTCCGAGCAATTATTTTATTTGATATTTGTTTTCTATATCTAATTTAATGAAGTCGAGCGTAGTTTATGGGGTTATTTAGTTTATGCACGTTTGTAAGATTTGAGACAATGATCTGACCGAGTATCAAGTTTGATTCTAAGCTCATAGAACTTTAAAAAGGCCGTCGATAAAACCCAGAACATGGAACATTCCGGAACATCCCGGAACATCCCGGAACATGAAAAAATAAAAAAAAATTCATAAAAAAAATAAAGAAAATAGAAAAATAAAATATACTTTTTTAAAATTAATAATAACATATTAAAATAACAACAACAACAACAAAAAAGAAAAAGAAAAAAATAAAGATAAAGAAACTGGTATCATCCCCGAGGATGAGAAAACAATATTTTGTCGCAATTAATTTGTTGGGCGATTGAGGGTCCATGCAAATGACAATAATGAGTGAAGGCTTGCTTCTAAATTCAAACTGTATTAAAATGGATCGCGAGAAGGGTAGTCTCCTTCGCAGCCGTTTTTAGGCTCGTCACGCAACGCTCCTCCTCACAAAGGAGCCAAGTCAGGCCAAATCGGTAAGTAACTCATTTCAAGCCAATATATAGTCTCCTTATATATATAACCGACATTTGCTTACTTGAGGTGCTTTGCTTTCTTGAGGTTGACATGAATTACTTACAGACTAGACTCTGTCAACTTAAGAAGAGCTTAGGAGCTCCTGTCTTTGGATTTTAGTGGACAATACGCACATTGTTAATGATATATGAAATGAATCATATGTGAACTGCTGAAATGACATGAAATGAAAAAATGATCATCGCAGTTAACGCAATTTATGCAATTGCGTAGAGAAATTCGTAGTAGTTTCTATACTGTTTACAGTCAGCCTAATATTTCAGACGTCTCCTCTAGTCGCAAGAGGAGTTTGTGACTCGTGGAGACGGCTGAAATTCAAGTGAAACGCTGTTCCCCCCTATATTTCGAACCCATGCCTAATTTATCGAAGACACTTGAAGGTTTGCTTACGCCACATGTTATTACAGTATCCGTTTGTTACATGTCCGGGTCAAAGGTGAATAGAAAGGAAAGGCGAGCCGTGCGTCTTTGCTTGTTTGTTTTTGTGTTCCACCTTGCTAAATATATCAAATTCGGAGCATTTGGTTCCGTCGTGAAGTCTTGTCGCCAAGAATAGCTACGCAATACTGTTTCCAAAATGAAATCTTGTTCACTAAAGCCTGGTTTCCATATGATCGTCCGGATCGTCCCAGTCATCTCAAAAAATGTCCAGACGATCGGGACGATCATATGGAAACGCTACCCAGACGATTGCAAACGACCCGGACGACTGAGACGACCTCGATCGCTTGGATAGAGTTGAGTTCTATCCGGACGATCGGGACGATCATGTAAATTTTGAAGCGATCATATGAAACGCTCTCAGACGACTGAGATGATCGGGACGATCGAAAGCTATCCCAGAAGTCATCACTTTTATTCCAGTACTCGAGAATAAATTCCGCCCGGCTGGCGCTGAAGCCGAACAAATAATACACAAATGTTCGCAGCGCGTATGTGGGTTATTTGAAATTAGAGAAAGTCCGTGACGTCAAGTTTTCGAAGAGATACTGTGTCTTCGGGGAACTATTCTAGCTTCTCAATGCCGCAAAATCAAGAGAAAAAGCAGATACCAAGGTACGAGGTTCGCTGTACGAATAAAAACCATCCATTTATGTGGTTTGTTTGCAAAACACGTACAAAAATTCTATTTTTTGACCCAGAGACATCACTGACAACCCCGCGTGTCTTGCCTTGAGGCGATCGAGACGATCATATGGAAACTACCAATCGCCCCAGTCGTCCGGACCGTCTCGAAATATTTTGAAACGATTGGGGCGATCGGGACGATCCGGACGATCATATGGAAACCAGGCTTAAAATCCAGGGAACGTCACAAAATTCAAAGAAACAAACACCTTAGCAAAGCATTCGAATTAGCAGATAAATATAAATACACTGCAAAAGTATCTCTCAAATAACTTCGCTCTCACCAGTTTTGTCGTCAGAGGATACCCAAATCACTTTGACAGCGTCGATCGCCAGTCCTCAACTTGCGACTCGGGAGGCAACTAAAATGCAGGCTAACTGGTAACAGTTAGAAACTACCACTGCGCTACCACTGCGCTACCACTGCCACTACAACTATTTACGGCGAATGTGAATCTTATCCACTAAAGTCCAAAGCGACGAGCCCCTAAGCTCTTCTTATTTTAATATAGTTTGAATTCTCAATCGCCAAACAAATTAATTGCGACAAAATATTGTTTTCTCATACTCGTAGATGATACCAGTTTCTTTTTCTTTATTTCTATATTTTTCGTTTTTTTTGTTGTTGTTGTTGTTATTTTATGTTATTATTTATTTTTCCAAAAATTTTATTATTATTATTTTTATTTTATTTATTTATTTTTTCTTGAAAATTATTTTATTTTTTCATGTTCCGGGATGTTCCGGAATGTTCCATGTTCCTGGTTTTATCGACGGCCCTTTAAAAAGCCTTCAGACATTTTCTCACCGCAAATAGAAAGAAACGTTCCAAAGAATATTTAGTTATGATTCTGACTGTAAAAGAAAGCTTTGAGCGATTTTCTTGCCTGGAGTTCATCTTTGAAAAAAGCAAACACCGGGAAGCCGGCTTAAAACATAAACAAGGATTTTCAGAGACACTTTTCTGAAATACTTGCCTTCGTGAATGAAAATTGTTGTCTCTGGATATGTTTCACCGAATTATTGTCCTTTTATTATTGATTGTTAGTAGTCTCCTTGCAATTTTAATCGCTGTGCCATTTGTTTTCAGCCGCTCATGAACATCGCTTGCTGGAGCAGTCAAAATGCCACGCGTATCAAACGCTTTTGAAGATTACACATCTTTATAAAACCAATAGATAAAAAATAAACATAATAAATTCTTTATTATGTTGAAGCGTATAACTCTATTAATGTTAATTTAAACAGTCCACTTTGGCGCTTGTCAAAAGTGAGAACCGGCTAGTCATATAGGTAATTTTGGAAATTTTTTTAACGGTTTCGCTAAAAGCCCACGCGTGCTTCGATCGTCCTGAATACTGAATGTAGTGTATAATTTTCAGTGTAACCTGTGTGATGCAGGGTATGTCGGCTATACGTGCCGACATCTTCACCAACGGATTGAAGAACACAAGGGATCGGCCATTGGAAATCACCTCAAGGAGGAACACGATATAGCCCCAGTTGACATTGCGCAGTTTTTTAAAATTTTAAAAAAGTGTCAGAGCAAGTTTGATTGCCTTATTTTTGAAATGTTTTTTATCAAAGAACTGAAACCAACTCTAAACAAACAATGCGATTCCATCCGCGCAAAATTATTTGTTTAGGTCGGTTTTAATTACTTTTTAATTGTTTCCGTAGAATATTTTGTTACTTATTTTTACTTATTTACATATTTTATCGCATTTTAGCGTTCCTGACAATTTTTCCTGTTTTTACCGTTTTAACCATTTTAATATATTCATGCTAATTTCATATTTTACTAGCACTTGAAAATGGCCTCGGAGAGGTCGAAACGTCGTGACTTTTTATCGTTAAGTTTTATAACAAAATAAAATATGTTGTGTTTTTTATGTGCCGCAAATTAAAATTTTGATTTCAAACTGACCTCGGAAGCGAAAATTCAGCAAGTTTTTACAGGCAGTGAAGACATGCCAGTTGCTTTTGACTTTTCTCACCAAGGTCACGCGTTGGTCACGCTCTACATTTTATTTTTATGCTCTGATTGGTCAAAATTTGACAGGTGAGTTCATGCGGAAAATTTATGCAGCATCTTGAAACCTGTTTACTTTGACCGTTGAAGCTGACAGTGTTTTGTGTCGACTTGTAATGTTTCTGTCTTTGTCCACTGAATGTACAAAATGGAATTCAGCTGCTTTCAAGAGTCTTCTGTTATTCATGGCTAGTTTGTTTATTGGGTTTTTGGTTGAGAAATACATCGCTTGTTAAAGTGGGAAAGCCGATTTCAGATGGCATTGTTTTCGTTTTTCACCTTGCTTGATGCGTGAGAGAGTTGAAAAGTCTGAAGCGATTCTGGCCTTACTTGATTGTTTTCAGTGCATCTCGAATGGTAAGTCTTAGTAATTATTGTATTTGACGTTCGTTTTTTATATCTAATTTAATGAAGTCGAGCGTAGTTTATGCGGCTATTTAGTTGATGCACGTTTTAAATTGTAAGAAGACAATGATCTGACCGAGTATCAGGTTTGATTATAAGCTTATAAAACTGTAAAAAGCCTTAAGTCATTTTCTTATCGCGAATGAAAAGAAAACGTTCCAAAAAATATTTCGTTATAATTCTGGCTGTAAAAGAAAGCTTTGAGCCATTTTCTTGCGTCGAGTTCATCTTCGAAAAAGCAAACACGGGAAGTCGGCTTACAAAATAAAAAACATAAACAAGAATTTTCGGAGACACTGTAATACTTGTCTTCATGAATGAAAATTGTTGTCTCTGTATATGTTTCACCAAATTATTGTCCTTTTATTGATTGTTGGTAGTCTCTTGCAATTTTTATCGCTGTGCCGTTTGTTTTCAGTCACTCATGAACATCGCTTGCATGCAGGAGTAGTCAAATTAAAATGCCGCGCGTATTAAACGCTTTTGAAGATTACGGTCCTTGGTCTGCGTCTTTTCCGAAAATGATAAAATATTTCGTCAAGAAAACAAATACGTTGAATTATGAAAGATATCGTGATTTACTGATTAGCACTCTTTCATATGACGAAGTTTCAGCCTTCTTGCTGCGGGCCAAGACGCGAAATTAAGAGCAATTCTCTGTAAGAATCAAGCAAAGTGGGAAATGAAACATTTTGACCTCCCCTCAAATTTTGCATGCAATTAGATATTGTGGGGGGATGTCTAAAAATGCACTTTGTTTGGGTTGCTACTTTATTGTTGTCATGGTAACACCAATTGTTTGTTGGTGGCAAAATATCTAATATTTAACTCAGAAACTGTTGTAAAAAGTGCAAAATGTGTAGCTCTGTTTCTCAAGTCCATTAAAACGCTACAACCCAAGACTTTAAGCAGATATAATACCATCATTCTAGTTTACATTTGTGTATATTGCTCTTTATTATATCAAATTTGCGTGTCATAAACGGTTAATCAACTACATAGAGTTTCGGCCATTTGAGTTGATGGCTAAAATATGGTTATCCTTTCCCTGAATTTCTCCAAAAGTACGGCAGTTCCAGAGCTAAAACTAAGCAGGCAGTTTACACACATATCCTAGTTACTAAGTCTGTAAAAATCTCTGCGGGGCGGGCTCTTCTGTTTGCAAAGGCAATTAACGAACAAACGCCAAATTTCAGTTTTTGTATATTTCATCGCAGTTGACAATCTATCTACTAGCCAACAAAATTTCTAAAACACTGAAACTACCTTCAGTATAAAAGAATATTATGTACTGAGTCATTTGATGATCAAAAAATTATTACTGGCCTTCAGTTTTCTAAACAATATCGATCAAAATAAGGCTTACTTTATGGCTTTCTCTACTTCACCACTTGAAGCGTAGCATTTACATTCAACGAACACTCGGTTTCTCGAACCATTCTCATGTGTCCGGTTGTGCTGTTTCCCATTGTAAACCATTGTAAGTCTCCTCAGTCACTTACAGCAAGTTGTAAAGTGATACAGAAGCCGATACAGAAGTCATACAGAAGTCCTTGGCAAGCCAAACCACATCTTGTAAACACGCACGCTTCCACTTTGCATTTACGCCGTATTTCTTCATTAGATGCCATCAGTCGCTCCAGAGAGAGTTAAACCTCATTAGGGTTTAGTCATTAAGCCCAAAATAGGAATTGCAAACGTATTTGATAAAATCCGAAACTTCAAGTCGAAAACCGAGCTTAGAAAGCTGAAAAAGACACTCGTTGACATCTCTGTGAACATGCAACCTGTCCTGGTCAGCGGTGTTAATCAATGCAACATGAACAATTTCCGGTAGAAATAAAATCCTTTTCCCTTCGCCTCCTGGAGATAATGGGAAAAAGGACCGCCTGATCGAAGGTTACATCCCTACCTTGCTCAGAGAGTGAAACCAAATTATGCTTTCTTAGTGAAAGTAATCGTGATGTTTGTACCTATCTGCAAACTTACGGGCTCAGCAAATGTTGGAAAGGTATTACCGATGAAGTTGACTTCCTTTGACGTGCCGGTAATAAAGTTCGTTTTATTTTCTTCACTCTTCTGTAAATTAAAGTACTAGGTGGGAAAACAAAAATTTCCACAAGGAAATTTAGGGAACATAGACTGGAAGTTATTTGAGAGACTGTAATTTCTCAGCTTGTGTATGGCTAGCAACACTAATTTTGTCTCCACTCTCCGTTAGAGGTTTCAACTGCCAGTAGATGGCTATTCCTTTTTAGTCACTATTTGGGTTGTAAATTGTTCACAAAGCCTTTTACAAAATGACACTTTACTTGGACGGCTTGTTTTCTTGCGGTACATATTGTTTGGACACTTTGCAGATACATTCTCACCTTTTCCTCGTTTTCCTTGATTTGAATGCTGACCCCTCTACTTTCTCTGAAGTTAGGATATGTAGCTAAGCCTGCACGGAGTTTCTATTGGATCACGCTTGCATAAATTCCTCCCCCCGCTTCAATCCCTTTTACGCCGGCCACGCATGCGAAATATAGCTAGAATAAGAGTATAAGAGAATGTATAAAAGCAATATAATTTCAGCGCAATGTGTACTGAGATTGATAATTTAACATCAGTTGTAATAAAATCATTCACCTAATACCGAATAACGAAAGCTAGAGACTTGAAGTACAGGTATACGTTTAAAGTACTTTGTTGTAGCCAGAACCCAGGGACAGTCAGTCGTGTCAGGAAACAACAGGGAGAAAAGAAATTCTGAAGCTACTTGCGTCGACAACTAGTGTAAAATCGAAAACTCCTAAAGAAGGTATGGAAGCCCTTACAAAACAATATGCTCCTCATGTTATCATGATATTCAAGGGCCAGGAAACAGTGACCTGCCTTGCTTTTAGCTACAAAAAATTCCACAGAAAACTAGCTTGCAAGTGTATGTATGTACGAATCCGAAAGCCGATTTCTGTAAAAAAAAGATTTCTTCTATATTAAAATATATTTAAATATCTCAAGTCCATGTTCCCAACATTCCGGTGTTCCAGATTTTGTAATTACTGCATTTCAAAGTACAAGTTACGAATTTGTGTTGGTACAACATGTTTCAAATCCTATGGTGAGCGGCCATAGGAGTTACTTGGTGGGTCCCCCCTAGTATTTAACAGAAGAGTGCAGAAAATAAAATGAACTTACCTGCACGGCAGACGGTAGGAAGTCAGCATGCAACTCCATTGGTAATATCTTTTCGAAATTTGCTAAGCCCGTAAGTTTGCAAATAGGTAGAAAAATTACGATTACATTCACTGAGAAGGAAAAATTTCGTCTGACCCTGCATGCAACCTTTGATCAGGCGATCCTTTTTCCCCATCATCTCCGGGAAGTGAGGGGAGAAGAATATTACCGGAAATGACCGGAAATTCCCGGAAATTGTTTATGTTGCGCGATTAACACCGCTGACCAGGACAGGTTGCATGTTCACGGGAATGTCAAAGAGTGACCACTAGCTCCACTAGCTCAGCTTTCTGAGCTTCTCGACTCGAGATTTTGGATTTTAATACGTAGATAATTCCAATGCTTGGCTTAATGACTAAAACCTAATGAGGTTTAACTCTCTCTGAAGCGACTGATGGCATCTAATGAAGAAATACGCCGCAAATGCGAAGTGGAAGCGTGCGTGTTTACAAGATGTGGTTTGGCTTGCCAAGGACTTGTGTATGACTTCTGTATCGGCTTCTGTATCACTTAATAACTTGCTGTAAGTTACTGAGGAGACTTACCATGGTTTACAATGGGAAACAGCACAACCAGACACATGAGAATAGTTCGAGAAACCGAGTGTTCGTTGAATTTAAATGCTGCGCTTCAAGCGGTGAAGTAGAGAAAACCATAAAGTAAGCCTTATTTTGATCGATATTGTTTAGAAAACTGAAGGCCAGTAATAATTTTTTGATCATCAAATGACTCAGTACATAATACTCTTTGATACTGAATGTAGTTTCAGTGTTTTAGAAATTTTGCTGGCTAGTAGATAGATTGTCAACGGCGATGAAATATACAAAAACTGAAATTTGGCGTTTGTTCGTTAATTGCCTTTGCAAACAGAAGAGCCCGGCCCGCAGAGATTTTTACAGACTTAGTAACTAGGATATGTGTGTAAACTGCCTGCTTAGTTTTAGCTCTGGAACTGCCGTACTTTTGGAGAAATTCAGGGAAAGGATAACCATATTTTAGCCATCAACTCAAATGGCCGAAACTCTATGTAGTTGATTAACCGTTTATGACACGCAAATTTGATATAATAAAGAGCAATATACACAAATGTAAACTAGAATGATGGTATTATATCTGCTTAAAGTCTTGGGTTGTAGCGTTTTAATGGACTTGAGAAACAGAGCTACACATTTTGCACTTTTTACAACAGTTTCTGAGTTAAATATTAGATATTTTGCCACCAACAAACAATTGGTGTTACCATGACAACAATAAAGTAGCAACCCAAACAAAGTGCATTTTTAGACATCCCCCCACAATATCTAATTGCATGCAAAATTTGAGGGGAGGTCAAAATTTTTCATTTCCCACTTTGCTTGATTCTTACAGAGAATTGCTCTTAAAGTTTGTTGACAGGTAGGTTAATTTGTCTTTCTTGAAGTTTGGATTTTTGCGGCACCGTAAATTACGTGGTCATGTTTACTTAGCCTGCGAATAACTAAAACGCAACGGGAAGACTTGTCTTTTTGCAGAACAGGTTTTCAGATCAACTTATTTCTGCTGTTGGAAGCATATTGCTGTAGACGCTAATTTTTTTTGTTTTAGCGACTCTTGAAAAAATATCACCAAATTTCGCTTAGCGGTCCTTGGTCCGCGTCCTATGACCTTGGTTGAATAATACTTTCCAAAGTAAAAAGTGACGGCCTTTGTTCTCGAAGAATGTTTTGAAAGTCGCCCCTATACATGTCTACAAGTTCTCCTTTTTAATACCCCGAGTACATACAAAGTTTTTGGTAATTATTTTCGACCGCGCTAAAAACCGCTTGTCGACGCTTGTGTGGGAGACTCGAGGAGACTGTTGTCTGAAGTCTTTGAAAGAAAAGCAGATTATTTTACGCTCACAACATCTTCCGAAAAAAACTTTTGCTTAATTGCATCAAGAAAAGAAAAAAACAAGAAATACTGTGAAAATCACGTTTTCGTTTATCGTGCTGCTTACCAAGGACCATCGAAAACAGGGCTACAATGTTAAATAGATAAATTCGTTTCGTAACAATATCAATAAACAGTTCCATATGTTTGTGTCTGTATGCCTGAAAGTCAAACTTGTTGGTCGTATAATGCCAAAATTTGAGTTTAATTTGAAAGTGTTGAATACCTCCTCCTTCCAATAAATATCACCTAATCGTCTTTCGCCGTTTCGTTTGGAAAAGCTTAACACTTCTTAGCCTCAATTTTTACATATGTTAAAGGGGGATACATTTTGTATAACATAACAAAAAATTAGATTAATATATTTTGATATAGTGGCGTTGTGCTGCTTCAAACTTTGATTCTCGGGTGCAAAGCGCCATGGCAATTCGCGCAATGCGTCGCAAATTCGGCAACCGCATGTAAACGAAATTTATTGAGGTTACTTTTAAGGTTTTTTCTCCGTTTGTCTCTCTAAAACAAAACAAGGTAAACAGTAAAAACTGAGGGGAAACTAATGTTGAAGTTTCGAAGAAACAGAAAGACGTATGAGATGTTTTTTTCAAAAGAAGGATGATAGTGATTGAAATTTGCATAATTTCACCTTGCACGAGCTGCACGCATTTATAAAATACACGTCATCTGAAACACAATCTGTTGTCTTTTAGTTTTGCCACGGATGAGATTTTCCTTCGTGTTTTCGACAGTACTTAGTTGTTTTTGTTTTGGAATAACACCGACATTGGCGAGTAGTAGAACGAAAATATTATTCAGTGGAAGAATGATAGAAGTAATAAGAGAAACCGTTTGAAAGAGATGTTTGTCTACTCCTGACTTAACCTCCCGCAAAAAGTAGCAACATTTGCCTCATGGAGACAACGTACCAGCACAAAGGAACGAGGAAGAAGTGCAAGAAAACAAATCAAGCCGCCATAATTCAGTGACAGCGGCAGTGTCTAATGGACAAACCACATTGCAAGCCCTGACCGAAGTCGCAAACAGGCGAAAACAAGTGATATATGTAAGCAGAGTCCCAGTCTACTGCATAACACCTTTTTGCTCGGACGCGCTCGTTTCACCGCCCAACCTTTATCCGCCCTGATCGGAAACGATCGCCTTTTTGCGAATTCCAAGCAAAATATTCAAGTCTGGAACTTGAAACTTCAGGATTATCGACAGGAACATAATAGCTATCTTCAGGGAGTATTTCAGCTCGTTGCGTGAAGATTCGGGTAAGATATTCAAGTTAATGACTTTTACACGCGGACCAAGGACCACATACTGTACACATCGTTTTAAAACCATTAAATAAAAAATAAACAGAATAAATTCTTTGTTATGTTGAAGCGTATAACTCTATTAATCATAATTTAAACAGTCGACTTTGGCGCTTGTCAAAAGTGAGAACCGGCTAGCCGTATAGGTGATTTTGGAAATTTTTTTAACGGTTTCGCTAAAAGCTCACACGTCCTTCGATCGTCCTGAATACTGAATGATCATGAATGAGTGCAATTTGTATTGCAAAATTGTGAAATACTGCATTCTTTCCGAGGTCTGTATGATAAAAACAGCGCGTCATGGTACTGTTTCACTTCAGACGTGATGTATAAAAAGTGTAAAAGGTTGGTTTACACGTTCCCAGACTTGTTGGCAAGATTTTGTAAAGTAAACTTGTCGAACACAAAAAATTCCGCCTGATTTGTTTTCCAGGCCTTATCTACTGTGATCAAGAGCCCGCGCTCTTAAATGTAATCGAAGATGATTGCTATTTTTTGGGTGTAGATATAAGGCTATCAGCTCGATGTAAGGTTAAGTTCACTCTTAGCTTGGACTGTTTGCAAATTACTGTTCTCTAAAATCACTTAACCTTTCCCTCAAAAGTCACATGAATGTGTTCTAAAGTTAACTGAATTGTGGAATACAAGTTTATTGTTTGATTTTAAATCATAAATTCGAGTTAACAGGAGCTTCGCTTTTAGCCCTGGCTAAATCTATATATTATTGCAAAATTGTGAAATACTGCATTCTATCTGAGGTCTGTATGATAAAAACAGCGCCTCATGGTACTGTTTCACCTCAGATGTGATTTATAAAAAGTATAAAAGGTTGGTTTACACCTCTCCAGACTTCTTGGCAAGATTTTGTAAAGTAAACTTGTCGAACCCCAAAACTTCGGCCTCATTTGTTTTCCAAGAATTTGTTCTTCCAGGCCTTATCTACTGTGATCAAGAGCCATTATGGCTATGCTATGATTTGGGTGTACATATAAGGCTATCAACTAGATGTAAGATTAAGTTCACTCTTAGCTTGGACTGTTTGCAAATTATTTTCCTCTAAAATCACTTAGCCTTTCCCTCAAAATGTCACATGAATGTGCTCTAAAGTTAACTGATTTGTGGAAAACAAGTTTATTGTTTTATTTAAATTATAAATTCGAGTTAATAGGAGTTTGGCTTTTAGCCCTGGCTAAATCTATATATTAATATTAGGAATATTGGGATATGACAAAGAAATTTCCTTCTTGAACAGAGGCATAAAGGGCAGACTATTACGGAAACAAAAAGACTATTTAAATCTACCACCATTTTTGTTTTTAAAAACCTGTTTTAATAATATGTATGTTGATGACTAAAATGGATGACTCTTTTTTGACCAACTTTACCTCTGCTAAGGTTACTGAGCCAGTGGTGACAATTCAAACGCTGGAGAAAGACGTATCATTAGAAGGACCAATGAACCAATACCTGAAGGACAACAACATCGAGATGGCGGCTCAAAGGGCTACTGCTGTTCTATCAGTTGTGAATCATGCTCAGCAAAAAGAGCTCAGGCTCCGCGATAAAATAATGGTAAGATTAGGTTTTCTCAATCGAGTGTATGATTCCAAATAAATTATTATACAGTGGAGTCCCGCCTTACGACCACCTGGTTATATAACGACCAGGATTTTATGGCCCAGCGGTGCCACGGTCGCATAAAAAGAGGTTTCACTGTAATGGTCTGCAAGCGTGCGTCCGATTGACGTTAATCAACAGCCATAATGGACCTTGGGTTAATCTAGAAAGAAATACGAGGAATAATCCTTTATAGCAGTTTTATTGACCTCTAAATTCCAAATCCAAAATAAGCGAAATGTACCAAACATTCTGCTTCGGGTTTGCAGAATGCTTGGATTATAGCGCGATAAAGAACGAGAAAATTGTCATATTCATGCAAGGATCTTAATCTCCAACACTTCTAAATGTGAAAGTCACAGAAATTTTCGAGTTCCAATCTATTCGCTTGTCCATTTAGTGTTCAAGTTGTAAAAAAGAAAGAATCAGTAGCACTAAGAAAAGGAAATCCCGCCAAAATGCAAAAGAAGACAATTAACAGCCAAAATTAAACTACAGAATATAAAATGCACCACATCGAAGGATTTCGAGGCACCAAGCATGGTTTTTACGACCATAATACAGGCGTACTAGAAAATGACTCGTACTAAGACTTACTTTGATTTAAACGTGAGATACAAAAAGATACAGGCTTATTAATATTTAAATTTGAAACAAAAAAAATTAATTTTTAACTTTTTTCTTAACCGCGACTGAAAAAATTAACCGATAGCCGTAAAAAAAGCTAAAACGTTAGCCGAAAATCGTAAAATTCACCACGCCATGAGACCCTTATCTTAAGGTATTTTATTCGATCTCCAAAACATTCTTTTGTCGATAATAGATTAATTCCTTAATAGTCTAGAATGTATTCAAATTCCAGAAAAGGATCACTCGAACGCAACCTAAAGGTGGTTACCTTTGCTCTCCCCTTGATAAGTGTATCTCTAGCCCTGTGTAATTTTGCTGTCGATAACTTGAGCAACCTTCATTGTGAATATCAAGAGAGAATGAGCACCTATGAATATTTCGAAGGGCAGAGGGTGCTTTTGTTAGTTAGCAAAAACGTTTATGACGTGAGACCGGTGCTCTAACACAATCCTTAATTGCTTTTATTTCCTTAGATAAAGGATTCAATTGTCAATTCATGGTCGACGGTTAACGTTTCCAGCCTACAAGAAGTATCGCAAGTGTCAGCGGTTGTTGCCAGTGTGGCGGACAAAAGAAACGAAGTCTCAATTGATTCCCAGGTAACAGTACAAGGAAAAGAGAGAATCACAATCCATGTACATTTCGAGGCAAAATTTCTAAGAAATATCGTGAGATGTAAGAGGTGTAAGATCTATTGTCCTGTATTCAGGGTTAATCTTTTGTATTGTATAATTAGAAAGATTCGACAATTTGCAATTTATGCCACGTAACAAAATTGTTTTCCCCTGCTACCTTTCTTTCACTGTCCGTTAGATATAAACAAAATTGGCATGTGAGTTTCATTAGGTAAGAATGTACATGACTGTACCTTGACAAATTCATTGTGCCAGGGTACACAAATCCGAAGGTAACAAGAACTCTGGAAACTAAATCAAGTCTTTTCCCTTTTCCACATTAGGAAAAAACAGTTATAATGCTGGACTACATGACCACATTTATGACCCAGGAAACAGGAAAATCGAAACACCTTGAGGAGGAGCTCATAGAACAAACTGGGACCGCTTTACTGAATGGACTGGGGAACTTGTTGGATATTACTTCTCATGAGGCAAGGGATGGCAACAGCGTGGATGAAGAATCATTGTTTGTCAGTACTCCTGCGAGAAGAGAAAAGGTAGAAAACACTATTCATGAACCATCGTCAGTTACAATCGTTAGATATCAAAATAAAGCAATAAAAAATTCAGTGGCACAGGCCCGATGCGAGCACCCGACATTTGGTGAAATGCTGCTCCTTCTAAGTTACCAATTCCCCAGGTGAAGCTACCCCTTGGAATCAAGCACTAAAAAATAATCAGAGGACATAAATTTGACGGAGATTTCAACGCATACGTTCTTTGCCTTACTAAATACTATATGTCAGAGAAAACTATGCGAAGTCTTAGGTAAAGGCACTTCTTTCTTACTTGCAGTCTACGTAAAATGGTATTGTTTAAATCTCTAGAGTAAATCATATTCAAAACAAATCCTGGACCTTGTGAATCGCGTTGGCAGCAATGTGGAGGCTATAAAAGAACTTTATGAAAAACCAAGCGTTCTTAAGACCCGGACCCTGTCCATGGTTGTTGATCGTCAAATTCCCTCTAGAATTGGAGGCAAGGCTTTGGAGGACGAGAGCTCGAAAGTTGTCTTACCGTCTATTGAACAGCTAGTAGGAGACGGTGGAAATGACGGCCAGTATCTATCAAGTCAGGTAAGTCTTCCCAGAAAATTGTCAAAGATTAAATTTTTTCGAAATAATCCACGTAGCGTATTAAACCATTCTGTACGCATTTCTTTTGACTTAAGAGCGGCTGTCTGTAAATATCGACCAGGGGTGGGAAAAATAAAAATTTCGAAAAATCCAAAAAAAATTCAGTGGACCACCCTAGGTACCTTAGTAATGAAAATATAAATTTTACTTTCATCGGTTAAACATTTTTGCAATACAGCGAGTGTAAAGATTGACCGCTTCACGGTCTCCACGGGGCCTCTTTTTCGGGACGCGCGACAGGGTAACGAAAAAAGCTCGATTTAGTCTACTTCAAACATTATTCAATTCACAATGCTTCTCATCGTATTAAAGGGATTTCAAAATACATTTTAACTGGTAATATGCTTCAATTGATTGCAACCAGAATATTTTACGGATTTTAAGATACTTGAATAATTTTGAGGATTTCACCCGAGCAAAATTTTGTCAAAATTCGAAGGCCTAAAATTCAACCCGATACATCGTTTTAAGAAGAAATAGATATCTCACATTAAAAAGCAATCTTTAAGCTTTCGAAATATGGGTTCAAAACTTTAAGCAACATGTGAAATGAATTTTTGGGAAAGCGAAATTCAGGGAGCACTTGAGTGAAATTTGACCTCTCTGACTTGACAGTTATGAGGTTCGGCGCGACACGGTGAATTCTAAAACAAATCGTTCAGCCCAGGTACGTTTAATTCAGGCGATTCCAAGTCCCACAGTGATACACACGTAATTGAAAAAAAGTAAGATGGAAAATTGTACCTCAATGTTTAGCCAAAAAGAAGGTCAAATCCCGGCTTTTTATCGTAACCTGTGGCTTAACACTAATGTAAACATGAAGGTCAAGTCCTCGTATCACGACACAGCAAAGTGTTCAAACTTTACACCAAATATCTATCCTTTCTAGTAAATATGAGGTCGGCAATATTTTTGTTTGTATCTTATGTCATTGCTTGTCTTCATGACCGCAAAAACTGAGGCAAACTACAGCGAAACCCCCGCGCACTCGACGTGTGTCAAGGAATGCTGTTACGTGAGTCGAGAATGCGTTACATAAATAACATGACACACCATGAGATTTTTTCTTTCGTCGTAAAAAATGCCATCTCTTTTGAACATGTTATAACTATTCTATTTTTTTCTCCCCAGTTACCTCGCAGCTTTATGATCGCAAACATGTGAACCCAAACGTCATGAAACGTGTCAAATAGTATTGTCAGTATTATTTCATTTGCGTTATGTAAATACAATTTTTGCTTGTTTGCTTTAAGTGAAATGTTACTTTTCCATTCCCATATTAGTTCTAATTTATAACGATTGCGAAGAGACGGAGACCGCTTTCGCAACACCTTACTTTTAGTGAGAACGTCTAACGGAGTCATCGATTTCTTGATAGCGCGGTTTTCGTTAGAAATAAAGTTTTCGGTAGCGAGAGCCCGGCTATAGCAGACGTCTACTACTCACTGATGTGCGACCACCGAGTGTGAATATGGAGCGCTGGTTGGGGGTGAGTGTGGTTCAAGTGCCAGATACTTGAGCACAGAGAACCTACCCATCAGGGAATGTAGCCGATCAATTGAGCCCCACATTACAGAAACACTGCAAGCCAGTTTTGCCTACTGTGGTTTAAACACTGAAGCAGAGCTGTTATTAGCCCGGGCGGGTAAGTTTGAGATATGATTGTACATATATATCTTTTAAAAGCTCACTTTTCCTTTTTTCTTTTGCTTGATATTGTTAGTTATGATTTTCCATCACTCTCTTCTTTGTCTTTTCCTCGCAAGAACTTTTTTCTTGGAATTTTCTTGCCAATGACAAATGTACACGCCAAAAAGTATCAATGATAATTCGAAAAGGCACAGGTTATTCCCTTAAGATTGAGAGCAAACTGCGCTTGGTCTGCCGAGTTCTGTGTTGGACTGGGGATAGCCATTAGATTTTTAGGGAAGATTTGAGGATCGGAGAAATCCCAAATTAAAACCTTTCAAGGCAAAATTCCACGAAAAAAGTTCTTGCGAGGAAAAGACAAAGAAGAGAGTGGTGGAAAATCATACTTAACAATATGAAGCAAAAAAAAAAAAAAAGGAAAATTGAGTTTTTAAAAGATATATATGTACAATCATGTCTCAAACTTGCCCGTCCTGGCTAATAACAGCTCTGCTTCAGTGTTTAAACCACAGTTGGCAAAACTGGCTTGCAGTGCACGTGTTTCTGTAATGTGGGGCTCAATTGATCGGCTACGTTCCCTGATGGGTAGGTTCTCTGTGCTCAAGTATCTGGCACTTGAACCACACTCACCCCCAACCAGGGCTCCATATTAACTCATATTCACACTCTGTGTGGTCGCACATCAGCGAGTAGCTGAGACGTCTGCTATAGCCGAGCTCTCGCTACCGAAAACTTTATTTCTAACGAAAACCGCGCTATCAAGAAATCGATTAGCCTGAATTTCATCCGATTACTTCGAGTGGTTATTACTTCCTGTTGAGAGGAGAAAACGACTCGAAGCAATCGGATGAATTTCAGGCTAATTCAGACGTTGTTGAGAAGAGAAAACGACTCGAAGCAATCGGATGAATTTCAGGCTAGAAATCGATGACTCCGGGAGACGTTCTCACTAAAAATAAGGTATTGCGAAAGCGGTCTCCGTCTTTGCAATAGTTATAAATTAGAACTAATATGAGAATGGAAAAGTAACATTTCACTTAGAGCAAACAAACAAACAAAAAAAAATTTACATAACGCAAATGAAATAATACTATTTGACACGTTTCATGACGTTTGGGTTCAAATGTTTGCGATCGTAAAGCTGCGAGGTAACTGGGGAGAAAAAAATAGTGTAGTTATAACATGTTCATAAGAGGTGGCATTTTTTTTACGACGAAAGAAAAAATCTTTTGGTGTGTCATATTATGTAACGCATTCTCGACTCACGTAACAGCATTCCTTGACACACGTCGAGTGCGCGGGGTTTCGCTGCAGTTTGCCTCAGTTTTTGCGGTCATGAATACAAGCAAGAACATAAGATACAAACAAAAATATTGCCGACCTCATATTTACTAGAAAGGATAGATATTTGGTGTAAAGTTTGAACACTTTGCTGTGTCGTGATACGAGGACTTGACCTTCATGTTTACATTAGTGTTAAGCCACAGGTTACGATAAAAAGCCGGGATTTGACCTTCTTTTTGGCTAAACATTGAGGTACAATTTTCCATCTTACTTTTTTTCAATTACGCGTGTATCACTGTGGGACTTGGAATCGCCTGAATTAAACGTACCTGGGCTGAACGATTTGTTTTAGAATTCACCGTGTCGCGCCGAACCTCATAACTGTCAAGTCAGAGAGGTCAAATTTCACTCAAGTGCTCCCTGAATTTCGCTTTCCCAAAAATTCATTTCACATGTTGCTTAAAGTTTTGAACCCATATTTCGAAAGCTTAAAGATTGCTTTTTAATGTGAGATATCTATTTCTTCTTAAAACGATGTATCGGGTTGAATTTTAGGCCTTCGAATTTTGACAAAATTTTGCTCGGGTGAAATCCTCAAAATTATTCAAGTATCTTAAAATCCGTAAAATATTCTGGTTGCAATCAATTGAAGCATATTACCAGTCAAAATGTATTTTGAAATCCCTTTAATACGATGAGAAGCATTGTGAATTGAATGATGTTTGAAGTAGACTAAAATCGAGCTTTTTTCGTTACCCTGTCGCGCGTCCCGAAAAAGAGGCCCTGTGGAGGCCGTGAAGCGGTCAATCTTTACACTCGCTGTATTGCAAAAATGTTTAACCGATGAAAGTAAAATTTATATTTTCATTACTAAGGTACCTAGGGTGGTCCACTGAATTTGTTTTGGATTTCTCGAAATTTTTATTTTTCCCACCCCTGGTCGATATTTACAGACAGCTGCTCTTAAGGCATAACGCCATGTAGGAAATGTTCAGTTACATTAGGATCATGAAAAGAGCAGAAAAATTAGGCTATAACAGAGTTTCGGTGTTAGCTTTGATAATAAAAAAAGTTGGGGGACTTGACAACCGAGGAACTCAATAGTCTTGAAAAAAGAAGAAGACAGTGTTTTAACTTAAGCGAAATAAAACAGCATAACTTGCATATAAGAATTGGCAAGAGGCAATAGATAAGATTATAGAATATCTTGACAACCGAAAACAGTAAGCAGGATTGTCAGTAGAACAACACAGAGGACCTAACAATACAAAACAAAAAAACAGTGAGTTCGCAATTGAACAACAAAATCGAATCGTAGAGAACTAAACGAAGCTAAGAAAAGGTTGAGACTCTTTCAAGTAACCTATTGCTTTATTATTTTATCGATCTCCAGTTAGTGACATTTAAAAACAACCCTTATACTTGGGACACTGGTGCCAGTAACATCAAATCTGCTGTTCTTGACTTTGAACTGAAAGACAAAAATAGCCACAGAATCGATTTCTACAACCTCGAGCAGGACGTGGAACTTTTTCTGTCACCACCTAACCAAAATGTAGAAAAAGTGCGGGAATACTTTGTAAGGCCAAGCGACAACGGAACGATGCAGTTCCACAAGTTGGAGTTTCCAGAAGCCGAGTATGCTATTTCCATAAGAATTGTTCCTATTGGTAATGAAACCCTAAAGCTATATTTACAGTACGCTAAGAGACCGACGCTCACGAATTACAGTTTTACAGCAACTGTTCCAGACTACAGCTCTTGCAATTATTCCGTGGAGAAAGGCTTTGCAAACTGCACTTCTGACATTTTTACAGTGACTGTCTCCTCTGCTACAACAGGACATACAGGGCCTCACTACCTGGGTGTATCCAATGAAAAACTTTCCCATCAAGAAAAAAGCAATAGCAGCTCAAGAGGTCAAATGAAGCGCGTAAGGCGAGATTGCTCGCATAATGGTCGTCAAAAGAGATCCTGTGTAGGTGTGAAGGATCCCCCAACCACTCCTCCCCCAGTTTTGGTAAGAACGCAAGCATACAACGCAAGTACGGATGTAAATTACACTTTACAGGTGACCATGGCGACATGTCAGTATTGGAACGTTACTGCGCAAGCGTGGACCACGGAGGGATGTAAGGTAGGTCATGGAGGTCTTATGTATGATTCAGTCTATATTTGAAGCAAAGTCAAGGTTTATTTCATAACTAAATTCTGAAAATATTACCCTGGAAAATGTCTTGCCGTATGGAAATGGATTTAGTACGAGAATTATCTGAGGCATTAAAAGCATAAAGCATTTCTTGAAAAAACCCATAGAGCCCAAGCCTTTAATGGTTGTAGGAAAGAATAACAATGCTGAATACTTACAAATGGTCGACAATTTAGCTCCAGGCAATTTGCTGTCACCACTTAGGTAATACAAAACCACAGTAAGATGGAGTGTTTAATAAAACCCCTTTCTTGCTGTAATCTTTAACTCCTCGTTTGTTTTGTTTGAAACTAGGTTGGACCAAACTCTAGACCTAGAGCTTTACAGTGTCTGTGTAACCACTTATCGTCGTTTGGTGGAAACTTTCTGGTGGCTCCAAACCCAATAGACTTCGATTACGTGTTTAAGCAGTTTCCTAACATCTTCGATTCTGGAAACGTGGTTGTCTTAGCGACCGTGTTGTCCATATTTGGTTTGTGGTTTATTGGGCTCCTTATTGCCAAACGAGCTGACGAAAAGGATGCATATAAGGCAAGTGATTTGTCCACCTTGCCTACTTATCACATTCGATCATATTTAAAACGTTGTTATTCCAAGGGACATATGTTTCCAAAAATCAAAGAACTTGCCAAAAGATACCCGATATTCGGGTAACTTCTGACTAATCACAGTCATTCTATTGTGTTCTTGTGACAGGCAGTTGAAAATCTTCGTCTTCAAATGGAAGGGGGCCGCATGTTTGAGTTATCAGTGTATACTGGTATATGGGGAGGATCCGGTACATCAGCAAACGTCGCTATGATCATATACGGAGAGGAAACACGCAGCGAAACTCTACATTTGTTCGACAGATATAGCGACAAAAAGCTGTTTGCTAGAGCAAGCATCAACAACTTTTTGATTTCTCTACCAGATAATCTGCCCTCTCCGATCATGATCAAAATTTGGCATGACAACTCCGGTAATAACCCATCCTGGTACATCAGTCAAGTTGTAATAAGGGACCTGGAATCAGAAGAAAAATGGTATTTTCTTTGCAATCGGTGGCTTGCAGTTGATAAAGAGGACGGAGAGGTTGAAGCTGACATACCACTCACAAGTGAAAGAGATCTCTCCGAGTTCAAGTACAAGTTTTTCACTCGGGCGTCAAAGAGTTTAAGCGATAGCCATTTGTGGTTTTCAGTTGTGACCAGGCCACCTCATAGCCCATTTACACGTGCACAGAGGCTGTCATGCTGTGTCTGCGTGTTGTTAACTGCGATGCTCGCAGGAGCAATGTTTTACCAGTTTGGTGAAAAAAAAGAGGACTCACACAAGTTTGGTCCACTCAGATTCAGCTTGAACCAGCTCGTCATAGGCGTCCAAAGTGCTGTGATCGTTGTTCCGTTAAACTTACTGATTGCAACTATATTTCGAAACATAAAGATTTCAAACGACAAAGATCGGAAATCACGTTATGGGCAAAATGAAGGCTCAGGTCTTAACGCTACTAATTTAAACAAACGTCCTGGGTGTCTTCCACATTTCTTTGTATATATTGCCTGGTCACTTTGCATTCTTTCGTCGCTTGCAGCAGGGACATTCATCATATTCTATAGCTTTCAGTGGGGAAAAGAAATAGCTAATCAATGGCTTACGTCCGCTTTGATCTCTTTTGTCCAAGATATAGCAATCATGCAGCCAATAAAAGTTATCGCTTTAGCTTTATTTCTTGCACTAATCCTCAAAAAACCACCCGAGGAAAAGACCGCACAGTCTTTTCAAGATTCCATTTTAAGCAATGACCAAAGCATTAAAGTTATAGCTCCGAAGGGAAACGAACTCACCACAGCAAGGAAAACGAGGGAAAGCGTTGTAGAGACCATCAGTACTCTTGCTGAGATCGTGATGTTTTTAGTGTTTGTCACTTGTCTCTTTCTGGTAGTGTATGGTAATCGAGGATACAGTCGTTACCAACTAACAGCCAGTCTAGAGAACGTTTTCAAGGAGTCATTTGAAGAGGTAAAAGGCCATGTGTATGTTTCTTACAGCTCCTTATAATTAATAGTATGCCGGTGATATTGTCACTACCCTTTATAAAGTAGTAAAGTTGGCAAAAAGCGTGGAATGGAACTGAAAGGGTGGGAGGAGTATTCAAAAAAGGTTGCTTTGGGCATTGGGAATTGTACACTGGGAAGGTATTGTTGGTTGTTACTCAAACAAAGCATTGCAGTTATTTCCGTTGCCCAAATGCCCAATGCCAGATTGCCCATGACCAATTGCCGAAGCAACCTTTATTGAACTAGGTATAGATGTGGAAATAAAAAAATCAAGGACGAGATTAAAATTGCAGCGACTTAGCTACAAGCTGGAATTGAAGAAATCTTTTGAAATTTTGCCGGTACCTCTTTAATTGGCAACCAAAAGGAGTTTTAACGGTTTATTTTTCCTGGGAATATTTTTTTTGCTTTTGTCTCCAAGGTTGATTCTAAAGATGCATTCTGGGGTTGGATAGAGGAGTCATTTATTCCTGAAGTTTATGACACTACGTGGTATAATGACCAAAGTTTTGTCGCTCCAGAAGGATTTCTAAGCACCCGAGAAGCATTCTTAGTGGGCATGCCTAGATTCAAGCAAACTAGAATTAAAGAAGGTAAGTTTTAGTAAGTTAGGTAATTAACACAGGCAATGATACGGTATACGGAGAGCGCTCAAATCAACGGATAGGCCATAAAAACTCGCTTCTTGATGATAAAGCCTCGTCGCAATGATTCTCCAGAGTCTGGGAGAAAAAAATTCCAATATTACGGCATTGTACCTTTTTGCTGCCGAAGCGTACATGTAAATAGCAAATTGTATTTATCTCATTATCCACTCCCCTCAGGGCTTTTCAGGGAAAATTTACAACCCTAGTTGGAGGACTTTTGTAAGTAATGGACGGAAGTAATGACTTATACATACCCCCTCTGTGAATGTGATTTTGAGATAGACCACCACACCGTGGACTATGTCCCATACTCTTTTGAACCGTTGTGAGTTCTTTAACCAATCCCAAAGAATGTATTATACGCGCACAGGTTGTGAGAAGGGGTCTACTGTTTATCGTCCTTGTCCCAGAAAACTAGAACTTTCTCCTCATTCATTTGAAGGACCTGTGTGTTGTTCCAGCTGGTGTTTGAACCAGCGGCCTCCAGCTCGGCAGAACGTTGCCTGCGTGCTGACGTCCAGTTTCCTCACGCAGCCGGCTAGGCAGAACGGTGCTTATCCAACTAAACTTATCGTGCAACGTAGAATCTCTTCGACGAGCCTAATTTGCAGTCCCTAAAGCTTGTAGGGACGTGAATATCATGTTCATTTCTTCTTTTCAGTAAAAACATGCAAGACTGCCAAAGTTTACTCGGAGATAGAGGCCAGTTTTAGGCGATGCATTCCACAATATTCACCACATAATGAAGACGATACACGTTTTAATCTACCTGGGTGGATACCAGTGACGAATATCAGTAAATATCAATCTGTGTATGAATTGCTGAGACTCTGCCCGAAGCCTTGGCGGTATAATACCTCGGTGGAGCTTGATACTCTGTCATATTCCGGAAACCATGCCAAGTATGAAGGTGGAGGATACATTGTTGATCTCGGCTACAATTCTCGAACAGCGTCACGAGTTGTTCGTAACTTGGAAAGCAACGATTGGATTGATGAAAGGACCACAGCTGTCTTGATAGAATTTACCGTTTTTCAGCCTTCGACGTCTTTATTTAGCGTGGCAAAACTTCTTTACGAAGTTATTCCTACTGGAAAACCAGAAACCCGTGCACGTTTTCACACACTTTCCATATATGGTACTTCTGATCCCAGGCTGCGCTCTCTCTTCGTTGCCTGTCAAATTATCCTGTTAATGTTAGTCGCTTATTTTCTTATAGTCGAGGGTGTAAAGATTTATCGCCAGGGTTGCTCGTACTTCGTATCATTTTGGAACTGGATGAATTTGCTTCAACTTGTCTCAGCAATCATAACAATTGCATTCTTCTTTTACAAGGAGAAGTATTTTTCATCGTTTGTAAAACGAGTACACGCGAACCCTTTTGAGACAGTGAGTGTTGACTACGCCCTCTTTTGGTCCGATCTGGAGCTATTTGTATTGTCAGTGGTTGTGTTCGTTGTCACCGTAAAATTTCTACGGCTAATTCGGTTCAACAGACACATCTGTCAAATGGTTGCCTCCCTCAAGATTTCGTCGCCTCACGTGGCGTCCTATTCTGTGCTGTTTTTCATTAACCTGATCTCCTTCGCACTTCTTGGATATCTTGTGTTCGGGAATGACAATATATCGTACCATTCATTCATGGATGCGTTGGGCACCCTTATTCAGAAGTTCCTTGGAGATGAATTGTATTTTTATGAACTTCAGTACAGTAACCGTATCTTAGGTCCAATTTACATAATCAGCTTTATGCTCAGCATGACATTTATTCTTATCAACATGTTTTTGGCGATTCTGAACGACTCATATGAAAGCGTCAGGGAACTTTCGGGCGGTAAATTTGCAGACGCAGAGCTTGGTGATTTCATCAAGGAGTACTACTTAACAAGAATCCACCGCTTGCATGAAATACTGAAGCGAAAGCTTGGAAATGTTGGCTTTAGACATAAACTCTATGACAGGTCTAGAAACGAGTCGAAATCACAGTTAAAAGGAGACAGTGTTGGTAGTTTCACGTCATTACCATCTGATTACCCTGCTATCGTTGAAGCGTGGGATCCTGTAAACTCTTCATCATCTAAGCTTGCCTTACTAGAAAATGAGAAGACTGCTAAGTGTGTAATCAGTACTGCGGCTATCTATTTTAATGAGGTAGCAATGGAAGGAGATCAATCTGATTTCCAAAGTACGCAGCCCTCTGTCGCATCTGATGACGGTTCTAACGAACAACTGTTAGATCTTTTGGATGATTTACCCGAAGCTTTACTCGCGCCAACGATAGCTTCGCAAAAGACTGTGTCTAATGAAGATTTCATAGATCTGTTGGGAGACCTTCCTGAGTCCATGGTAGATGACGATGAGACAATTGATAATCTTCGCAAGCGGCTTGTTGATGTTGGTGCAGTTGTGAGGCTCAACAAAAATACCCTCAGAAGATTTTCAACGACCGGGGACAAATACATTGTGCAGACGAATGTTCATATGAAGGGACCGTCGGTTGCTTTAACGTTAAGACCAAGGCGAGAAAGTAAACCACTTGTAATCCCGAAATGACTGACTACAGTTTCATTCCTTAGTCTTGCTGAAAATACAATATAATTTGCGAAGGTCTTAGTATTTAATAGTCATGTTTTAAGAACTTGATTACGTTCAATTCAAGATATATTTAAAATGGATGTGTGCGTTCATTTACGTTATGGAAGCAATCTCAATTCTTTCCTATCTGTCCATTACAAACGTCAACTAATAACAGTTTTCACGCAATAGTGAAATAACTTTTAGTAACGCCAGATCACTCTAAGGAGGGATTAAAAATATGTTAAAAGCAGCAAGAAAACTTATATTGCTGACTGTCACTTTGTATCTTGCTGAGGTCTTCCTCTACGAAGAACCATGCTCCCGTGCATATTATTTCAGAAAACACTCAACGTGGTTTTTAAGAGTGCCTTTCCGTAAATATCGACCCACGGTCGGCGTAAAACCACAAGGATTTGGCAGCCTTTGAAAAACACGAGTAGTTTTGATGACCCTTTCTTTCTTATAAGATGATAAATTTGTGAAAGATGTAATAATTTTGTGGCCAAAAAGGTATTGTTAAAAATAGGCTCTATTGACAATTTCTACCGTTCAAAATTATGGGGATAAAGTAATGCAATTTTTTACAATGCGCTATAACTTAAAATTCCGCAAATTGACTTTCTACTCCTTAAATAGGCCCCAATCTATCAGAAAATCGAAACAAATCTCTGGGCAAACGATTTCAAGTAGCCCTCAAGACGTCGAGTTCAACCTTAATTTTGCCAAAAATCGCGACATTCCTTCAGACCAGTGGTTAAAAATAGCGTTACAAGGCCCGTCACGCCAGGGTTACCGATAGATACGCTTTAAACAATTTACTTTAAGGCAAATTAAAAGCCAATTCCAAATTAAATCTTTCAGTAAACCTATTATTCTCACTGATTGCAGCATTTTCTTCAGATACAACATATAGAGTCCCTGGGATAGCGTCACAATCTTTCATTTTCTGTTTCAGACTGGCGATTTCCCTCAAAAAATGGTATATAAACAGAACAAGACGCTGTGGTAGCGTATATTTGGGCGTGGTTTTACAAACATACTGTTTACCATCAAAGGAAGACTGTGCACTGTACTGTTCAATGCAAAAATCTATACCCCAATCTGCCTGTTTTCTTTTCTACTTGTAACTAAATGTTCTTTTTAAGAGGTTCCATCTCAATACTGAAATGAACTATACCTGTGTTTCCTCGCAAACTTTTTCCTTTCACTGCTTTCAGTTTTGCATGAGCATAATACAAAGTGTATTTCATCTTGTAGTCTTTGACAATTTAACTTACTTCATGTAACTTTACAAATTTCTTCAACTTTTAACAAGTCTTACTTCACCTAACTTTCATCATAGTAAAAGGTAAATCCTTTACTCTACTTCTTTGCTGAACCACACAGCATATACAGTATGTTCCAGTCCACGACAAAAATCCTGTCACTTTATGACAATGTTTTAAAGCACATCTTTAACACAGATTTGCTCTCAGCCAAATTCCAACATAGGACACCAATGTTTACAGCGCAAACAGTAAGGTTTATCTCAGGTCCACTGATACTCTCACTTTTAGGAAGATCAACTGGCATAATATGTCTTTTCACCCCCATCACATTGTACAGTGTATTCCCAGTACTAGCAAGGGCGGATAAAGTTCCTTAAGTCCAGTATCCACATGGATTAATAACAGAGTAACACATTGCATAAATTGCTATAGCACAGCACTGTTTACAAGAACATTGTAAAAACTATTAACATATTAACATTTGATATACTACAGTATTCAACACTGCTTGTACAAAGATCAACTTAAAAGTTGACAATATGTACACCCTTATAAGCTCATTATATGTCCTCATTCCTACATGTATCCGGATATAGACTCTGAAAATATTGTACTAATTTCTACATGGATGGTATTTCCAACAATACACATGTACCTTGACTATGACTGCCACCATACATATCTCTAGCATGAGAATCAACACCAATAATTCCCACAGTTAAAATGAATGAGTTGTAGTTCAGAGCCAAGAGTTTTTTAAATGCTTTACCCAGTGACTTTCACTGTATTCAAGCTAGAAAAATCGCCCAAATACTGTAACATTTTCTGGCAATTCTGTTAACATTAACATAGATTAGAACTATTCTTGGTTTGCAACCACGTGACAAGGCGGCCATATTGGGGTCAATACAATAGGAATTTTGCGCGAAAAATTTACATGAAAATAGAGTTTAGTTCCTCTGGTTCCCTGAGGAGAAATATGCTTTTGGTTCTTGACCACTAACATGGCCGCCGTAACGTCACGTGCAAACGAACAATAGATTGTCTTGCAAGCTATGACAGACTAGAATATCATTGATAACCAACAATCATTATTTCAATCATATCATCGACTGAAGCAATCCTTCTTTATTAATAGTACTGTAAATTAAAGCGTACAAACGCATTGCAACACATTGTCGTTCCGCATTTCCCCCCAATACTACAACGTTTCCTTGACAGTACGGAGCATGAATCGTTTTTGTAGCGTCGACATAAAATGAAGGTTCTGGATTTTTCTCGACATCAGTTGAAAGCTTAAATTGGCCAAAATAAACCCGGTGAATCAGAGGGACAAATACTTACTTAAAACCCTATTTTGATACCTCACCCCATCTAAATAGCCTCTTCTTTTTTGCTTAGACGACAGATAAACCTTCCCTTGTTTTCGAACAAATTTTGGACTTGCACTTAGTAAAAACCTCACACTCTTACAGTTACTTAGAACTGTACCGGTTTAAGTATAAACTATTTCTATTTTTAAAGTAACAATGAATTTTAGATGACAATGGTGTATTTTTCGGAATTCCCTTCCATATAGAACAGAAAGTCTCACTATCCGTGTTTTCTTTAAGAAAGATTTTAATTTCTTCATCGGTAGTCCGCTAGGTGCACGACCGCGTCGAGAAAATTGATTAACCTTATATTTAAACCAACTGGATTGTAAGTTTTGTTATAAATAAATTTCCCACGACGAGATCTCAATTCAACTTCTTTTATTTCCTCCACAAAACAATTTTCCTCCCGTACAATTTACTCATTACCTTTTCTTGTCGTCACCTCACTGGAATCAAAACATTCTAAACACAAAACTTGCTGATAATGCAAAATCCCGACGCCCGGCACATTACCGTACCTTACCGCATCACAATATACACATGAGAAATACAAGGCACATGTATATTAACAGTCACTCTGCTAAACAAAACTGACCGAATAAAAAGAATTGTTACCGCTATCAGTAGTTCCCAAACAAGCCTGAGTCCCTTTTGGTTTCAATTGTTGACAGTCTTCTCAGTCTCAGCTTCCTTCATCGGAAAAGATTTTTATCAAAGGCAACTCCTTGTGTTCCGCATTGTGAAAATCAAAATCATTATTGTCACACTAACTACCAGCTACACAAATCTTGCGACTCTCAAACCTGATACACATGCTCCTGTTCAAACTCGATTTTTCACGTACACTCTTCAGTGATGGTATTCCGATTGTCATTGCGTCTATGAGGTCCATGCATGTGGTCTTTGAATGTCTTGACAATTTCCTTGATTTTTCTTTGAGTTCGCGGACCAGCCCATTATGAAAACAATCGGTGTTATTTTTAGTGTGGGCCTACCGCGAACAGTGTGTGCATTTGTAAGTTTAACCCTCGATAACATACTTCAACATTTTATCCAAACTGCTTCTTCCTGCTGCTTATACCATTGTGCGCGTAGTTTCACATTTCAATCTGTCAGTTTTGGCCAATGAAACATTATCGGTTAATCTTTGTTGTGAAATTGGCAACATTATTTACATATTTTTGGCGCCGTACGAACATGTTTTGATCACGTTTTGTCTAAGTTTTAAGGTTTTTCGTGGGAACGTATTCTATTTTTAAACTCTGCATGTGTCAACATGGTAGAAAAGTTTTTTTTTTATGATTCCTCCAGAGAGTGTTGAGGATTTTAAAAAAAACTACATTTTGCATGATTTGCACTTACATGATTCCGAAGGTATGTTTTATGGATTTTGGTCTACTTTACGAAAACGATCAAGGAGAATATGTCTTCGCTTGTTTACTTGCCTTGTTTACCTTAGCACATATTGCGTGCCTATTGCACATTTGCGACAAAATAAACAAGTTTGCATTACTCTATTTGGGGCCCCGCCCAAATAATAAACAAGTTTGAGCACGTATTGCCTGCCCATTGCACATTTGCGACAAAATAAACAAGTTTGCATTACTCTATTTGGGGCCACGCCCAAATAATAAAATCTATAAACTAAAACTGATTACTGAATGAATTTTTGCATTGAGAGATATTGACGAATTAAATCATCGCCAATCAATGCCAGTCTGGTTTATAAAAACTAAATCGATTAAGTATTGGTGCAATAGTTCTTTTCCAAGTTTTTACCCTTGCGGGCTCTCAAACTGAAAAAACTCTACGTGGATGCCAAAGAGGAGCTTATATACTTGTGTGACAACGTGTATGAATCATGAAGCTACTGCATGACTGTAAATATGACCCATTAAAACAAACTAAGAGGACTCTTTGGTGCTTTGCCAGGCTTACCATTAACTCAGTTTCGGTTGCTTTCGATGTTTCATTGGAAAATTCCTGAAACAAACGGAACGTTTGAAAAGGCATTCGGCCATTTTCCTTGTTAGAAACTTCCACGCGGAAATTTGGATTTCTTGTGTTCAAACCTTCTTTGAATATATTTAGTTTCAGGCTTTCGAGTTAGGCAAATGGTAAACGCGATTACCGAACGAAATCAAAATTAATCAGTCCTGAATTCTGCTCACCATTTGCCTAAACCGTGAAGCGACCGGTTTACAAATGTAAATAGTAGAAAAGCCTTGAGTCCAAAAGCCTGCGAAACAGCTTCCTCTCATCACTTTTTGCCGCTAGGGACATTTCGTCAAAGAGCGGTAAGAGGCGGGTGTAGCGCAGACTATGCGTCATCTTAAGTACCTTCTTAAGTACCTTGAGGGGTCTTGTTAAGTGCATAGTAGATCGTAGCAATGCCAGATCCTTACAATATCTCTAATTACTTATTAAGAGACACAAACAGGAAATTCGTTATTCCTCTAACCCAGACAAATGTTATAAAGAAAAATAGTTTTTCTGTAGCCGGTTTTGGAATAGCCTTCCTATATATTGACCAGCAGCAGGCGAAGTCTCTTGGGGTTTTGAGGGCTGGCTGCTTTTTTGACCGAGTTAAAACAAAGTTACTTGACTTGCCTTGACTTGCAAAATTGTTCTGGAGATCTACACGGTACTAACATAAAGCAGACTAAGGCTCTGAGTCTTATTCGATTTTATGACAAAGACAAAGGTAAGCCGGTTTTGGAGGCCTTCTTAGCTTGGGCGTCTAAGTTTCATGGACTAAGGCTAAGGAGGATGAGGAAAGTCCTCAAGCCTATCTTTCCTTTTTAGGTGTTCCCATTCGTTCGTTACAAGATTCTTCTTAGGTTTAGTGTACTCTATTTTCTTTCCCTATTTTTATTGTTATTTTTTTTTTGCGGAAAAGACGATGTTCTCTTTCAAAACGCTGTTGAAAGGAACTTTCAATCTTTTAACCTGTCATCTGCAGTTCAGTATTACAGCTAGAGTTTCCATGACACTAAAACGTCAATCAGTGTAAAGTCTTTCAGACCACAAAGTAGCTCGTACTTTTTGCGTAAGCCAAGAACGCGGAAGAGTCGAATAGTCTGGAGTAGATGGGGGGCAAAGGGGGGCGGAGAGTGAGTGAGAGTGGGGAAAGAAGCGAAAAACAGCACGTCTAAGAAATACGATAGAAACTGACAAAGAAACAATAAAAGAAAGAAAACAATAAAGAAAAAAAATGACAGTTTCGCAGAAAGCAGTTGAAAAGTTAGTACTACCAAATCCGTTCCTGCTGATTAATAACAAAGCGCCAAAAGTGCTAGACGCTCAAGTTGAATATATACCATGAAAATTTGGAAATGAAGGACGTAGCTAACCTGTAACAGGCCTTCAGATAGTTGGAAAAACACAACGAAAAGTGAGCTAGAAAAAATGGCGAAGGGGCGGGGTTAGGGAGAGAGGGCGAAAGGTCCTCCTACTCTCTCCCTCTTGCTCTCTTCCACGTTTGTTTTCCTCCGTTCCCCATTTCACGCCACTGTCCGATATCCACTATCCACTATCTACTGTCCACTACGCCTGGAATAGGCTAGTTCATAGTGGGCCGGAGAAGTCTTTTCCAATGCTGATGCAAGGGATCTATAGATGTCCATTTAGGAGCATTTGATATTTTTAAAAGTTCATACTCACGCTGCAACTATTCCTGCTTTAGCATTAGTAAAACGCCACCTTTTTTTCTATTTTCCGTTTTGCTGTAGAGGAAAGGTTTTGGCGATTTGTTTTTGATGATGGTGTTTCATCGTCGATCAGGAAATGTTACAATGTAACTTTGTAAAGGTGATAGTAATACATCGAAACGTACATGTATACAGTTATACATAATTACTTGAAAGAGAAAACTTGCAAGAAAAAAGGAAAGTGTTCTAATTAGTTAATGTTGGCTGTCCACGTCTTAAATTTAACGTATTTATGCCTTTTGGCGGATGCTTGAATTAATAAAACACACCACTGTACTTGTTTAAAGTCTGTTTCTTTGGGCTCGGTCGTGGACGTCTTGCCGACGTCGCTCAAAAAAGCCGACTTTTGGTTAATTCTACACTATATATATATTGTATCCAAACAACATGACTCTTCTAAATAATATATTAAGTGTATTGAAAGCAAGAAAACATGGCGACCTTCTTATAGAGTCCCTGCCGGGGCACAAACGGCGCGTTGTACTAAAGATCATAAAAACACCAACAAGCTATGAGGCAAATCAGTCAGAAAACATAACCTCAGAAAATTAATCAAGCTTTGTCTTCACTTTAACGACGGTTTACAGCTCCTTGTTTTTTTTACAATTTCCATTCAATTAATTTTAGATTTGCTAGCTAAATCAAGTCTCACGTACAAACCACCAATAAA
This sequence comes from Porites divaricata, assembly GCA_038088405.1. Classification (NCBI taxonomy): domain Eukaryota; kingdom Metazoa; phylum Cnidaria; class Anthozoa; order Scleractinia; family Poritidae; genus Porites; species Porites divaricata. The sequence continues at coordinate 13,162,848 of JBBMOI010000007.1, forward strand.
GAGATCCAGTACTGGGCTGCTATAAACAAATATTTCAAATCAAATATCGATCGAGTGTCATTTTGCGCCAGTTGGCACCAGCGGTACAAGTAGCTGACTGAGTAGGAACACGAGGCAAATTACGAAGTATATAGACAACAAACGGAATAGCATGCACCAGGCAACATTTAACTGGCCAAGAATTCGATTTATATTGGCATAAACGATTGTAACGTGTATGAATCCTCGCAATCAACAAGACGATCGTGTGCACGCACATCACTCATATCTGTGCACATCAATACAGCACCGAGAGTAAGTGGTAAGCCATCGGGCAATAATCTAGTCCTCAGTATCTCAAAGAAGAGGTGATGCTCGGTAGATAAAACCCAAGAAGATCAAAGGATACTGATAAATCAGCAGCATCCTGCATCATATCCAAACCTGCCCGCCATCAAAAAATGTTTTCCAACTTTCTTGTTGCAGTTAGCAGAGAGGCCTTGTGCCTCTCTTTCATGTCATAAAAACATATATAATGTCCCGGATGGTAGGAACACCCCCTCCCCAGTAGATGGAGAAATGACACTTTAATCAGTCACATTAAGCATAAAACCATTTATTTCTTTCAGAAATAAATTTCCTATTTTCTATCCATATCAAACTCATTGCGACATTTGCCCTATGTCACATCGGGTGACCTCAACTTCCGGTAAAATAGAGCTGAAAACACGCTATTTTCCGTATAATATTGCCTTTCTTTCTCAAAGTAGGAGATCTAATCTAATTTAATCTGAAAAAATGAGCATAGTAACGGCATAGAGAAAAACAGGAACAAAAACAGGAACATTTTTTACAGTATATTGTGTATTTTGTTAATCCAAATATGTGAATGTTAACTTTTAAAGTAGTCCCGGGGTACCAGGGCCTCCTATTCCGAGACTTCTTGTGAATTTTTGTTAAAGTTTTCCTTTTTTCAATCCGACCGACCGACCCAATAAAGGGTATGGCCTATCACAAATGCACCACCGGTATTGAGAGGTTCTGGATGGGGTTAACTGAGAACTGACAAATGGCCGAAAATTTAAATGACTACTGACATGCATTTGTCTTGGGTTTCACTGCAGTCAACTGACAAAGGACTTGGTTGTCCCTTATTTTTACAAAACTTGTTCTTAAGGCCTTAAATAGCATTGTTCCACTCTTTTCATCAGATAATGTGATCAAATGTTCGTTTTTAGGGGTAATCTTCGCAGCAAGACGCTTATAATTAATTAAGTCTCTTATTTCGTTAATGATTTTACTGTAAAACCCACGTGCGTCATGTACCATCTGTTGTAAATGACCTATGATCTCAAATTTACGTTTCTCTGAGAACGCGCCATCATATGATGGCTGCTCAGAGTGAGAGCGTTACTACGACTACAACTATCTTACGAGTCGATGTCAATCTGTTGTGTATGGTGGCGCACAGTACAGTCTGCACCTCAGCAGATAAAATCTGGCGTCCCACAAGGATCCATACTTGGTCCGATTTTGTTTTCGATTTACATCAACGACTTGCCCAACTGTTTACTTCAGTCAAAGACAAATACCTTGGTGTGCTAATAGATGCAAACCTCAATTTCAAACAACACGTGGATAAGATACTGGCTAAGATTTCCAAGAAGAGAATCGGTGCCCTGGGAAGAATTAGAAACCATCTAACTGTCGATGCAGCCAATAAAGTCTGTCAGTCTCTTGTTCTGCCAGTTTTGGATTATTGCGATGTTGCTTGGAGCAGCTTTGGGAAAATAGAACGTGATAATTAAGTTAGATCGAGCACAGAGAAGGGCAGCTAAGATTGTTTCGAAGACCAAGGATTCGGACGCCGAGAAGAATTTAAAGTGGCTTCCCTTGTCTATGAGACGTAATATGCACACTATTAATTTGACTTTTAAATGCTTGAAGGGATCCCCTCCAATGGTTTTTAGAACAATCCACAATACGAGGGGAAATGGGCACAACTTGCTGCTCCCCAAAGGCAGAACTGAGACAGCAAGGAAGTCATTTTATTTTAATGGATCTAAACACTTTTTAATAATCTTACAAGTGAAATGAAGGATTTTAAATCAGTTGTGATTTTTAAAACTCGTATTTTGGAATTATATAGATCAAAACTTTTTTAGTTACTTGTTAAGTTTTTGTATTAGTTTAGCTTTTAAATGCATGTTATTTGCTGTATTTTGTCATTCTTGTTGTATTTGTAACTTTTAGACAGTGTATTTTTAGTTACTGTAATTTCCAGGGCCCTCATTGATAGCAGCTTTTCATGCTGAAGAGACAACCCTGGCTAAATAACATTTATTATTATTAGTCCAGATTCCAGAAGTTTGAGCTGCGGCGACATCAAAGACTTAACGCGATTCTGGCAGAGCCTCCTTTTCTGTCCTCACTGTAGAAGGCAAATGAAGGCTCTGCTCGCAAGGCGCCAATAATTGTGAATAATAGAACAATTAAAACAATAGGAAAGGATAGTTTGGGAAAAAAACATTCTTTTTTGCCCCCTTTATTTAAAATCCAAAGCAATCGCATTACTCCCAATATTATTTTTCCGCTTTGTAATTGAAAGGAAAGGATTTGCATCGTGCGCGCGCAACGGGATGGCAGAATCTAACTTGAAACTATTACCTACGTCCTTGCGGCATTAATTGGGCACTCGCTAAATTATTAATGAAGAATTTTTCTTGTAGGTGAGGAACGTAGTGCAGCGAACTGGAAAGTTATTCGTATATTTATGTCTTAAATTTGTGACGAGAACAAGACCCAGATGTATGTGAAAATTAATTGAACTAAGCTTCAGAAATAGATATTTGGGCAATGAGGCCCCTGAGCTAGGTGCGTGCCAAAGAGTTTGGCTTTTTGACGGGTGATGACACCCGTACATAGGCTACGGTAATTTTAAAAAGCCTATCTTCGCATTGTTACGGCTATTTAAAGCCAAATTTACTCAAATCGTCTTGCCAGCGTTTTCATGATATAAATGAATATAATTCAGTTCAAGAAAAATAATGCGCTTGATACATAAAAACTGGTTATGTATACTTTAGTTACCTTTTTCAAACTAAAAAGGTTTTTTTTTCTTGTAGTGTTGACAAATTATATTCCAATATCGTCCCTTGCCTACGCTTTCTATGAAGAGCATAGTTGTGGAATGCTTTGATCTTGCCGTCACATTTATTTGCTCTGCATTTAGAGTTGATGGCAAGTATTTCTGTTTGCAAACCAGCCAAATGATTTAGAATTATTCTTAACGTATTCGACGGGCTTGCTTTTTGTTTACACGTAGGATACATTCTCGCTTGTTTTGTCAAAATATTAACCCTGCTTTTGGTCGCTTCTGCATGCCCGGTTGAATGTGTTATGGCTAAATGAGACGATTAGGGGTCGCATATACTGGCCTAGACTGAACCATCTTCTTGTTTCGACCTCGTTGCCGTTCTCTCGATTTGCTTGGATGCTAATATTTTTCACGAGCGGCTCATTACAGGAAATTTAATCCTAACATGCTGATGTCAGTTTAGCAAGCGACCTTGTCAAAAACTGAAATGATAAAAAGAAAGAAGAAAGTCTGAAAGAAAGAAAAAGGAGTCAGAGTTCCTGGCAGATATTCAGGTTTTACAGAATTCGCTCAGTTCTCGATGAGTGATAATTAATCACTATTTCTCTTCTGGCGGAAACTATGATTCAGTAGTTTTACCATGAATAGGCGGCACATTACATAAATAATTTTTATTTGTGAATAAAATAATTTTCTTAAAATTTGTCTTAAAACCCCTTTCAAACCTTTTTTAAGTTATACATTAGTATTAAAAATATTCATAAAACTTCTCAAGACGTCCATCATTGACGTTACTTCTTAGCATTTGAATACATATACCCAACGTCTTATGGGTGACGCTTATCTATTAGGTATTTATTGTCATAATATGCCTTATTAAATGATAACCAAGAGCGCAGAAAGCTTAAGAGTCACTAGTTTTTGAGCTGAATAATTTCAGATCGATCGCGGTAATTTATCCCAAAATTCAGCGTTATCTTTTCAATATTTATGTTTTGCTGCGCAAACATTTGGTTATTTCGGATATTTTGAAAATTTTGAAACATCCGTTCCTCTAGTTATTTCCGTGAGTATGACTTGGATCTGCTTTATACTTCTGATTATTTGTCAGTGCTTTCCTGTGGTTGACCTTGCGCCTCTTGGTAAGTTATTTCGTTTTCTTGTCTTTCTTTTGCATTAGTCATATATCCCTCCGTGTTATAGTAATATATTGTTTGCTTGCAAAACGTGGAGCAACATTCAAAGCAGCTTTAACGTTTTAACCCATAATTTATACCCTTCAAGTTATAGCATCAATTCTAATTGAAGGCATAATTCTTCGAAGAGGAAAAAATTTGCAGTGTAACGTGTACAAATTGATAATCACCGTTGAACGGGCACCTGCTTTTACCTCATCGTTGGTCTTAGTAAGTCAACGAATAATTTAGCAAGAGGTGGCCCTTTTAATTGATTTTTCAAGGATAAAAACTGGCTAAAGAAAGTAAGTTGATAAGACCTGTCAAAGAATTAAAATTATTAATTAAAAAGAATACTTTATATACCGTGACACCCTGTAGACTTCACCGGCAAGGTGGGCATGGTCAAGACTTCGTGATCCAAATTTAAAGTGGTCACATCAAGGTCTCTGGCCAAATTGGCAGCTTAAACACTTAAAGAAAGAACGAGTCCTTTATTCAGTATTTGCGTTTTGAAGGGATATAAGTTGCCGAGACACTGAGACCGGGTTGGCGTAGTGGTGAGAGCACTCGCTTCCCGGCACTGAAGTCGATGTGGAATGCCCGGACATGTTTAAACGAGTTCGTATAAAGAACTCCTTAGTGCTTCTTGGGTAAAGAAATTGCGGTTATACTGATTTTCTCAAGTGTCGCGTCCTCCCTCGACTTAAAAACCGACGATCCTCGAGCGGGAAATATCTAAGCGAAACAATGAAAGGAAAAGTTTTAAGTGACTTTTGAAGAACGGTCGTTTGTAAATATCGCCCAGAGTAGTCCAGACAAAATGTCGTTTAACATCAAACTAATCCCAACAGAAGGCCATTTAATTGTGAGATCGTTACTTAACAACAAACTAAAAAATCCATACCACCACGGAACCGTTCGGTGTAACATGGAAAAATTTGGCACCAAAGAGTTTTAACTTTGACCACAGGTAACCCAATTTCAGCAAAATCACAGGTGTCGTCAAAAGATCTGATAATTGTGTGTGTGTGTTTTCAAAATGAACCTTGGAACATGTATCTTAAATGAGTTTTCGTCAGTTCAAAAAACGCCGACTAAATGTGTAGAAGCATTTGGCTATTAAGTGTTTTACACCTTGATTGCAACGAAAGATGGCTCCTTTGTATCAGTACTGCTAAACTGCTTTGCCTTTATTACCAATTCCTATATTTCCTCTAATCTACAGCTTTGTGGAGTAATTGTGTTTACGCCTTGGACACAATATGTAGGATCAAAAACTGTGATTTTTTCGCGTTTTGGTACGTCTCGCGCCACCTCCTTTCGAATAATGTCACTCCTCCCTTTACAGTGGCTCTGCGCTTTCAGCTCTTTTCATTTACATCTCGTCGAAACTGAAATAGAGGAAAACTGATACTGAACGATGCACCAAGCTTTATGACTGCTCTTTTTATTAAGCTTCTTCTTATTTAGTGTATGTGAGTGTTTAGTTGGTATTTTCTTCGCCAGCTCTATATTTTTTGGTAATTAAAAGAAATTATATTTTTTAGTAGTTTAATCACTCGCTGTGGTGTAGTTCTCAAAGTGTTTGTATAAAGTCTCTATTTGTTAATTTCATAGGTGAGAACTGCGGCTTAGCCAGTTTTTCGTCCATCGACAAAAAACTACTTCTTTTCCTATAATGTGCAGAGATCGGGGGGGGGAGGGTACTCAAGGGAAGTTTAGAGTATAGGGGTGCCACCGAGCCCTTCAAACTCTCACCCGGTTTAAGACAAAAATTGTTCATTTTGCTGCCCTGTTTAAGAGTTAAGACCTAAGAGTTGAGAGACCTACCTTAACGACTCTGATTCGTTTTAATTCGCTCAAAAACATTTAAGTGTTTTTAAGCCAACATCATGTAATTACATTTTTTTTGAAAATACATTGTTGGGTACCACTCAGGGCTCCGCGCATCGCCAACCCTCTAACTATTTTTCAATTCTTTCGGTCCAAAAAGACACCCTGTTCAAGACGCGAAGTAGTGAGATTGTATACCTTGTTTTAGACTCAAGACCGTGAAAACCATACCCTGTTTAGCGGCACATACCTGCCTAGACCAAATAAGGTAGTGCCCCCTCCGGGAAGGGATCCTTCACGTCCGAAAAATAATTACAGTTGTTATATGTACGAGAATAGTCTGTAACTCAAGCCGAAGGGCTAACTTAGCTGCTGGCTCATCTCTTTTTATGGAACCTGCATTGTAGTGTTTCTCTTCCTATTTCCGTTGCGTAACACTTCAACTAATCGTTAACCCTCTGGCTGGTATGCTATGCGTGGGGAGTTTCTATCACCCCATAGACTCTTCCAAAAAATGTCATCCCTTCATTGTTTCGGCTACCTCCCTATTGACTGTTTCGTTTGCTTAAAAGAAACGTTTCCTGGATTTCGTGACCCGCTGCTGCCCAAATAAAAACGATTCGAGGTAGGCATACATGTGAAATAGACTATATTCTGATAATGTTTAAAATTTATGATTTACAGACAGTACCTCTTTAACAAATAAAAAACAATCTTTGAAAGAAGACAACAAAGAATGTGAAAAAAAATTATGTTCTGTTGCAAAACATAATGCTCTGCCGTGGGCGGCTATGCAGGGGATTGTGACGCAATCTTTTGGAGTCGTGGCTAGGTAGATGGAATCCCTCAGAAGGAGGTGATCGAGGAGGACTAGAAACGAGAGTTGCTTCGGTAATCTTCAGCTCGTGAGACGAGGTGGCGCATCTCGCGATCAACTCATGTTCGGACTAGCAGAATGTACAAATAAAGAACTTCGAACGGCATGGGAAATGTATGTAAGATTGTTTCAAACCCCTCTGTTACTCAAAAATGAAGAATGTATCGACAATAAGAGCATTAAAGGGATCAAACACCTCAGAATTAACTAGAATTGCTTTGGAATCCCTCAGAAGGAGGCTGGCATGTAAATGGCTCCCTCAGGAGGAGAGTGGCATCCCTCAGAAGGAGGTACACTGTATTTATGTATAACTTGTAATGGAATCCCTCATGAGGAGTTCGGCATCTCTCAGAAGGAGGTACACTTTATGTATGTATAACTAGTTAATAGAATCCCTCAAAAGGAGTTTGACATCCTTCAGAAAGAGGTACACTCTATTTATTTATGTATAACTTGTAAATGGAATCCCTCATGAGGAGTTTGCCTTCTCTCAGGAAGAGGTACACTTTATTTATGCATAACTTATAAATAAAATCCCTCAAAAGGATTTTGGCATCCCTTAGCAGGAGTTTATAATGTGGTAACTTGTTAATGGAATCCCCCATATTTTACTAGTCAGGGGGAAAGCCGGTGCACCGTCGTACCCCGGTAATCACTCGGTATTAGACCAGGTCCGCCTTCTAGAGGAAGCAAATTAATTGCTATGCAGAGCAGTCTCGAACATCAAACTCAACGACGCTGCCCATTTCTCACACAGCCAAAATTGTAAAGTAATTAACCTTGAGTTATAGATTTGGCATTCTAAACTTCTCCAATCGATTATGTTTACTAATTACATGAGCCCTCCAGCTTATATGCCCACAGAGAACAAAGTCCCAATTATTTCCTGTCAGAAGCAAGTTTATGTGCTTCAGATCCTGTACCATGCTTTATTCAAGATTGCGTCAAAGGTGAATCCCTGTGTAAGCCTGCTAATGGTCACCACTGGCTGAGACTATCCAGCAGTGTTCAATCTAGAATTAGTCAAAGTGGGTCATATGTCCCACTTGGCATTTTAAATTGGGTCATTTCAAGAATGGTCTGGGGCAATTAACTATGATATTGAAACTTTGAACAACTTCACCTTTCTTATCCAGCCCATCTTCATGCTTTTCATGTTCAAATACTATTCTGTTTTGCATAAGAATATGAACTTAGCTGTTATTGTTTCAAATGAAGCTTGAATTGATCAGCAAAAGAACGTATACAGAGTGTCGAAATGTACACTCCAGTCTCTCTCTGTACAGCGTGATAGGCCTGACACAAAAGCTACTCATAAGAATGAGTCTCAAATGACAGTCTTTTTGCATGCTTATTTCAGGCTAGTAAGCACACCTGTTTTATTTTTAGCATTGACTGCTGCTTTGGAAGTACTTGTATATATGAGGTAACCTTTATTGCATCAGTATGACTCCATGATAATTTGATTTTGCATCAGAATGGAATATTCCATGTCAATGGTGCAAAAATGCAGCCTACATTAAACACTGGTCCAGTACTGGACATCAAAAAACCCCCATAGTGTGGCAAAAGTGACAGTCTAAAATGCTGAAATATCCCACTTATGCCCTGCATTCCCTGGGTATGAGTGTGAGGGGCTTTCCACTCAGGCTTAAGTGCATGAGGATTTTTGCATCCCCCACTTAATCGTAGTTTGTTAGAAATGTCTCCCATAATTTTTACATATTGTGCAAGTGACCACCCCCCCCCCCCCCCCCCACCTTATTGCTGTGGACTCTAGGAACATTATAGCTTAACATCAAACTTCAGCACATACTTTTTCCACAGTCGTATTGTTTACTATTCACACCTGTTACATTCAATTATTACTACTTTGTACTACTTTCATAAGATTTATTAAACTGCCCCCCCCAGGTAATGATCCCTTATCCTTTTTATGATGATCCCCCAACAAAATGCCCCCTTCCCTCAAGTAATAAACAACCAGCTCCCAATCAACGAAAATACAAATAAAAAATTAATGTCTATTTCCACCAAACTGAAGTGAATCAAAATAATTTCTATTTCCACTGTTTATTGTCTGCACGGGTTTACTGCTGCGTGTACCCTAAATCTTCTATTAAGCTCCCTATTTGAGAGGGGGGCTGATTTAATTTAGCGAAACGTATCAATGGGAGCAAGGTTTCTCAAGGACGGACTTGTGGTTCCCAGGCGTTATACTGCTTTTTCTAACAATAAGAAAATGGTAACAATTTTCCGCAGAGAACTAGAGCATAAAGTTGGAAAGGTTGGAGGTCATGCGACCGAAGACCAAAACAATATGAATTTCCAACCTGAATAAACCACAACTGATCAGTCCATGTTAATTGTTTGTGAAGAATGGAGAGGGAGGGGGAGGGGGGGGGACTTAATAGAGAGGGGTGGCTTATTAACTTTCCTCCTCTGAAAAGGGGGGGGGGGGGTTATTAGAGAGGGGGGGCTTAATAGAGGATTCATGCTAAGTACATTTTTAGACTTTGTCTCGGGTTTACATAACTGCCTCAAATTCTCCCAAACCCTCTTGTGTTTATACCAAGCTATGCAAACACAAAAAACCTTTTCTATTGCTTAAATACAATACAAGGCTGTGCTCCTTCAGGGGGACTCCATTTACAACTTAAACACAAACACCTCCCTCTAAGGGATGTCAAACTCCTTTTGAGGGATTCCATTTACAAGTTAATACATAAATAAAGTTCTACCTCCTTGTGAGGAATGTCAAACTCCTTTTGAGGGATTCCATTTACAAGTTAATACATAAATAAAGTTCTACCTCCTTTTGAGGGATGCCAAACTCCTTTTGAGGGATTACATTATTTTTACATTTTAGTCAAAAATAAAGTGTACCTCCTTCTGAGGGATGTCAAACTCCTTTTTGAGGGTTTCCCAATTTAGAAGTTATACATAAATACAGCGTACCTCCTTTTGAGGATTTCCTGATTTACAAAAAACGTAAATAAAGCGTAGCTCCCTTTGAGGGATGCCAAACTCCTTTTTAGGGATTCTATTTACAAGTTATACATATTATTAAATACAGTGTACCTCCTTCTGAGGGATACCAAACTCGTTTTGAAGGATTACATTATTTTACATGTTAGTCATAAATAAACTGTACCTCCCTCTAAGAGATGCCGAACTCGTTTTGGTGGATCCCATTTTCAAGTTAATCATAAACAAGGTGTACCTCTTTCTGAGGGATGCCAAACTCCTTTTGAGGAATTCTATTTATGTACAAGTTACAGGGTTTGTATAGGTCATGGAAAACCTGGAAAGTCGTGGAATATAAGAATTTCATTTCCCAGGCCTGGAAAGTCATAGAATTTAGCAGGAGGTCCTTGTAAGCTAAGTCATGGCAAATTAAAGTTTTCTTTGTTAGTTTAGTTACTACAGACAACAAATCAAGGACAATGTAACATAGAGAGGAGTAATTAAACAGCACAAAAAGCATGCATTTTGGTGGACATGGGAGTTTGTCTGTTGAATTGTTGAAGGTCAAAACATGACTCCAAACAAGAAAATTTTGAAAATATTTGAAAGTGACAACAAAACCAGAGATCTTGGAAAACTTGAAAAGGTCAGTCATGGAAGGTCATGGAATTTGGAGAGCTCAAAAGAATACGAACCCTGAGTTATACATAAATACAGTGTACCTCCTCTGAGGGATGCAAACTCTTTTTGAGGGATTCCATGATTACAAGTTAAAAATTAACACCTCCTTCTGGGGGATGCCAACCTCCTTATGAGGGATTCCGTATTAGCAATTCTGAGGTTTTTGCTCCCTTTTACTCTGATTATTGATAGATTTCTCATTTTTGAGTAACAGAGGAGTTTGAAACAATCTCACATACATTTCCCATGCCGTTCGAAGTTCTTTATTCGTCTTGTCATCAATGTTTTCAACCCCATCACCATCTCAAGTTAAGTTCTGGCTTTTTTAAAAACCTTGATATGTGGCAAGAGTTTATCTTTGGGTGGAATGGTGCTAGTTTCTTCCTGAAGACTTCCTGGGTCAACTCAATATGCACGTGTACAGTCGAGACCGGTCAATAAACTGTCGATCATGAACAACGCTAAAAAATGCCAAACAATTGCTATAAAATTTGATTTGAAACTTTTAATTTTTGATGTTCTCATAGCTTGAAATTGCAGGGGATTCTTGCTCACTTGACTAATTTTAAGAACGGGTTTTGCCGCGGTAAAGTTAAAGTAAACGAGCTTGAGTACTTTACAGAGGATAGAGAAGAAACACGAATCGAATGTTTTTCAGCTTGATAAAAAACGAAATGTGTGTTGTTAAATGGCTTGAACAATTTCTGAAACAGATCTTTTCTTTCCCCCCAAATCCTTGGCCTTATGATTATTAAGATTTGAGGCACTATTAACGTTTTCTCATCAATTTTTTTCCCAAAAGTGACCTTTCATTGTTTCGCAGCGACCTTTGTCGTTTATGCTCTCTATCTTCTCAGTGTCTTTTCTTATATTCAGCATCTGCTCTTCATTCTCCCTTCTGTTTTTTTCTTTTTCTTTGGACTCGGCACGGCGTGTCGGGCAAAGGTCTGCTACTTGATTAGAATCACCTTGCTCGTTTGTGCTTTGCCTCTAAAGGCTGGTTTTCACTAGCGACGGAGTCGGAGTCGGAGTCGTAAGCGGAGTCGTAAGAGCGCTTATGACCTAGTGAAAATCAAAAATCGGAGTCGTAAGCGGAGTCGTAAGCGGAGTCATAAGCGCGACGGAATCGGAGTCAGAAGAATCAGAACGTTTCCATTTTCTTCCGACTCCGTTTACGACTCCGTCGCTTGCGTTCCGCTTATGATCTAGTGAAAACCAGATTGTCGGAGTCGGAAGCACAAGCGGAAGGATAAACCAATCACAATGCACGTTCCCACGCTTTGTGATTGGTTTGGTTCTTCTGCTTCCGCTTCTGACTCCGACAATCTGGTTTTCACTAGATCATAAGCGGAACGTAAGCGACGGAGTCGTAAGCGGAGTCGGAACGCTGTTTTCACTAGATCATAAGCTCTACGCTTCTGATTACGACTCCGACTCCGACTCCGTCGCTAGTGAAAACCAGCCTTAAGGCTGCATGCAAACAACTCCAAACATTGTTGGCACCTACACTGCATCGTGGAAAAAACCATGCGTAATGAGCGTGCGTGGCCCCAACAATGTTGGAAGAGCTGGGCAAACGGATACCACATTGTTGCGCTACGCTTCGGCGATCACGGAACAAAAGAAATGTTGGGAGCTGTTGGCTGAAAATTTTGACTGGTTTCAAACTTTGCGCAACAACACGCAACAACATCCAACAACATGCAACAGGGTGTGCTAACGGACGCAACATGGAACATCCAATAATGTTGGGAGTTGTTGGTCAGCAATGTTGGGTCCGTTTGCAGGCAGCCTAGGAATTCATATGTATTTTCTTCATGAATTATTAATGAGTATTTGCACTTCATTTTAAGATTGCAACGATGCTCTCGGCATGGAAAGCAGTGCTATATCTGATGGGCAAATTACGGCCTCTACAGTGTGGGACGTCAATCACGCGTCTTTCCAGGGAAGACTGCATTATTTAGCAATACCCGGTAAAGCAGGATCTTGGTCGGCTAAGTTTAATAACCTCGATCAGTGGCTCCAAATTGACCTAGGTAATCAGCTCATCAAAATAACTGGTCTAGCAACGCAAGGAAGAAATAACTTTGGACAGTGGGTTACTAAATACAAAGTGCAGTACAGCGACGACGGTGCCAACTTTCGGTACTACTCTGACCAATGCGAAATTAAGGTAGTTTATCTTTATAACTTAGATTCATTTCTTAATCACCGCCACCACCACCACCATCATCACCATCATCATCATCATCTCATCATCTAGTATAACATTATGTTGCTGCTGTATATGTGCGGCTTGTCCAATTCAGGATTACTTTTGCCGATCTCTCAACTCTTTTATTACAGATAAGAAGGCTTAATTAACAGGTAATTGATGGGATGCTATACTGAATATGGTCTATAAAATAAGGGTGCAACCTAGTGCTCTTCAAGGAAGTACGTGGTCTTGGTGTTTTGGAAAAAATATCGGTGTAATCGCTCGTTTTTGAAGAAGTAACAACTTAAGTATAGGCGAACGGGCCGCTTAAGGAGGGTAGGGGGTGGTTGGGCGTTAAATAATTTGCTCAAAAAGTTCTCGCAAGTTTCCGAATGTTCACGAAACAGTCGAAAGGAAACAAGGGTCATACGATGCACTAACATAGGCCTTCATATGAAGTGAAAATATTCTTACATTTGAGCATGAATCTATCATATGGGCTCATGAAACAGGTTAAAAGAAATCAGTATCTGCCATTTTGACGGTGGGAGATATTATTGAGACGATCTATGTCATTGTTGACTACAGAGTCGGCATATGTCCTTTCAGTATTAATAAGGGCAATGTTACTGACACGTTGTTGCCTAATGCGCTGCGGCGGTAAGGTTTCAATCTGCGAAAAGCACTGAATGATCGTTCTGCAGAACGCGATGTAGCAGGTATCATTGCAGGGATATGTACCAAACAAGAAAAGTCTTGCATTCTCGCGCATTGTCTCCAGCATTTCTGAAACAATACATCATGTAGCCTAATCCGAGCACAAGACGAAAACTCGCGTACATTTTCTGCTCGGCTTCCAGAGTCTCGCCGTCGATTTTTGTAAAATTTAGCAACGCGGGAGAACCTCTCTTTATCTGGTGTTTCACTGTGACAGATATTTTCCAAAGCACAGTATTTCCTGATCATTTCCGCTAAACCTGAGCTCAAGCTCGGACAGCACCTTGTCGATGGACGCATAGTAAGTGTTAGTACGGTGGTGCGATTCCAGTGTCAGCTGCGTTGGTCTTTTTCTGGGTGGTATTTTTCTGGGTGCCCTGGCTTTTCGTAATTCAAATGGGAATTGGTCAGCTGCTTTTTGGTATACGCTGTTGGAACTTTCTTCTCTCCGACACTGGCGTAGGGTCTGAATGATCATGTCGGCATTTCTACGAGCGGAGATGACGTCGACCGTACGCGTGTTTCTGTGAAAATATCGGTACAGGTTATTCGTGTTGCTCAGGATTACTTTCAGCACACACTGTCCGAAGGTAAACTCCACGTTACAAATGGCAGGGTCAATAAGGTTCTGCTCTCAGAGTAGGTCTTCGGATCTTTGTCTGCAGACAGCACGAGCAGGGCTTTGACAATGCGTTTCATTTGCCCGTATACTGCCTTTCCGGCTTTGCACAGGCATGACCATCACGTGGCACTCAATGACTTCAGCGTCAGTTTCAGATCCTCTCCTTGTACTTGATCTGTGTCACTAAACAGTGCGTGTCGTTTGACACTCGCTTCTAAGACGTTGTAAAGAGCCTGGATAGTCAACAAAGTATTTCGCAGTGGTTCAGTCTGTGTCACAGTATCCTGAAGGGCGAGATTGAACACATATCTCCATAGACAGTACAGTGGACGTAGATAGCGATCGGGGATCGAGTACTCTGCTATTCCTGTTGAGAGTCCCTTGTGTACACCGTTCATATTAGCCGCCCCATCGAATGTCAATCTGACTCGCCCAAATTTTGGGGGAGCTGCATTGCCCCCAGCCCGCCCCCCCATTCCATACGCCTATACCTAATTACAAAAATAAATTACTGTTTTTTTCTTTCGTTTGCATTCCTCAATCTTTGCCAATGATGTCACACACATACAGATACTTTTTCTGAGCCTCACACCGTTATGCACAGTAGAGCTTTTCACATGACAGTACGAAGCCATATTGCTGTTCCAAAACAATGAAACTGCGACAATGTTAGTGTTCCAAACCAACGAAACGGCAGTCATGTGGCTGTTCCAAAAGAATGAAACGGCGGGCATGTTGGTGCTCCAAAAGAATGAAACGGCGGCCATGTTGATGTTCCAAACCAGTCCTTTAGGAGTTGAACTCTTTTCGTATGTAAACGCTTTCTTTTGTTCCAACAAGACGCTATGGAGCGTACACTTCGGCGTCGTGGTTGTAGTAAGAAATGAAATATGGTAAGAGTAAGGTGTTAATTTGTGAAATTTTAGGATTTTTCAGGATACTCTGAAAAGAGCCATATCCAAGAGGCCTACTTGCCAAAAACTAGGCATTTCGGGACAAATTGTCTTTGCGATAGTAGCCCAGTTATGCTCTGATGACTCCATACAAATCCTTCTAAATTTGACTTGGGTCTAAACGTTTAGACCTAAGTCAAATGTGAGGTTACTGGCGGTGAATAACAAGTCTAACAAAACAAACAGTGAAAAAAGAATTCTCTATTTTTCTTAGTCACATCAGGCTTCAAAAACGGCACAGCAGTCTAATGTACTGATTAAAGATACACCTAATTGCAATAAAGTTGTCATAGAAAAAAGCAAAAAGCAAAAAGCCAAATAGGAATTAATTAGCCATGTGATTTACATTTTCGTATTTTAATAATTTAACAATTATTTAAGAAGTCATTCACAATAACAAGAGATAATTATGTGATTCCGTGCTGTAAGAAATACAGGCGCCAATGTCATTTTAGAGCCAACATTCTCCATCAACAGAAGTCGCACAATTCGAAAAAGAAAAAGGTAAATTGACGCGAGCAATGTAATGTCTGAGTTGACGCACTTTCAGTCGCCAATCTATTATGTCCTGACAAACGAAGCTTGGTTTGTGGCGTGGGTGAGAAGTGGCGGAGGACCCCTCACCCTCTCCGCCCCTGATTTGTTGCTTGAAAATTGTGATCAGATGGTGTTGTGCACTGCAAACTAGTCAATTACGTTGAGCATGGAATTGGCTGAAACTCAATGTTACGAGTCCGAATATTTTGAGGATAATTATTCACTGACTATCAGCCCGCAGGGATGTTGGATTAACACAAGGAAGTTTAATAACAGAGGAACATGGCCTTTACAGAGCTTTAAAGCACAGCGTCTGCCAACACAAGCTTAACTTGAACTTAAGTAAAACTAAACAGCCCCTGCTAATAATAATAAACTCTCACTTGAACTTCAGATATCTTACGGCTTCCGCCAACTTGTAAACACAGAAATGGAAATGGAAAATTGACCTTCGTCACACTTGACTAAACACAGCAATCGAGCTCGTGGGAAAAAACTTAGTTCTTCAAAAGAACTCGCTTGGAACTTGTATACCGTTTGATATAAGGTTCTAGAAAATACTAAACAGGCGAATAGTAGTAGCTTTTTGACATATTTTATGATTTCAGTAACTGATACACATCTGCTGACTCATGCTGAAATGTAAACATGCCCTAATTAATTATTAATAAATAATCCAAAAACGTAGAGAACGTTCGAGAAAGTCACGCAACCCAAACAAAGACAAAATGTCTTTGTGCAGCATCTTGTAACTTTAAATTCATCATAAAACAGTTCGAAAGGAGGGTTCACTCGTGAAATGTTTTTTAACCCTCAAAGAGAATTTTGTGTCTCTGCGCGGCCACGTAATATGCTCTATTTATTCCTCGAGTAAAGTAAAGACTAGACTCGCTGTGATCTCAAGGTATCACGAAGTAGCCCGGTCTCATTTCGTGAAATAACCGAAACAAGCCGAAAAGTCACGAACTTGTACGCCCTATCTTGTCCCGAAACTAGTGCATCATTTCATAACTATTTTTCATATGCCGAACTACTCTGGGTCGCAGTAGCGCAATCGGCTAATCCCTCAACTTAGAGTCTTCTCTGACCAGACGGGTCACACAGGTGAGTCGGTTCAAACCCCGGGGAAGCCAAAATAATAATTCTTTCTTCCTCGAAAAAGTTAAAGAATAAATCAAAGAAATGGAAGTGATCTCGAGATATCTCGAACTAATTCGGTTCTCACCTCGTCAAATAGCCGAATGAAATCGAAAACCTACAGCCTTTGCATGCCCAATCTTGTCAAAAAATTGTAACTTTGATCGCGCTCCGCCGAAGTAATAAATTTGCATAGATGCTGGTCACGTGAGTGAAAACGCCGTATAGGCCATTTGCCCATTTTAACACTACCACCGGAATTCCCCTTGGTTTTGCTTTACTGTGCAAACTAGGAATTTTGTTTTTTAAACCTCGCTGTGATTACCAAATTTAAATAATAATTTCGAAAGTAAAATCGAAAGAATTCTTGTCTTAGTAGTAACAAGACGGCATCGTACGAATGGCCTATTCCCTATTATTATTCGTTTTTGAAAGGCAGTTACAAGCACAGCTGTTTTTTTTTGCATCCAGGAGTTTCTTGGAAACACAGATCAGGACACTGTAGTCAGGCACAGGCTCTACAGTGGAATCAGGGCACGCTACATCCGCTTTCGACCAACAGCCTGGCACAGTCATATATCAATGAGGGTGGAAGTTTATGGGTGTAAAGGTAACAGTATTGGGATTAAAGCAATACAGTTAGTCTGTAGTACGTGTTGAAAATTTCGTTTGTATGCGTTCAATTAAAAAAAATTGTATCGAATATTGTAACACGATTGCAGTACGTAACAGTCAAGACCGGCCTAGCGTTCTCGTCGTTAATTCACGGCTAATGATTTCATTAATACACCAAATGCAAATATGCTTTCGTGCGTCTTCTCTTGTGAAGAGAAGCGAACATTATTTGGTTCGTTCTCTCTGTAACAGTAGGGACCTCCTTAAGCAACCTAGACGACGAGCTGAGTGGACGCCGACCGGAAGTGTTCTCACGAAGCCGGCAACTTCTGCGCATGTCAGTGATGTCGTCCACATGGCGGTCAGGACGTGACATCAGTTGATTTGCCGTCCTCAGGTGAACGTGAGCATTCAAAGCAATCTTTGACGTTTCTGTGCCTATTTTACCTTGTTTAATACCAATGTCTGAAAAACGGGAACCTTTTTTGTACTTTTTGTCGAAGGTCGGGCCGATGGAGGAAAGATTTCGAGAGATTTTCGGTAAACCGTAAGCCGTGGTTTTCAATGGCTTCGGCGGGAAAGAACCCGTGAGTAAAAGTAAAATGTTTATGTTCTCCTTAAATGCTTCTGAACTGTAATCCGTTTCCAGAAGCACTATTTAACTAGAAAAGGCGTTGATACCCGGGACCCTTGCCTGAAAGAGGCCTGTTAAAAATCCTAAGGAAATCTCTCGAAGCATCGGCAATCTCATCCACACTGTTTTTTCTTTTGTTTATTTGTTTTGAGATTTATATGTCTGCCTCTCGAAAGCAAGATTTTCACTACATTTCGTATATACTGTTTCCGGTAAACTTGTTCAACGTGAATAGAGTCGTATATCCGTAGTAGATAGATGAATGGGATTGTACGGAAATCTTGCCTCCGGCAATTGACTCCTGTAAAATGTATAGGACAACAAAACCAGCTCTGTTCTGTTTGATTTGATTCAAGCCTTTTCATTTAATAAACGGTTTACTGATTTAAATCCTTCGGAGAGTAGGAAAAATTCTTCCTCGTTAATTGCGTTGTTCTCAACGCTAAAAAGACGCAACTCTCGTATTTCTTTAAACGAAGCCGTTCAGTGCAGTCTACCTACTTCGGCGACTAGCCGAGACAGGAGCTTGCTTAAAAATTTCTTTTTCCCGCTTTGGACGACGTTCTCGACCCAAAACTCACTCGTCTTTCCTCGTCTTCGTCCACAAACTCGTCCTGGTTGCTTAAGGTCCCTAGTAAGTTGCTTTGCGTCGCCACGCCGAATCACTTGAATCCATTGCTTTCGTGAAACTGAGGACCTTGGCAAAGTGAAGGTAATCAACTTTCGCTCCTGCTAGATTGTACGAAACAGTTGCTAAGTAGGCTAGTTTAGTCATATAACTGATCTCAGGTTTTTGTAAAAAAATTGTTTTTCTTTTGTGTTAAACAGTCCCGAGAAACGACACTCATGCTACACAGGGACACATAGTCACTTCATGTCCGTCTTTCCCAAAGACTAGTCCACAACAAGAATCAACCTTTTCGTCGGCAGCAGCCACTACAGCCTTTCAGCCAACAAGAACTACCAATATGGTATCAGGTGTAACCGGTGTCATTTCTAAGCAACAGGGACACACATCTGTACTGATGTCATTCTTGAAGGAACTGCCAACACGTTTACCATCGGCTGCCATGGCAACGCTTCAGTTAACAGGCACTTTCAAGACAACTTTGTTTTCAGGTCGTGCTACCTCCAACCTGTTGGGAAGAACACCTTTTACTTCCCTGTCAAGTTACACTACCGCGGATAGTATAGGAGTAACGGCTAAAGGTACGTTTTTGTCAAAAGGAAAGGAATTGTTGTTCATTTCCCTTGAGCTTTGTGAAATTTTGTGAGACACGTTGGTCTAAAAGAATAAGAGAATGGAAAAATAATAATAGAAGGTTGGAAAGAGACAGCGTAAGAGAGGAAAAGGGAAGAAAAAAAAAATAATACAAGGAATTATCGGGGATTAGTAAGTCAGAGTGTGAATGTTTAGCTTTGGAATAGCAGTTGTAGCAACCAAGGATTAGCACAGTCGGTTTGTGTTCCGAGTTCGATTCCCAGATGTGATCTCAAAGTCTTGTTTCCTAAATCCGTGCAACTGTAAGTAGCTTTATACTATACATAAAAACGGATCAGCCATGGAAAGAGGGGTGTGAAACTGCAGAAACCAAATGTACTGTGTGCCTCAGGTTTGTACTGCCGATCGAGTTACTAACGTAAAATAAGGTACTTTACCATTACCTGTTATCTGTACGAGTTTGATTGGGGAGATGGGTTTTACAGACAAAGCTTTTTTTATCATGAGCGAAGTATAAGCAGTTTCTTCACTGCCTGCTAGCTTTTTTAAACAATGAAACTTGAGTGAAAATAGCACAATAGTACCAAAGAAAGAAAGAAAATAGCACAATAGCTCTTACCAGAGAAACAAACTGTACAATATTTATTTTTATTCCCCTAACGAACTAAACAACACAGCATTGCTGAAATTTGAAAAAGATCTCAAGGGCGCTCAGAATAGCCTGAATTTCATCCGATTAGTTCGAGTCGTTATTGCTCCCTCAGTAACGTCTGAATCGACCGGCCGTTAATGCCGTCCAGTGACGTCACTACTCCTTGACCTTTGCTTTAATTCATGCAAAAAGGGAAACACGATTTTTAAGTGGTAAACCGAGAAATATCATTTAGTAATGTCTACATGATACAGAATTGCTTTATTTTTTTCGATCGTAGTTAATGTTCAGTAAAATAAACACACACACGGAACACTTAGTTCAAAAACACAATGATTTGCTTTAATTGAAAAGAAACTATTTGGTCCTTAACGACGAAAAAAACAAGGAACAAGAAAGAAAAGCTAACAGAATCATTACACTTGACGGTACAAATAGCAAGAAGGTCGAATTATAATATTGATCTCAGAACTTGACTTCGCATAAACAAAATCACCGGCCACCGAAACGATAAAGCGGCCCCAAATGAAAAACCTACCAACTCTCCGCAGTGATTCTTCATTCGCAGTTCACTTTAGCATTTCAGTTTCGAAGACAAGGGCAATTTTGCTGTTTAAGATAAAGATTAAGCTTATCGAAATGTTTGAACTACACGAAAGAATGCCAGGGATGCGATCCGCTGAATATCAAGCGATAATCCCGCTAAAAGTTTTCATAATTATGCATAATTATGCTAATGTTTAGATTATCAACCAATCAGAATCACTACCCGGTTTTCGGGTAGTGAGTGACGTCACTGGACGGCATTAACGGCCGATCGATTCAGACGTTGTTGAGAGGAGAAAACGACTCGAAGCAATCGGAATTTCAGGCTACGCACAGAACGGATAGTAATAGAATTTATTACTGCGTATATGCAATGAATTTTTTTTCAGAATACGTAACGATACTCAGATTCCCATTGTTGCTTTCCAATATGCAGTTCGCTTAAGTGAATTTGCAATGTTCGATTGCCTGCCGATTACTTCTTGCCTTAGTTATGCAAACCAACAGTATGGGCAGCTGATTATTGTTGTCCGTTGAGCTGTAATTTATCTGATTCTGATTGGACATCTCATTTGTTCACTTGTGAAAAACATTGTTTTCTTCTTTGATTGGCTAGAACTAATTAGTTGTGTGCGAAAATTTATGTATCTAATATATATCTTCCAGCTAACGTATAATTCCTTTTTGTTATATGGACAATAAGTGTACGTGGAAGAGATAGAGTTTTGTTAATTTTCCCGTAGGAGTAATAACCGGCTACTTCTCTTTACTTGTCGCAACATTCTAGAAAGTCCCCTCTGAAAATCTTCAGATCATACGTCGTTTCATTTTTGACGTTCTTGTTCTCGGCAATCGAGACATCGCTACTCTATATGACCACTCCTATAGTGTACTAAAGATACGCCACTCGGTTGCCGGATGATCTGGTCATATCGGTTCTATCAGTCCGGGCCACAACCAGATCTGGATATGTAATTTCCTGCAATCTGATTGGTTCAGAGCTAAACCAAAACATTGACTTGACCGCGAAAGGACTAAGCTCAACAGATATGTCGAACAGAGAAACTTCGAAGCAAAGAACTGTCGAGTGCGCTGGGTGGAATGTACCTTGAAGAAAAGTAACAGCAATACGGAGCCGATTAATCGAGATTTTTATGCGTCATAGCGTTCGATTTACAAATATCAAGATGTTAATGATCGAGAACACTTTCTGCAAAAACGCCTGGACCCGAAACAACTCGGCGACTCCGATTGATTGGGATGAATAGGGAATTTGAATACCGATTATACATTTTAAGTGGAAAGGTATTTAAAAAGAAGTTCTGTTTGGAGTAATTTCTGCAAGCACAGCTTCGACTTTGGGAAGTCTGTTCTATTCTGCTTCGGGAGCAATACCATACGCCCTGGAATCTAATTTCGATCGAAGGATTGATGATGATAAACTTAATGCTAATTATTCTTGCTGGATATAAATTTCCATCTTGGAAATATGCGAAGGTCAAAGAAATAAATATCATTTGTAGAAATCGCACTCGCGAAGAGTCGTAAGCAGTCGTTAACGAACTTCCGTCTTTGCTTATTGCAAATTGCAGAACCCCATTGCGGATGAAAATAATGCGAGTGGACGTATTCGTGTTCTAATAGCTGTTAAATAGTCAGTGAAAGGACGTAGACATCATTTGACAACTGTATTTTGAAAAACAGCTTTGACAAATGAAATAGATGTGCAGACTTTACTGTTGTTTGTGTCAAAATATTTAATAGAATGGTTTTTCACAAGACAAGAGATCATTACATATATTTAATCAACCTATATATTTGTTAAATGTGTTCCTTTAATTTATTCTTATTAAGGTTTAAAACTATGCCATTATAGTAATGTCCTGTCACTGTAGGTGGACTACATATACACTCAAAAACGCAGTGGGCACCTAAGCGTTTATTAAAAAGTGTTGGTGGTGTAATCTTTATTAGATTATGTTTGTGTATCTTACAGTCAAACCCCTCGTAACAGACGCCTGCTTCTTGTGGACAGCCTTGTTATTATGGGAAGTTTCCTTGGTCACTGGGGAAAGCCCTTAAATTTTCTCTTTATTCAACCCGCTTAATACAGACACCTGTCAAAGTGGATAATGGACATGTTTTTCTTCCCAAATGAACAGATTCTCATATAAAGTCAACCTCGCTAATGCAGACACTTTATTCAGTCCACTGTGTACGGTAGTCAACCTCTTTTTTTTTAGGAAGGGGAAAAATTTAATTGCCATCATGTTCATGTTCCCAGCATCATAGTACACCAACATGAAGGAATTGTGCACAACAATAATAGACTATTTTGACATCAATCGAGTTATGTAGAGAACAGTTTTTGATATAATTTACATAATTTTTTATTGATTTTGTCGACACTTTGGTGTATTTTCATAGTCTGCAGAATAAGGGATTAGTGATGTTTAAAGATGTTAGGTGTGATGCTGCTAGTGTCCTGTTTTATTTCTGTAGTATTTCGATAAAAAAAAGTGTATTTTGACTTTTATAACAGGGCCTGCTTGATATGGACACCCCCATTATATAGACACTTTCGATGGACCCTTCAGTGTCCATATCAATGGGGTTTGACTGTAATTATGAAATATGGAACAGTTTTGTAAGATCAATCATTTAGTGTCCTGTTCAAAATGTATTTTCAGCCATTCGTCACATTTTCCACCTTGCATGTCATAACCTAAGGGAAAGTAAAGTAACAAATAAATAATTAAAAAAATATATGAGCAATAAAAAATACAGGCACTTTTTTATGTTCCTCAATCTGTATACATTTATTTCATTGAAATGGAAGAGTTTTCCAAGGATGTCCAATGCTCTTATTATATTGAGTGCTGACATTTTAATTCAGTAATCAAAAATTAGTGGGAAAGGTTCGCACTGTTGCATACTGTCTCATGAAAGTGATTAATCAACCATTATCATTTCATTTGAGATTTTTGTATTCAAGGCTATCATATTGCCTCCTACAATGAGGGCTCGCTTGGGGCTAGTCTTGTTGTTTTCACTCTTCTGAACTCGTGACAAGGCAGTCATTTCCAAGACTTGTAACTGTATTTTTCTATTGTTTAAATTTGAAGATACATGCAGTTATCTTACTCGTATGGCCATGTCACTAAGACCTTCGCATGATTCTGCAACTGATCTGAGGGTTTTCACCATGTTTGAAACCCTTTTAAATTGTTCTGGTCCTTTCATCACATGTAGTCTCCCAGTGCAGGGTATCACTGCACCTCCTCCTACTTGCTCATTGCGTTTCCATTTTTGTGTCATTGGAGGCCTCCTTGATGTCCTTGCATCTCCTGTTATTAATCTTATAGACAAAATATAAAATATAAGAATTAATTCATAACCGTTGCTGTTCAAAGTAAAATAAATATTGTAATAATACAAAATTTAATACCTTTTATAGGCTCAGGGCAGGATGCTCATTGCTTACCACTCGATCAATGGTGAGGCCTAGCTGCCCTAAAAACTTCAGCCTGAACGGGGTAGTCACCTTTTTTCTTCAATCAAGGGTCGGACCACTTGAAAAGCTATGATGTTGGGTGGGGAATTTTCAATGCACTTTTTGGCTATTTTTCCCATGTGTGAACTTTTCTAGGCCACTGCATGAATATTTTTAGTTATTTTTCCCCTGCACATTTTTTCATGTACATCGCCCACCTAGCTTAATATTAAGTTTTCTAACGGTCCATATAACCAATCAACATGTACATCTGTATTATAATTAAAAAGAAAAACGAATATGAAACCATGGCCAACATAAACGAAATAACTGACCCTTCAATTTTAGAAATATTTCCCCTTGTCATTTCCTCGACCAATGTCCTGTTCAGAAAGTACTGGACTCTTCCGATTGGTTTGCCAATGACATCCCGGACTTGGTAGCTCTTTTTTAAAGACCTGCTGTGCATCGTTTTGTTAAGCATTTCCTCGCTCAAGTCATGTGGCACTCTGCACAGAAGTGCAAACTCATCACGTCCACCAACTTCTCTTTCGACAGTCGTTCGCGCTCCAACAGGAAGCTTAATCCCAAATTCATGGTAACTGGAGGTTAGAAATCAACGATTTCTGTTTCTTAATACCGGACTAAAACCGGGAAATAAAAGTAAAGCACATTTCATATAAGCTCAATATAAAGCCGTACCCCTTGATGAAACAGTTAGCTAACTCGACGATCATATCGTACTTCGCGACCATGTTGAGGGCGGGTTCGTCGATGTGGTTGCGCCCACAACTACCATTTCCTGGATAGAATATGGAACAAAAAGACTATAAGCCTCAAAAAGGGTGTTTAAACAACTGACAAAGTTGAATTACCTTTTGCAGCCATTTTAACTTATAACACAGCCGAGTGTGCTGCAGAAGATTTGCGCGAAATGTACCACTCTTGTACGTTTCTTGCATTTCATTGGTTGGAGATTTAAGCCTTCTCATACGATTGGTCGACAGAATGTAAACACCTGCCACTTCGCGGCAAATCTAAAAAATTTTCTCAGATTTTTCACTTTTTACACCACATCAAATTCATTGTTTGTGTTCCTTGTATACATCAAGTGCGGAACAAAGATGTCAACGTCAGTCCAAGAAAGCAGCCCCGATACTGAAGGAACACCAACAGAAGCGACTGGGTCTATGTAAGTGAACTTTTGCGACAATGATGAAATTATTTCAGGGTGTCCTGTTGGCTGTTGAGGGCAGCTCGGAGGATTGGAATTTCCGCGATCTGGGATGGCAAGTAAAAACGTGCTTAAAGGATTTATTTTGTTTCAGGATATCTGGGTCTCGAAGCAACGAAATCGGGAAGACAATAGTCCCACGAACTAAGGAGAAACATTGTTACGTAGAAGGTGCCAGTGCCCGTGCAAACACGTTGTGCAAACGAAAACGTACCTTATTCAACAAGGCAATGATGCTTCACGTGAAGACCAAGGCAGAGGTACTAATACTCATTGACAACGGAAAACAGAGACATGTATGCGGATCTGATAGTATCATGAAAACATACGAAGACGGGAAATTGAGACCCAGCGATTCTGACAAAAGGTACAAAGAAAATTTAGTCAGCCATTTGGAGGACGAAGTGTCAAACCTTGGTGTCTGCCCTCTGGAGAATACTCCTGATAAATTAGAGTTAGACTCCACGCTGGCTGGCGTTCTTGGTCACAGTACACAATATACGGTAGCAGAGAACCCAAACACCGAAGGGCGGCCGCAAGGTCAGGGATCTATTGACCTGAATGCCAGTTCAACTTCTGCACTTTCAGAGCCAGTGAGGCAGTTACTTCTTAATAGAAGAAACCCTCAGCTGAGCCAGGAGGAGCTTTCAAATATAGACTCGATACAGTTAGCTAGCAAGATCACTTTTATTTCAGAAGATTCCATTGCGGCCGTCACGCAGTAGGACCCTTTAATTTGATTTGAAAAAGTGACTTTCTCGGAGTCTTTGAATAAAATGTTAAAAGATTTTACAATTGAGAGGAAAGCAAATCAAGGTTATGTTATCGTATCAGTTTTGTTCAACCCTAGATGGTGATAACATTTATTGCAAAGGGGTGTAATGTTCATGGACGTACAAGGTTGTCATTTTTTGCATGTACATGTCATTGCTGTGTGAGTTTGCAAAAGCTTGACTTTGGGCAAACAAGTGCCCTAAACCCAATCTCTCCTCCCAAGACAACCCCCTCCCCTCCTTCCCATGTGATGGAATGGAAATTTACTTATTAAGAAAGGTAGACTGTTTTGCACTGTTACTGTTGTTTCGTTTTTATTGTTATTTTTTTTAATAAAAAA
Organism: Porites divaricata; assembly: GCA_038088405.1. Taxonomy (NCBI): domain Eukaryota; kingdom Metazoa; phylum Cnidaria; class Anthozoa; order Scleractinia; family Poritidae; genus Porites; species Porites divaricata. Next base: position 13,189,136 of record JBBMOI010000007.1, read on the forward strand.
TAGTATGACCAGATTTGTCTCACTGAAAATGGTTCAAGAAATCCCCAGTTTTGGCAAGCATCATTGAGATTGCCATTGCCATTTACTGGACATCTTTTGTCCACCAATATCTCATCCTGCCCCCTTTCAACATTTTAAGCCTGGCTTATCATAGCTAAACACCTGGGAAGTGACTCGTTTCAATATTACACTTGGTTGATAACAAGAAAGAAAAAATTAACATTATACAAGAACCTTTTGCTTAAAAGTTCATGGGAGAGTGAATGCAACTATTCAGTCACCATCTTCTTCAATCTCCACACTCTGGCAAACCATTTCTAAGACATCTGGCCCCGGTTGTTCGAAAGCTGGATAGCGCTATCCACCGGATAAATCGCTATCCAGTGGTTAAGTATTACGACAACCAATTGCGCTATCCAGTGGATAGTGATGTATCCAGTGGATAGCGCTATCCACCTTTCGAACAACTGGGGCCTGCATTATTTAGCTCCTCTGTAATTTCTTCATACAAAGCTAGCAAAGTATCCTTTTTAATCCTTGCAATTTGCCTTTTGAAATCAGCCAGCTTTTTCATCAGATCAGACTTGACTTCCTCATCGCTCAGCAACTGAAGTTTTTCATCTGCCCGGCGTACAATTTCTTCCTTTGTGGAATTGCCAATATATTCAGCAACTGATCTTTCCTCGGTTGTGACATACACTGGTTGTATACCAATTGCTTGCCTCTTGTCACCATCTATTAAAGGTTTCACTAAAAGACTCTTCCGGTTCATGCTGCAAATTCTCTGGAAGTTTCTGAGTTCATGATCAAGTACTTTCCCTCCAAGTGACATATGCTGATGGGGGTCACATTGCATAAAATACCTGGAATAATTCAAATAACAAAACGAATTTGGGTGATAAAAACTTAATGGGTGTGAAAAAATGACTTCTGGAGTAATCTTAGTAGCACTCTTTCTGACCCTGTCCATAGATATCATTTGTTCAATCAATGTTAAGAAAATCATTGCAAAGCACATACTTAATGTTCTTTATACAGAACTAATTATTTATACAGAGATTTGAATAAACATTTGGTTTGGGAAAAAACTTCAGCAGGTGTTTGCTATGAGACAGGGGCTTCACACTAGTTCATGTGCTACAACTTACCGCTCTTTTCGCAACTTTATTCTCCAAGCCAGAACCTCATCCGCAAAGTCATACTTTCGGCGTGACTCTACAGCTTCATCCTTGGGATTGGCAAGACCAATGAGAGAGAACAGCCATTTCCTAACCTTGAAAGAAGGAAAGTGAAGGAATATTACTTTTAATTACTAACCTTGCTAAACAGTAATGAAACAGACTTCACTGGCTGAGTTTTTTGAAGAGGTTAATGTATTTTGTTTTGCATTCAGCAGAAATGATATTAAAAGCTACTTCACTGTATCTGACTTGAGCCTTTTGCAAGACAAATGTGTTATCTCTATTCTCATTTGACAAAATTTGAGCAGAGAAGTATACAATGAGAAAAATGAAGACGATCACCAAACAAATGAAATTTTGATGACTATCACTAAATAAATAATTCTTCTTACCAACACAAAAAGGATCAAAGTACTGCAGAACACTTTATTAATAATGTTAAAGCCCAATACTGACCTTCCATAATGATTATTTGCATCACATGCTGCTATTCTTAACACATTCTCTACTTTTATTAATGGTTTACCTGAGTAAGATTTTCCAGATTTCTGAAAATCCGCAACCAGTCCATTGCAGTCATGGTGCCATGCTGCCATGTCTTTGACTCCTTATTTACTTCCTCTAAACAGGCATCCATGTCTTCCCCTTTGCTTGGATTACCAGATGAACTAACAGATTCTGTTCTTTCTATAAATCGCCTCAGTTCTTCAGGGTAAGATACTCTGTTCAATCTGAAAAATATAACATCGCTTTCTGAGTACTTTTCATTTCTACATTTAAGTAAAGAACACTTCTATTCACCTTTCTGATTACAGTGTTTGTCTAGTTTTTTTTAAATCCAAAATTCCAGACTAATTTCAAAAACAGCAATTCCTTTTTCTATACTCAGGGTGATTAAATACAAACCTTGCATATGCAGATTTGACCAAAACAAAAACAAATTCACACAAAAACATTGTTTGAAGAAATGAAGAAACAAGACTTTGTCAAGAAATCAAGACTCTATGAAAAACATGTGATTAGTTGGCTGAAAAAGCTTTCACCTTCTCCTCAGCCAATCAAAAAGAAGACAATAACCAATGTGACTTGGCTACAAGCTTTCATTACTTAAAAAGACTGATAATTAAAAAGCTGATAATACCAAACTATAAAGTTGTAAATACTGCACCTGTCATGCAAATCAATAAGAGCATATTTGGAGGCACTGCTGCGGTGAAAAATGGGTGCAAAAACCACCTGGCCTGCTTTAACATAATTTGCATTGTTCCTTCTAACACCCATGTGGAACACTTGCAGCCCCATCAGGTAAGTCCACGTCATTTCAAACATATAGAAATATGTTGGATCTTGTTTGCCATTTTCTGGTAGCCAGGTGTAAAGGTAATCATTAACTGATACAGATAAGCCTTCACTGAGCCTTTCACGAACATAAGGGATGAGCATTTCTTGCCACAGGCCCAGATGAGCCACTTTCAAAACAGACATTGTTTTGTGGTGGTCTGACCCCTTTCTAACATATTTCTGAGCAGCCTCTGACACAAAGCCCAGTTCACTAGCCAGATGACTCAGAAAGACATCCCAGTTCCTGTCCATAAAGTGCCTTGCCATATTCATTTCCATGTGCAATTTTCCGATTCTCAACACCACCCATCCAAACTCTTGCAAGCACTTACATCTCTGTCCCTGGTGAACCTCCACACAATGTTTTTGAACATTTTCCTTCAACACCTCCCCACAACACTCTGTACAAATTAGCACATTCTCAATCACTTGAATGCTAACAAGGTAAGGGAGTCCATCCATAGTTACACTTACCCACTCACGAGCATCTGGGTCATTTGGGTGATAACGATTCACCTTACAACTTGTACCAATTCTACGGAAAACATCTTTCAAGGAATCAAATGAGTTGGGGTTCACAAAGATAGGATCACCAGCAGTAACCTTAATTGGATGATTGGGATGGGAGCTTGGTACATGAACAAATTCATCATAGCAGTCTGTCACCTGCTCTCTCACCGTTACACTTGCTTCCTCATTTGGATCGATGGTAAAACCAAAGCGAGTTTCCTTGACTTTGCTTCGGAACTCTTGAATAGGGGCAACCAATGCAGTCCCCAAAACATCACTACCTTGAAGTTCTTTTTCTGCATCTTTCAAGGACACTTTACAAACTGGATTAATACATTTCCTCCGTGACTTCTCCATGACAGTCTGACACATGGGACAAACTCTCGTGCCTTCCTTTTCCTTCAGCTCTTGCACTCTGCCATCAACATCATCCATCCACTGGCCATTTACATTAGTCTGCTCTTTCATTATCTTCTGCAGCATTTCATGAATTATCTTTTTGTTCTATTAACAAAAATATTATTATTCAGTATTAAAATGCACATTTAAATTACAAACTAAAATGGTATGATGTGTGCTGGCTTGCCTGCTGTCCCTAAATATTCTTCTTCTTCTCAGTGGTATCGGATTGGGGTAAGGTGGGACACTGCAGCTAGGTTCTTACATTTCAATATCTATAACGGGGCTGTTGGTCAAACATCACATGTAAATGCAAGAAAAGCAGCTTATCCTCATTCAGGTAAATGTAGCCCACATTGGGCTACTGAGTTGGAGGTCAGAGGCTTGATTGGGAGCCCAAAAGCAAAATTGACATAATCTGCATAATACTAGATATGTAGAGAGTTTTAGCTAAGTATGTAAAGAGGAGTAAAACAACCAAAAATAGACACTAAAAATAGATACACTCCTTCATCTCCATAGTTGTGCATAACAATATGCAACCATATTCAATAATATTGGTAATTTAACTATACCTCCTTTGTGATTGTTGACTACAAAATGCCACATTCAATAACTCTTTAATGACATTGCTAAAAGGAATGAAAAACAGTGTTTCTGCACCTCTTGTCGAAGTAATTCCTTGTCTGCTTCATCTTCCATACACTGCTGAATTAGAATACTTTTGGCCTCATTATTACACCTGGCTCCATCACGGCGGTTGTCCCATTGACTGCAACAAATGAAATGTATATATTTTCTCACTCAGGCTCGGTTCCTAATATTAACTTGCAGCCACATGTAAAAGGTTTGATAGACCCCATGCTTTCTTTTTAAGGCCTGTTGTTAAACCAAGAAAAGGAAGAGTAATGTTTCTGTTTTTCCAAAAAAATGCGTACATAGTTTGAAAGTAGCTCACCTTGCCACTAACTAAACTTTAGAATTCCAGAAAAAATGTAATTTATTGAATGAATCTTGGCCTTTTCAACTGGAAATATAGGGAAACAAGGCAAAAATGCTTCAATAATCACTGCAAAACCAAAAAATGCAATAACAGTTCTTTTGTGATTTATGATTCATTATCACTGACACTACTGAAATTAGAAGCAAACAATAAGATGAATGAATTCCCCTATACCTTGGTGCAAGTGACTTCTTCCTCTGTTCAACCCCTGCTTGGTCTATTTGAGCTGCACAGACACTTGTCAAAATGCTTATCTGTGCCCTGTTCTCTTTCCTGACTGTCCACTTCTTAATCAATACTTGGTCATTATCAATGGAAGTCAGTATATCACCAGAGGGCATTTGTTGAACATCCATGGTGAGCCTGTTTAACCAAGCTCTTACAGTTGAGCTTCCACCAGCAGGGAAGAACTTGCTGTATATATTCATTGCTAGTTTGCTACGTGCAATTGAATATACCAGAAGGTTGGCACCAAACAAAAATGGACTAACATAAGATGGTTGCACAAGAGAACACAGCTGATCCACAGCAACTGCTTTCTGCACATCTTTTATACCACTGTGACATAAGGCGCCTACTGCATGTGACAATACTTCATTTCGTCCTTCCATCCAGCTATCTGGTCGCAATTGTAGAAGACCAGGTAAACTCTTATACGTTTGACGGCAGCTAAGAATGTCCTTTTTCACCTTCTCAGTTTCTAACCTGAATATAGAGTCTGTTAATTGTAACAATGTTCCTCTCTGAATACTTGCTATCGATTGATCAATATTGTCAAGATCAACAAGGAGAAAATTAAAATATTCTGTAAGTTTACAGGAAAGAGTAAGAGCCAGTTCTTTGTCTAACTTTGACAACTTGTCCATAAGTTGGTTGAAAGTTAGGCAACCATCTTTTTCATTCTCTGACTCAGACTCTTTCCCACTCTCGGTATCTGAATCATGCTTTCTTTTCTTCAACTCCTTCTTGGAACGCCTTCCCTTTTGGTGCTGTAGGCAATAGCAGTTTGAGGAGTGTTCCTTCCACACAAACAGTTTTATTCCTTGCTTTCTCCACTCAGAGGTTTCGGGGTCCAAGTTACCCGAATTTAAATGATAAACTATTCTCCTACAAGCCGAACAAACTTTCTGTGGATGGATTTCTCTGGAGTCTAGCTCAATATCTACGCCAAAAAAGTTCAAAAGTTCACTTTGAGGCGCTGTTTTGTCGCACTTCTGGATAGTCTTGACTCTAGAGAAAGTTTTCCCACACAAACGGCATCTTCTTTCCAAAAAACCAAGGTGCTTTTCCATCCGACTGCAAAATAACGTAAAACTGAAACATGGCGTTACAAAGACCCGCACGTTAACTGCGCAACTGACTTTTGCATCTTTAAAAGCACAGCACTATGTAAAACTGCTTTGCACTACACCAAACAGACCACCATCAACAAGCAAATTTTATGTAGATTTCAAAAAAATTTTTTCCAAAGATCCAAAAATTGTTTCTCACCTTCTTTTTTTAGATGTTTTGCTCCTTGTCGGGCATTTCGTTGAGCAGAAAAACTCTCGTGCTCGGTCGTTTTAGCTCCAAATAACGCTCAACCATTCATCGGACGCCATTTTTTCTTCACACGTCTGATTCTTCATTGTCTAAAGACACAGCTCTCAAAGTAGTGTGGGAAAAAGACACTTCCAGAAGTAGCAAAGAGCCTCGAAGTGACTTTCCTCCGTGTTCCTCGGTGTGGGCGCCATTTTGAAATTTGGGTGACGTCATCATATATCCAGATCTGGTTGTGGCCCGGACTGTCTATAATTGTTTTATTTCGCAGTAAAATACTCTCGTCCTTATAATAAAAATAATGCTAAATCGTGGGCAGTCTCGAAATAACAACTGTCATGATTGTTTTGCCACGGTTACTCAGATCTTTATTTTGTTGTTCTGGGTAGGTTAACCCCAAACTTGCATGAAATTCGTTGATTATAGCCGCCACAAGTTGAAGAGATAAAAAGTAACGCCTGCGGGCAGTCCTTTGTTATACCACTACAGTCGACCAACTTAGCAACCAACGTTTACAGACAACGCTAACCGAATCAACCAATCGAAACCTCTTCAATCATAAGTATGTCTTCATTCTTACCATGATATCTGCCACCCGTCTCGAAAAGAAAAGCAGGAAGGAACTAATTTTTAAAAACAGATAATCTTTTTCAGAAAACGAAGAAAACATTAAAAAACGTGATCTAATAAAGAACTTGTTCAGTTTGATGTGTTATGCCACAGTTTATCTTAAATGGGTTTTAAGGCTTAAAAAGGTTATTTGAACACTTTATTCCAGATTCGTAAAGTGACTGAGATATTTGTAGGGGTGTGTTCGAGCAACTCGCTCGCTACACGATGAGGTACCACGAATCTGATTTACATCTTGCTTTTGTTCTTTTTAATCTTCTAACTCTTTTCTACTTTTCTCTACTTTACTCAACCTTACTCTAACTTACTCTACCTTGCTCTACTCCTTAGTTCAAGTATAGTAGCGGTTTTAATAGCCAAAGGTGGACATGTTTGGGTTAGCTGACCGGAAAAGTTTCTATTGTATATCTTATAGCGAAAACAGGGAATAGATTAGCTTACGCACAGCCGCAACTGACAAGTACCATAAAGAACCAAGGTCAGCTCTAACACCACAAACACGACCATCTGTTAAAAACATGTCAAGCGAATAACATTCCTAATATGGCAACAAGTAAATTCGCGAGCTAAGAATAAATCAAAGTACAAGTAAAAACAGAAGATCAAAACAGGAAAACAGTACGTGGACAAAAGCAAGACTTAATGAAACAAAAACTAAACTTAAAAGATAAGATAGATCCGTCTTAAAAATAACTTTTAAAATACTTCACAACATATTTTTTACCTGCCCGAAAAGCATAAAGCGTGTTATAGAATGCGTTTCGATAACCTGAGATCAGGCCCAGTTTTAGCGGTTCTCATACATTCTCTACAAACTCTCTCACGTTTGTGCTCGTTACGGCCAACACCGCGGCAAAACGTCTACCTATGCGCCAGGTTGAGCATTTCTGGTCTCTTTTTCAGTCACACTTTCCAGTCAGATATTTAAGTCTCCCGCGCGCTCCCTGTGTGTAGCGTGTGGTTCATTTGTTATGCTGCCCGTGCTTTTGACTATTTTGTAGTTATTGAAAATGCTTTTATGGATAACCAGGCACAGATCACTGAAACAATTAGTCGATTAGATTCAGAAAAGGTAAGATGATAAGAACTCAGTGTGTAATTTTGGCTAAAGCTTCAGGTGAACTGATTTTCATTCACGAAAACAAAGTTTTTGACTGTCATTTTTCACTTAACCCGGCTGAAACTAAGGCATAAAAAGTTATCATTGCAAGCTTGTGTATTGTAGTTCTAATTTTCAGTTCTTCAATTTCTCAGTCTTCATGTCTTAAAGCCGATTCGAGCTTTATCTGGAAAACGACAACACACAATCGCTTTGTAGTTTTATTTACCAGTGAGTTTTACCGTGTTTTGAAACGAAACTCTTCAGAGTTGATTGCCATGAAACTTAAGCTTAATTATACTGTTGAGGTTGAGGTTGGCAGCAAGTTGACAACTCTATTTATTTTTTTTCATTCTCAGAATCAGAGAGCGTTCGATGGCTTTTAGAAGTGGAATTCATGCCATGTATTTAGCAGCTGAAAGTTTCGTGTTTGCATGATATGCAGCCTAGCCGCACAGTCTGAAATTATTGAAGTCTTCAACCAAAGAACAACCATGTAAAAGAATTAAATAGGCATTTTCTTGAATGAAAGTCATTTATAGGCATGTTTAGTTTCCCGGTACTAAAAACTCCGGGTGTTCGTGACTGCAGTCATCAAAGTCGAAATTGTTATTAAATCCCGCCGATCTTTTGTTTTGAGTTCTTGTTTTCTCTGATAATAAAAAAATTATTGAACGGACTAAAATTTTATTTCCTGGTTTTAGTGTTAATGATAATCAGATGACGTCTTTATTTTGGTTTCTTCATGATCATAAGTATTGTTATTCTTTTCTTAGTTATCGCCTTCTCCCAAATTAACTTATGCCCAACCAGTAGCATGCAAGAAAGCCAGTAAAAACAAAGTCGTCGTGTCGAGCGCTCGCGACCTGCAAACTTCAAACATGATTTTCACCGTTGGTGCAAACAGATAACCATGTGGTGCAAAAGTTTGACAGTAGAAAAATATATAAGCTTTCGAATGAAATGATTTTTTCGGCCCCCTTTTTTGTCTGTTTCGCCCTTTTTGCTTTTAAACTTGGCGCGACGGCAAAGTTATGCTTACGCAATTGGTTTATATACTAGACCGGAAATAAAAAGCTGACCGGATGTTAAATTTTGTGCTCATGCGCATTGCGTTTTGCCGCGGTGTTGTTACGGCCACATTTTGGCCGTAACGCTGATTGGCTGTTAGAACAATGCCACAAGATCTGATTGACTGTCGGAAACGCCGGAAGTTGAAGCGCTTATTCCTTGCGTGGTTGTTTTCGTGAATGATCCGTCGTCGGCGGAGAGAAGGATCGATTGTGCTGTCTTTTTTTAGGAAAATATGCCTTAATATGTGCCATGGAAATTAAGAAAATTCATATGGTTGTTCATATATTCTCTGGATTTGCTTTATTTATGGAACTAATGTGAGTGTATCGCGGAGTTGAATCCCTCTGAAAGTTGTTGACCGCCAACAAGGTGCCTTTTAATTTACCAACAAACGAGTGCAAATCAAAATACTGTCTTTCTTAAAACTGGTTTCATTTGAAAGTTTAGCCGGGAGTGACTTCTCTGAACGGGGTACGCAAGCGGAGGCTCACTGCGAAAGAAACCTAAATCGCCAAATGTGAAGTATTAGACAAAATATCGCATCGCTGTTAAAGGAATTTTCAGTGTAGGCATTATCATAAAAGCTGGTGGCTGAAGGTAACAGACTGGTTGTTTGCCTTCGTTTTTTGTAAAAAAAATATGCCAGGAAAACTCACTGAGGTGTCCTCGCTCGTTGGTTGTTTGCTTTTGTTTTTAAAGATTTATGTACTGAAAATCGGGGGAAATTGCCGAGGAAAATATTAAGGCAACAGAAAAATAGAAATTTCAGTATTTTAAATTCGAACGCGCCTAGTCAAAATAATAAAACTAGTAGAACATCGTTTCGCCGTCTTTTCGAAAACTTTTTACCTTCTACTCCAACAGAAATAACCTTCGAGATCTCCCTTAATCTCGCAAGAAGTTAAATGTGATTGTGCTGACTGTTTTAATTTTAGCTGAAAAAATTAACAGATGAAACCTATTTTTTAAGTCAGCCAGTCTGCATTTTTCCCACGCGTGAAAAATTTGCATACTAGAAAAACAAGGATCGGAAGTAAGGGGGGTGTTTACATGAGAAAACTCGTACCGGCGCGAGTTTCATACCGGGATGACTTTTTGATTTGGTATCGCGTTTACATGAAGACTGGGTCATTTCATATCTCGTTATTTGAAGGTACACTTCATGTTGATAAAATACAAGTGTGATTCAAAATCGGAAACATTACGCATGCGCTACTCGTTCCAGTCTACCAGCAGACCGATTTTCCACCAGAACGGGTGGACGTTTCGCGTTTACATGATACCGTTGCGAAATCTTGTAACAGAGTGAAATTCTCGCCCCGGTGCGACAACCGGGGTGAACTCACGCCGGGGCGACTAGCGCCTGCATGACATTTTGTGGTGGTATCTTGTAAACAAATGTAGAGCCGTGAGAGGGAACCGGAGTGAACTTTGCCCCGGCGCGAAAGTCGCCCCGGTGTCATGTAAACATCCCCTAATTCTGATTGGCTGATTCGGCAAATGTCAATCAATCAAAAAAGTGGGCGGCAGACGTTTCGTAGAAGGTTTGTAACAGGTTCTCTTTTCGTTTCGCCATGCCCGCCGGGATGTAATTTTTAAAGCGAAACGAAAATAGAGCCTGATCTCAGGTTAGCGTTTCGATGTCTTTTAGCGAAGACAGGACAATGCAATCACCAAAAGATAGGACTTCCAGATTGTGGTGCTTCCCATCTTGAAGAATTTCAAGAAGATCTGCAAATTGACCAATAATTGGTTGGAACAAAGATTAAACTTACACTATTCTTTATACGTCAGTAACAAGTCAATTTTGACTGGTTTAATATAGAGGTAATTTTTTTCTTTTTCTCTCTTCTTTCACTCCGTTCAGGTTTCTCGCGTTCTTTGTCGTGTGACTTGACTTGCCACAGGCCGAGCTCACGAATTAAAGCAAGCGGAGGGAGCTTTTTATGCCGCGAATTGAAGCGGCCGAGTGAGCGACGACGGTTATTAAATCGGACGAAGGATTTTTTTGAAAGTCTATCGTGTGAACTCCTCGAGCAATGCAATTAATAAATCAATCAAATCTCTTTTTTAACACAGTAAAATATTCATCAGGTCGGTACAATATAAAATACAACCACATAATAATTTCTAATAACAACACACTACTAGTGTAACACTAGTCATAATTACACTAAACTAGACTGACCTGTTTTCAATGAATGCCGTTTATCTTACATGCAGACTAGCCGGCTAGCTCATTTGATGCTTTCTTCTGTCCAAACTGAAAAGGGTTTGCCAATGACAAATCTTTTTACCCACTCATAAAGTGTCTAACTAGTTGGAAATATGAGACTCCTGATCTTATTAATCTAGACGTTATTCATTTACTTCAGAATTTCATGTTGTGTAGAGGACCCTAAGAGTGCGTTCCGATAACTTTAGGTTCGTTAGAAAACATCCAAGTTCATAGTTAATCAAGATCAAGATCAGATCATTACCAAGATCTTCTTTGGCATGAGCTTTTTTTGTCTCGTTGGCCATCATCTTGTCAGATTATTTGGCAGGTGTCTCTTCACTATGCGCAAAGCGATTGGTTTCATTATTTACCAGGAAGCGCTAGGTCAGGTAACGTTGCCTGAACTGCCGGTCTATAAGGCGACAAAATCCTTCGATTTGCTGTGTAGTTGTCAGTTAGTGATGAGAAGTATGGTTATCAAAAGGACCAGTCACGTCCAGCGATTCACATATCCAAACGGCTAAGTTTCTACACTGTTTTCGTGGACAATCGGACATAGGTTTTGACACAGCCCTGAATGTGTTTTTTGTTGTTGCTATTTTTGACATATTCCTCATTTACCCTTATGGAAAATAAACAGTAGTTGGAAATATCAAACATCTATCTTTTACTTTATTATAATCAATTTTCTTCAGAATTTCACTTTGTGTTGAGGCTCCTTTTGCGTTCTGCCTACTTTACTTTGGACTATGCAAACACAAGCACTTCCTTGCATAATGATCTGAAAGCAATGGCGACAAACCAGGTTGGTTTTCTTAGAAATAATCTTGATGTTGAGGTTTTTCTGTCAGTGACACAGGTAACTTGGGAAGAACATAAGTCACCCAATTCAGCACAATTAGATACTGACGCAATTCAGCAAGATAAGACACTCCGCTTTTGTCCTTGACCTTGACCCTCCTCAAATTTCCCTCTTTCTTTTCTGGTTAAAAGGGACAGGTTCACGGGTTCAGTGCATGCTCATTAATCAAAATGCTGTTTTTCTGCCGGAACATGCTGCTGTATCGTCTATGCATGCAATATGATCATGTCATAATGTTGTCAAAGAACTAACCTGCACACTCCCCTGGCAGTCACTTGAGTCACCTTATGTGCAAATAGCTGTAAATTCATCAACCATGGAGTAAAACCTTCGGGCCAACAATAAGTTCAACGTTGGTAGTGTTGGCATAACCCACTATTTTTTTCTGCGATTTTAGTACTCCTCCACCCTACTTCAGGCTACTCTGAAATACACTTCTACTTTGAAATACACTCTGAAATCGCTGAGATACAATGGGATGAACCTATTAACTTATAATGGTGCTGTCGTTCTTTATGCAGGTAACAATCATGCTAACGGGAAGTCCTGGTTTTATATCCGCTGAATTTAAACGACTTGGGTAAGTCTTTTATAATAACAGTATTTAACTTGTAACTTGTAATATAAATGTAGACATCTGGTCACTTCCAGAGATCTAAGCTGTCCAGACTGATGGCTTACAACATGCATTTACCTTTCATATTAAACCTCACAAGGTGTCCAGTACTTTCCTCTGTATTCTTGCAGAGTCCAACAGACTTTTATTCCTATTTTTATTATTGGATTCTTTAATCCGAGAGGGGGTGTGGGGAGCCCCTTCCCCCCTGAGATAATGAGCCTTAAAAGCATATCCGGGAAAATGTTAACTGTGAGTTATTCTTTTTGCTCTTTTGAAGGCCATATTCATTACCTTCAAAATCGAAGGCTTCTCTTATGGTGGAAATGATTATCACGCATCGGGAAAACTCCAGGGGCAAGTTACTTGAGAAACTAAAGCAAGGATATGCCAATCCTAACTTGACGTTTGATCCAGCACATTTTGAGACATTACGTACTTGTGAGTGGGTTTCAGATAATTATATTGTTTATGATTCCTCATGCTATTCTATACGTAGCTCTCAAAGTGATTCCCTGCATTTTGGTACCACAAAACCAATAACAGTAAATCAAATAATTTGACTTATCTTCCTGTCCACCGTAAAACTCAAACTTTGCTTTATTATACTTTGCAATATGCATTGTGTGTATCATTTCTAGATTGATAAATGCCAGTCAAAAAAAATTACAATTGCTTTAGCTTAGTAAAGACACCCACGAGAATCTGAGAAGCTATTATAGCTCATTCTTGGTAAGTAAATAAGAATCAAAAGATGCAACGACCAGCACGTTTAATACCCCATTCACACCAACTAGTGTTTAGTTAAATCAGGTTATAAAAAGTGAAAAACAGACACGGAAAACTGGAGCACATGTTTTTATGAAATTCAATATGTTTTGTTATTCCCATGAAATTTGTAAGATAATCAACTTTGAATATTAATTAAGGAGCGTTTGTGAAGGAAACAATTTCACTCCGTGTTTAACTAAACAGCCTTTAAACTAGCCTGAATTTCATCCGATTAGTTCGAGTCGTTATTGCTCCCTCAGTAACGTCTGAATCGACCGGCCGTTAATACCGTCCAGTGACGTCACTACTCCTTGACCTTTGCGATAATTCATGCAAAAAGTAAAACACGATTTCCAAGTGGCAAACAGAGAAATATCGTTTGGAAATGTCTGCATGATACAGAATTGCTTTATTTTTTCGATCGTAGTTCATGTTTAACGTTCAAACTATCAACCCGGGCAGTACATGCAGTGCAACTCTGAACCGGTTGTACTGAATTCTATAATCAAACTCGGTCGCAATCACGCAATGAAATAAACACACACGGAACACTTAGTTAAAAAACACAATGATTTGCTTTAATTGAAAAGAAGCTATTTGGTCATTAACGAAGAAAAAGACAGGGAAATAAGAAAAAAAAGCTAACAGAATCATGACACTTGACGGTAAAAATAGCAAGAAGGTCGAATTATAATATTGATCTCAGAAAACTTCGCGTAAACAAAATCAACGGCCGCCGAAACCACAAAGCGGCTCCAAATGAAAAACCTACCGACTCTCCGCAATGATTCTTCATTCGCAGTTCAATTTAGCATCTCAGTTTCGAAGACAAGGGCAATTTTGCTGTTTAAGATAAAGATTAAGCTTATCGAAATGTTTGAACTACACGAAAGTATGCCAAAGAATGCCAGGGATGCGATCCGCTGAATATCAAGCGACAATCCCGGCTAAAATTTTTCATAATTATACATAATTAAGCGAATGTTTAGACAATCAGCCAATCAAAATCACTACCCGGTTTTCGGGTAGTGAGTGACGTCACTGGACGGCATTAACGGCCGGTCGAGTCAGACGTTGTTGAGAGGAGAAAACGACTCGAAGCAATCGGATGAATTTCAGGCTACCTTTAAACATGTTTAAGCTTTGGTGTGAATGAGGCTCAGAGCTCAGTTCAGACCGCGTTAAACGTTTCCTGTACCGTATCTAATTTGTTCAATTAATTATATGATCGACGTTTAAATCAATTAAGTCTAATCAAGTGTCTAAATTGTGTTAACCCATGATTTAAGTTCGATTGGCCCACATGGGAATTTTAACTGTGGGGCGACGTTATTTTACACATCCAAAGAGGAGAGACAGCTGTTTTAACCTCGTCACGCGTTACATGGCTACTCCCTTGAACCGCTTGAAATCGATCTGCTCGCAAGACAGAAATGTCTGCCAAGCTTAGTATCCAAAGAAGGTCAGAAAATACTGCATTATATCCATTGGATAAAAAAAAGGTTAATTTCGTTAATCGCATAGCAAATATTAACTGGAAAAGGCTGAAATTACAAACCGCAAGACTATTTGCGCACGACGGTCCCCGACTGTGCAGCTCAGGAGACCTTGTAAAATCGAAACAACTGGACGCCGGTTTCCATAACACGATAGTTTTTCACCGATTAGCACGACAAAAAATTCAGCGACTTCATTTTGAACGTCCAACTTTTTACGTGCCGAATCTTATGCATAAATTACTATATAATTTATTTTGACTGGTAAGCATTTTGCATCGTGATAATGAATTGTGTCCGACTAGAAACCCATAACCCTTATGGGTTTCTGGTCCGACTGAATTGAATTGAGTCTGAATCAACCGTCGAACTTAAATCATTTGGGTTGTCCCAAATAGGTATTAACTGCGGTATGTACATAAAAAGTTCGACGTTTGAACTGGGACTAATCGATTCCTCTATCGAAAAAGATGAACAAGATGTCTTCTAACTGGTCTGAATTCATGTGATACCAACTTGTTTATTTACAGTTAACATGACGTGTCCTCCACCAGTTGTGAAGGTGAACCTTACGAAGAATTTGGATCAGGCTGCTCTGATTTTTACAGCTAGTTCAGGAAAAGGAACCGGGAAACGTTTTCAGTTCCAGGCTCAAGTAAAACACTCCTTTTGCAGCCGGTCTTTGCCAAGCAACATGTCTTGGGAGGTAACGAAAGCGACACTAAAATCAGGAACCTTTGGATCATTTCTTAGACGCCCATTAACTACTCACAGTGTTAAGGTTAAATTGGATCAACGGCGGTCCCTTGATAGCTATCTCTACATCAGTTTTGTACTGAGGAGTGCTGTTGATAACAGAGTTGTAGCATACGACTACGGTTATGTTCTACTTCTACGACCCCCACCTATTGCGAGCATAGTCGGAGTTTCCAGAGCCGTTAAAGGAAATGGAAGTGTGCTTCTGTCAGCATTAGCTGATCATTCTAGAGCCCACATTCCCAGATTAACTTACAGTTGGTATTGTCGAAAAAGAATCGAGAAATTTCCTTTAGATGACTTGAAACTTGTTGATGTCCCAGACGGGAATTTTCATACCTCAGGTGGTTGTTTTGGGTATGGCCCGGGGAGACTAAGTGGAGGTGATGTGCATCTTCATGTTGATGTTGACAAAATGCTGGTGGGAGAGTATGTGTTTATGGTTAAAATTAAGCTGGATTCGGAAACTTCAGAGGATGATCATAACTTTGCAGTTTTGGAACCGCAAATCAACATTTTAGTAAGGTAAGAGGAACTTATATATTTTGCGGGAAAATTAGAAAAAATGATAAAAGGCTAGTTTGTTTATCAATTGTCTCATGGTAGTCACTTTGTTATTGTCTCCGACTTTTCGATCGCTTACTGTTGATCTCCAGCCCAGCAGGCAACACAGCAGCCGACAGGCACCACAGCGAACCTCTGAGGACACAGCTTCTAACACCAGCATTACCGATTGTTACATGTAAGTAATCTTTAATCTTTAATTGAATAGTGATATAATTGCCTGTAGCAAGCCAATCTGGCAGTGGATCGACGATCAGTACACGGAAGCTCATGACACTGACAGCGATATGAATAAACAAAATAAAAACAAACAACTAAATAAATACAAATGAATTACAAGTCATATGAAGAAAAAAAAAGAAAAAAAAAATACAAAAAGGAAAATAAATAAATAAATACATAAAATTATTACAAATACTTGAATGGAACACAGCAACAGAATCAGCACATACGGACACAGGAGACAAAGCGTTCCAAACGGGATCAGTTCTTACGAAAAAAGAACACCTGTGCGCGTTAATGGTAGATGAGTAGCGCTGGAACTGGAATGGGTGCTGTGCACATCCTCGGGACAGTGCACCACGAGTAGGTCGTTTGGGAAAGATATCCGTACATTTCCATTCTTTATCTTGAAAAACAATGTCAAATCGGTGATCTTCCTACGTATCTCAAGATCTTGCCAACCCAAGTTCGATAACATTGTAATATATAGATTTAGCCAGGGCTAAAAGCGAAGCCTCCGTTTCTATACTTATGATACCACAACAACTTCGCACATGCATCTCCCTCTTTAGTACATTTCTTTGGCATCACTGCACGACTACGACGTGAATTGCCTAATTTCACGTTTTATCGACAACTTCAACATACGACTACCCTTTATCTCTTTTCTCTCTTTAATACTGAATATCTTTCTAAGAATTCAACTCCAGGAAAGTTTGAGCGATTTGGGATAATCGCGCTGAAGTTTCAAGAACGCAAAGTCACTTTTTAAGTGACGTTTTCGCCGCCGTCGCCGTTGGGGTTTCTTAAACTTCCTATTTTATTATACATGGTTGTGAAGAAAATAATGACAAACACGCCGTCGCGTAGAACACGGTTTGGAACTACTATTGGAAATCATGCATTACGCGCAAGGTACCGAATAGTCGGTTGCTAGCAGACAGTAAACACGCGGCAAAATTCAGGGTTGGCATAAAGCAGTGTTGTGATTGTCGACAGATCGATAGGACTTTTATGGGCTGCCTGTGGCAAAGTCCACTTAGTGGTCACCTCTGTGCAGCAAAAAGGCAAAATGCGGACAGTTTACTGCGAATCAAAGGAGTTGCGTGTCTCGTCTCCACTGCGATATGAGTCGCGGACCTTTTGGGACCAGTGGAAAAAGTCTGATTTCCAGGAATTAGAAAAGAACAGCAGTACTAGTAGACTACTTTATTCACCTTTAAACAACGTAACTATGGAGTTACATCTTTAAAAATCACACTCGCTTTGCAAACTTCAGCTGCAGCTCTCGGGCCTAATAGCATTTACCTCAGGTCCGTTTGTCCGAACCCTTCGGGCCTTTACAAGGGAACAACCAGAAACAGTGCAAGGACAATAGTGTTCTTTAAGCCCCGTCAACAGGTATCCGCTTTTGTTGAAAACGGAGATTTTTTTCTCCTGTTTGGCCTACCGTCCACACGGATTCTGTGTAAACTGTCACCGAAAACGCCTCTTTTAAAAAAACGCTCAAGTTCTCCCCCAACCCCCCTTCAAAATGAGTTTACCATTCACTGGAAGCCGAGACAAGTGATTTTAAATTAAGTTTTTGGCGTGTACTCTTGTTTTTGAATATCGTCACAGTAGCCTCCCTGATAGGATTTAAGAGCGTGTCTCCGTAAAAACCAACCAGCGATTTCGGATCAAAAAATTAATTTTCCTTATATTCTGGGATGTTAAAGTCTTTACCAAATTAGTTACAAAAATGCATTTTGTTTAACCGAAAATGCGAAATATAATTTTTTACGAATTTTTGAATTTTCGGCCGGTTGGCACCGGCGCCATAGCCTGTGAAACTGCAAAAATCGCCTACATTGCCGGCGCTACAGTAAACAAGCAACTCGTTCAAGAAGCCCGATTTTCTTTTTAATATACGGATACACCACTCTAGATGTGCTAGCCATATCACAGTTTCGAATTATTTATTCATTTTAACGGCAAGAATCTTTTTTCTGGCACGTGTTATCGGCCTTCCATCTAAACACGAAAATAGCTCAACTTTGAGGGCAGTTTAAAAAAGTGTGGCACCTGTCTGAAACTTGCTATCTGTATTAATACAAACTAGAAATGATAGTAAAACGTAAAAAGGAATAAAATTTTTGTGCTCTTTACGTTTTCGAACTTGACCGCCGTTTGAATTTCCAGAAATTTCGAAGACAAGATAATCAACGAACGCTTGCCTTCTTATTCTCCTCCTTTAACTTCGCTAATTGTAATGTCCTCCTTGGTTTGTGGAGGAAACTATTGTGCCTGAAGCAATCGCTTTTACTATACAAATATACGTTTTCTTAACATTAGTCCTCCAACGGTATTTTTTGCCTTGTTTGTGATGAAAGTAATGGCACTCGTTGCTTGCCGCGAGCGTGACACGGTTGTTTCGTGACATTCAAATTCTTTTCTGCTGTTTGTTAGACGTAATTGCCTTTGAATCGCCATACATCGATAAATTTACTTCTTTAGTTTAACGTAGATGCATTGAAAAAATTGACTCGACACATTTTAGAGAAGGAAATTGAGAATCCACTAAAACTCTACCAAGAGAGTATGAGGTGACGTTACTAAAGTTCGTTCTGGGCCCCAATGTTGCGCGGAAAATCATTGGACTGGACTAACACATCGAGGATTTTTTTAAAAACGTTTCTACTTAATTATGTATAGGTAATGAAACCCAATAAAGGTAATAAAAATGTGTACAGCTCTATAAAATGATTCACAAGGGCAAGGGCTAATGTACTGGCCCGTGGCCACGAAACGTGAACTCTTGCCCTCTTTATTTGCGACATAATTATGCATCCGAAGAGCTCATGTAGCTTTTGTAGCTTTTCCATCAGGTACCGATAAGCATTAAGACTAAGAACCTGGGTCTTGAGATTTCTTTGTTAGGGCATATTTAGAAGAGCAAGCAAGGCACTGGAAGGATTTTGTTGTTTCGATCTGACAATGGAGCGCATGATCTAAATCGTTGATCCCCAGCGTTTGGCGCTATTACTTCAGCAATGCATATTTCTTTTCCATGTCTGTTGCTTCATTCCACCTGCCTCATAGTATTCCCGTGTCAATGATTCTTTCTTTATTGTCAAATTTCCGCGTTGTTTCCTGAGTCACGTTCATCTACTGTACTTAAAGCGAAATGTCGATTAATATTAAATTGACTTTCAAGAATACTAGAAATCTGGATGCAGAAAAAAAAATAGTTTGTAAAAACCTTCCGTGCAAACTTAACATCAAGGAAAAATTCAGAACTTCTTATAAACTAGGCTGCGTAACATGGCGGTTTTGTTGCGCGAAACTCGCGCGAACGATCATTTCTCCCGCTCCAATCTCCTCGCGGTTTCACAGCCTTCGCCCGCCTTCAGCTTGTACTGCGCGCCAGACCAGAACTACGCAGGCTTATAAATAACAAGGAAAGGAAAGAAGTCGAAAAAAGGTCACATTTGGAGATCGAGCTCGGGACTTCTCCCATAGCAGGCCACGCACTAACCAACTGTACCAATGCTTGCCCCTCAAAAGCAAATGCAAACGCAAAGTAGCGCAGTAGAAAGCCTACCTGACCGAGTGGGAATTGTGTTACCAAAAATTGAGTGATGTTACATGATCATTTTTTAGCTTTTCATTGCTCCTAAATGAAGGAAATATCGACATCTCCTTAAAGAGCGCCAGTTTCGAGCCAACTGCAGCCCAAATTTTATGATCAGTTAAATAAATAAATAAATAGTTTATTCAAACTCTCTTGCAGTAAAAAGGACTGAATTATCGAGTAAATTTTGCAATCATAAGGCAACTATTATCTAGAGTATAGTAATTTACAGTTATAACAGTTAAAATGACAATTGAAACACTTAAAAAATTTCAATGTAAAGAAGTCCTCCACTCTCTTTGTCCTACAGACCTGCATGTTCCGGAAAAGATAATACTTTTGTGTTTTCTGCCTTAATTAAGGTGTAGTTAGGCGCGTCCAGAAGTGGGCTGGGAAGTAGGTGGTGCAGAGGGTGGCTGGGGGACTTCATTTTCGCCATATATTTGTAGCACAGGAGTACTCTTCTATCATCTAACCTATCTAGTTTACCTAACTGTAAGGCATTAGCATATGACTCTGCCTCGGGGTAGATTATGTTAAGCGCCCTTTTTTGCACTCGCTCTATGTCTTCGGACAGATAAGCAGGGATGTTCTGCCACACTGGTACAGCATACTCTAAAACTGGCCGGACTGTGCTAAGGTATATCCTCAAGGTGTTGGGTTGGCTCACCCTGGCTCTACGGAGAACTCTAAGGGAGTGTAACTTCTTACAAGCTTTCTTAATAATGTAATCAACATGACAGTTCCACTTCAGGTCATTGTCCATATAATAACTCCTAAGATCTTATAGGTATTGGCACACTTGATGACATTGCCGCCAATTATTGTCGGGTTAATGAGTCAATCAGAGTTGCGTAGGAAATTAATATGCATTTCTTTACATTTGGTTGGATTAAGTCTCATATTATGAGCAATGGCAAAATTGTGGATGTCTATGCCACTACATTAAGTAAGCTAGGGGAGTTCCTTGGAATTATTTCGAGAGCACTGGTGTCATCGACCTATTTGATGCGCAGCCGCCAGTCAGATCAGTTTGTTCGTCATCACCGTAAAGAGGATCACACCCAGTTTAGTTCCTTGGGGAACTCCTCCTTTTAGTGTTAACCAATCTGACAGAGTTCTTCCGATTCTAACTGCTTGCTTCCGGGATGTCAAGAATGCCGCAATCCAAGGTAAAAGGACTGGATGAACCTCAAGATCTGCCAGTTCTTGCATCAATATTGAATGATTAATTAAATCAAACCCCTTAGAAAAATCTGCGAAGAAAATCCGAGCCGACGCCTCGTAGATCGCTAAGGCATATATATAAGGGCATCTGTCGTAGAATGCCCCTTGCGAGAGAACTAACAAGGGTATGTCTCACATAAAGAAACAGACCCGCCCTGACGAATATCAGTTCTTATTTTAAGTGGTTCGTTATATCTTCCTGTCATTTTCGCAACGTACATACTGAATATTTCGAACCTCGAAAATCTCTTCAAGTAGAATTTCCCAAGTCCGAGGAGGAAAACTTTGACGAAGAAATTGCTACCCTTTGTCTGCTTGGTGTCCAGTCCACGAGGACTGGGCATGAAATACAAAGTCACGCATACAACTACGCATACATTATTTCAAATAGATAACTGGGCTAAATCGCTTTCTTAGCGTCTTATCGCGTCAAATTTGCGAACAAATTAGTTTTATTTGCCCAAGAAATTTTACTGCCATATCGTGAGGAGTCGATCTTAATGAAAAACTATTTTAGCAAAGACCCCGAGGTCGGGTGTCACGAACCAGTCACGCTCACGGATACGACATTTTACAAACCAGATAACATAGCAACAAAACAAGTATAAACGCGGAATCATCGGTCAATATAGTTTCAAATGATTAAGAAATAACTTTAAAATGAAAAAGAACTAAGGTTAGATCGATCAAACCATCAAGTGAAGTTGGCCTTTCACGAGCAAAGCGACAAGGTAAGTGTTCGTTAATTATCAGGTCTTCAAAATTTCTGTAAATTCAAACGGCGGTCAAGTTCGAAAACGTAAAGAGCACAAAAATTTTATTCCTTTTTACGTTTTACTATCATTTCTAGTTTGTATTAATGCAGATAGCAAGTTTCAGACAGGTGCCACACTTTTTTAAACTGCCCTCAAAGTTGAGCTATTTTCGTGTTTTGATGGAAGGCCGATAACACGTGCCAGAAAAACGATTCTTGCCGTTAAAATGAATAAATAATTCGAAACTGTGATATGGCTAGCACATCTAGAGTGGTGTATCCGTATATTAAAAAGAAAATCGGGCTTCTTGAACGAGTTGCTTGTTTACTGTAGCGCCGGCAATGTAGGCGATTTTTGCAGTTTCACAGGCTGTGGCGCCGGTGCCAACCGGCCGAAAATTCAAAAATTCGTAAAAAATTATATTTCGCATTTTCGGTCAAACAAAATGCATTTTTGTAACTAATTTGGTAAAGACTTTAATATCCCAGAATATAAGAGAAATCGATTTTTTGATCCGAAATCACTGGTCGGTTCTTACAGAGACACGCTCTTAAATTGATCTACGGGTGCATCTGTATCTCTTTCTCCATATATGAGTAGCTATACACACCGCATGAATATATTAGACCACCTCCTCCCAATACACGCCTGGTAAAGTGGTCTCAGTTTTTGCTTGGCTGAACGACACCTGTTATTCAGGCATTATCAGTGGTTTTTTAGTTTAAAATGCATTATTTATTTCCTGTTAAACAGTCCCAACAAACAGCACTGTTGTCACACAAGGACAGATCATCGGTTCACGTGCGTCGTGGCCAACGACTGGTACACAACAGGAATTAAACCGTTTGTCGACAGCAGCCCCAAAAGCGGTTCAGGTAACAAGGGACGCTTTTCATTGAACACAAATTTCCGGATTTTTCTGATCGTACACCAAATGGAACGGGTCATTTCGGTTTGATCCGACCGGAATATTCGGGACTAGCTTGGAAGGTGGTCCACTTCGACCGGTCTGGTTATCTCGGTCGGTCGGACAGAAATGTCCCTTTCCATTTGACAAAATTGTTGTCCCCAGTAAAGCTCTTTTGTATCCTGCTTACAAGAACAATAACCAAACGCGCGGTGGCTTGGGCCGGGTCTATGCAACCGGAACAGTATACCGTTCCATTGGGCACGTGGATTTTCCGAAATTTCAAACCGGAATTTTTGTTGAATTGAAAGCGCCTAAGAACTGCCAATATAGTAGCAGTGGCAACCATTGTTTATGCTAAACAACTGGGACACACATCTCTTCTGCTTTTTTCTGTCAAGGAATTGCCAACAGCAGCGACCTTGGAAAGGCCTCAGGTAACAAGGACTTCCACTATAATAGCAGGTTCGATAAGAGGTAACTCTAAGCAACTGAGTCACAAATCGCCACTGATGTCGTCCACTAAGGAACTATCAACATATTCATGGTCAGCGGCCATGGTAACCCCTCATTTAACAAGCTCTTCCAAGGAAACCTTTTCGTCAGCTTATTCTACAACTAAACTGTTGCGAAAAGCGACTTCGACTCCCCTGTCAAGCTGCGTTGCCGGGGATACAGGAGTACTAGCATCATCTGTTGCCACAGCTACAAGTAAGGATAAAAGGGTGATAAACAGCCGGAGCATAACCGGCGCGATTGGCACATGTTTTTACGCACTGCACATGTTAGCTGTTCCGTGTGGTATTTGCCCCCAAAAACTCTATTTGTATGTGTTGCGGCTCCAATTTCTTAGTTTGGGTTAAAATTTTTGAACCTCGGTCGATTCTCAATTTCTTTTGTCTCCTAGGGCTAGGAGGAAAAGGAAATTGAGAATCAATCTAGGTTAAATCAAAACTAATCTGAAAACAGATTTTATCTTTAACATATGTATTAAAATAAATCGAAAATATATTTTATACCCCGGCAGATTTTCAAAGCCGTGGTACATAAATTAGTGAAAAAAGTCTAAATGATATGTAATGTTACAATGCTGCTAAATGGACAGTCATATTTCCCTGGTTGAAAAATTTTGGAGTATTTTCTTGTTTGCGATGTAAACAACTAATTATCTTCTTGGTACAGTCGAACCTCTCTAATACGGACCCAGAAGGGACAGAGCAAAGTGTCCGTATAAAAGAGGTCACAACGACAACGTCACTTTTATGACTCCACTTACAGTTTTAAGTTTTCAGTAGCTAAAACCTGGCTCACACCCGTCTTTAAACTGTAGTTAACTTAAACTGCTTGTTCTGTGAATTAATAAATTGAATTTATTAATTCACAGTACAAAGACACTACATTGTACATCTTAGCTACAAAGTAAGTAAGGTCGTAGACAAATCACTTTTTGAAAACGAAACGAACTACAGCGCAATGCTGCAAGTAAAAAGTTGTAACGTAAAGCACAATTCTGAAAGCGTCTCTCGCTATTTTGCAAGTGCAGTAAACAGTAACTAGAGTAAAAAATGTAATAGAAAAGATCTTTATGCTATCTCTAGTTATTCAAGCCTTAAAAAGGTCGGTTATGTTCCTCTGTACACCTTTCGCAAATCGTTGTTTGATACACAGTGACTGGGCTTTTGAAATCACCTGGCATGCTCATCAGCCAGATGGGATTCACCCTGCGCAGATTCACCTGATCACCGCAGTGTCCGTAATAAAGAGGTTACGTTTATATAAATTTACTCTCTGGGGCCGAGATTTGGTGTCCGCTGTCCTATCAGAGAGAGTTCGTATTATAAAGGTTTTTTTAAAAAGAAAATATGAGAATTTTGTCGGACATCGAAAACTGTCCGACTGTACTCATTTTCGCGGGTCTTTGATTTCGCGTTTTTCGCGATTGTAATAAATCGTGAAATTTAATACCTATTGTTGGTTTTCACATGATGTCGCTAAAATCAAACTACAAAACTATCGCTCCTACTGAGAGTTTACTTTCATGATGTATTAGAGAAGCTGAAAACTAATTTTCATACAAATTTTCGCTTCAAAAGGGTTTTTGTTTTTGATAGAATGACGGACAAGAGAGCTGTCATGTAGGTTAAAAAAGTGACTCACTTCGGGGAATTTTGCTATCTAAACGGTTCACGCATTAGAAAAAGTATAACTTTAATGTTTATGAGTTCCAGAGGAATAAATTCACGTTTTTGTAGCAAAACTTGGTAACAGATGTTTCTGTTGGTTTCCGTCCGCCATGTTGATGCCCATCCAGGTGGGCACCGGCATGACGGGGCGCGTAAGGGCCTGAAAGGAACGCCTGCAAGGACGCCATTGTTTTCTCCATTTTTCACGCTCGGATTCTGAGCGTGAAAATAGTGATTGGTCAGAATCAATCAAATTTCAATCTTCGACTTAATACCTTTTTCCGATTGGTTGAAATCAACATCATGCCATTTTAGTAACTAAACATATGTCGTTAGTGAAGCGTGATGAGATTTCTCCACGGGAATTCAGGAAAAGGCCTGTCAGCAGATGAGTTTTAGTGAATGGTTCTGAAAAGTATCATCTCCCAACGGCTTGTCGGTTTTACTCGCTAGAAGAAAGAAAGGAAAAATCATGCTGCCTGTGTGCTTCTTATCTGCTGTTTGACCCGCGTTATCAACGGCAAGGTAATTGAAGACGAAGCGATCTATAACTTTTGGCGATTTTTGGTTTAGGACTTCTTCTTGCTGGTTATAAAACCGCCCGAAACTTACTTTAATGATAAATTGTTGCCTTCTTGCAGATCTTCGAAGTTCAGCTCTTCTTTCTCCGCCACCAGCCACCAGTGTTTTAATTTTTCTAATAGATAAACATTGCATTGAAAGTTGAGAAGAGCCGCTACATTTCTCATTGCGTTCGAGGTACGAGAACGTAACCCCTAATTTGTGTTGGGTGTTCTGTGCATTACTGGGTGCCCTGGGAAACTAATAAGGGAGGTTTTTTCGAGATTGCACCTTTGCCGTCGTCGTCGTCGACACACATTTGCCTCTCTTTGAGGCGCTTGCTTGCGTTTTGCCTCACTTTGACGCGCAAACTCACTTGGTGATTCGTGTGTCCTCGGCGTTCATCTTTCAAACGTTTGCTGCTGAGGTCTGCTATTCTGTCTTCGTAAATCGTTCATCTTTCAAAAGTATGCTGAATTTTCGTAAAGGGTACATATTTAAGAGTTTGCTGAAGGTCTACTATCGATCTGTATTTAATGAATCTTCCAAAGAGTTCGTCTTTCAAAAGTGTGCTGAAAGTTTACACCCTGAGTAAAATTTTACTTTGGATTAAGCCTTCATATTTTTCTTTGGAAAATGCATGCTACTCCTGGTGCATGCATCAAACCGGGTTGTTTAGCTCGGCGTCCGTTGTGCCACAAAGTAAATCTAGCGAGTTGTGAAGCTCGGGTCTGTTGTGCCACAAAGTGAATCTACTGAGCTGTGTAGCTAGGCGGCCGTAGTGCCACATAGTAAATCTACCAAGTTGTGTAGCTCGGCGGCCGTTATTCAGCAAAGTAAATCTACTGAGATGTGAAGCACGGCGGCACCATTTCATCATGACGTGTGATATTTTCGGCACTGGACAAACAAACATTATAGCTAGACAGGTACAAAAGTCGGGAGCGCCAGTCCGGGTCGGATCAACTCGGATCGACTGGGATCGAATGAAAAAAATAAAAATAAAATTGGACTCAGATCAACTCGGATCCTAAAAAAAATCAACTCGGATCATAAAAAGAAAAATAAAACCAGTCGGCGTCACTTTACCTTTCACCCGTCGTTTTGTTTTTTTCTCACGAACTCCTGGTTGGGTAAATTCCTTGTAGGCTTTCCCCTCCTCCCTCCCACGTGGTCTCGCGCCCTAATTCCCTTCCCCTTTTCTTTCGAACGCCTGCCACGCAGGCTATACAAATCTCTATAAATTTGGGTGACACATTTCTTCAGAAATCTCGTATATGAAATACTACTCTGACATGAATCTTTTTGAGGGTCTTTGCATATTTACCTCCTTTCATTTCCCAGATTCTGGACTGTTCTAGTGAACGGCTTTGATTCTTATTTTGATCTAGTTTGAATGGCGTGAAAATGAAAACCAGCAATATAGAAAATTCAATTCACACTCAAAAGAATTATTAACATGGAACAACAACAACTTATGTGAAATAATGTTAACATACCGAAAAGTTTATTTTTAAATATGAGTTTTGCTTCAGTTCTAGTTTGTCTAGAAATTTAAAAACGAGAAGATTTCTTGAAAAATAAAATGAAGTTTTAATAGAACTCTTGAATAGCGAAATTTAATGCCCTTTTTTCATCACTGTCTGAAATAGTCTCGCTAAAATCGGGAAATTAAGTACCAATAAGGTACAACCCTCTGCTAAATCTTGATTTTAATAGTCTTACATATATCTTAGGTGAGAATTTCTTTAAAAAAATCACCGCATATTCTTTATAATATGCCCGTGTACAGTAATGTCTCAGTTGTTTATTACAGTCGAGACCCGTTAATAAACTGTCGATCATGAATAACGCTGAAAAATGCCAAACAATTGCTATAAAATATGATTTGAAGCTTTTCATTTTTGATGTTCTCATAGCTTGAAATTGCAGGGAAGTTTCTTGCCCACTTGACTAATTTTAAGAACGATTTTGCCGCGGTAAAGTTAAATTAAACGAGCTAGAGTGGTTTACAGAGGATAGAGAAGAAACACGAATCGAGTGTTTTTCAACATGGTAAAAGACGAAATGTGTGTTGTTAAATGGCTTGAACAATTTCTGTAAAAGATCTTTTCTTTCCCCCCAAATCCTTGGCCTTATGATTACTAAAAACTGAGGCTTGTTAACGTTTTCTGGTCAATTTTTTTCTCAAAAATACCTTTCATTGTTCCGCAGCGACCTTTGTCGTTTATGCTCTCTATCTTCTCCGTGTCTTTCTTATATTCTGCATCTGCTCTTCATTCTCCCTTCTATTTCTTTTTCTTCTTCTTCGGACTTGGCACGGCGTGTCGGGCAAAGGTCTGCTACTAGATTAGTTCTTTGCCTGTAAGGCTGCGCGCAAACGGGCACAACAACTCCCAACATTGTTGCGCCACAATGTTGGGAGTTGGACGCAACATTCTTGACCAACAACTCCCAACATCGTTGGATGTTACATGTTGGATCCGTTTGCACAGCTCTTCCAACATTGTTGGGGCAGCGCACGCTCATTACTCATGACTTACAAAGACTTATGGGTTGTATCCTTCCCACGATGTCACTGCAGGTCCTAACATTGTTAGGAGTTGTTGCATCCGTTTGCACGCAGCCTAAGGATTCACATGTATTGTCCTCATGATTTATTTATGAGTATTTGCATTTCATTTTTAAGATTGCAACGATGCTCTCGGCATGGAAAGCAGTGCTATATCTGATGGGCAAATTACGGCCTCTACAGTGTGGGACTTCAATCATGCAGCTTTCCAGGGAAGACTGCATTATTTAGCAATACCTGGTAAAGCAGGATCCTGGTCAGCTAAGTTTAATAACCTCGATCAGTGGCTCCAAATTGACCTAGGTAATCAGCTCATCAAAATAACTGGTCTAGCAACGCAAGGAAGAAATAACGTTGGACAGTGGGTTACTAAATACAAAGTGCAGTACAGCGACGACGGTGCCAACTTTCGGTACTACTCTGACCAATGCGAAATTAAGGTAGTTTATCTTTTATAACTTAGATTCACTCTATACGCATTTGTTAATCATCATCATCATCATCATCTAGTATGTCATAATATTGGTGCCGTGTATGTGCGGCTTGTCCAAATCAGGATTACTTTCGCCGCAGTCTCTCAATTCTTTTATTAAAGATAAGAAGGCTTAATTGTATTAATGAATCTTCCAAAGCGTTCATCTTACAAAAGTGTACTGAAAGTTTACACCCTGAGTAAAATTTTACTTTGGATTAAGCCTTCATATTTTTCTTTGGATAATGCATGCTTCACATCAATGCGTGCTACTCTTGGTGCATGCATCAAACCGGGTTGTTTAGCTCGTCGTCCGTTGTGCCACAAAGTAAATTTACCGGCAAGTTATGAAGCTCAGCGTCTGTTGTGCCACAAAGTAAATCTACTGAGCTGTGTAGTTGGGTGGTCTTAGTGCCACAGAGTAAATCTACCGAGTTGTATAGCTCGGCGGCCGTTATTCCACAATAAATCTACTGAGATATGAAGCTCGGCGGTACCTTTTCATCATGACGTGTGATATTTTCGTCACTGGACAAACGAACATTTTAGCTAGGCAGGTACAAAAGTCGGGACCGCCAGTCCGGGTCGGATCAACTCGGATCGAATAAAAAAATAAAAAGAAAAGGAAATTGCACTCGGATCAACTTGGATCATAAAAACAACTCGAATCATAAAAAGAAAAATAAAATCACTCGGCGTCACTTACCTTTCACTCGCCATTTTGTTTTTTTCTCACGAACTCGTGGTTGCGTAAATTAATTTTATTTTTATTAATTTTAGTGATACACTAGTGAGGAGCATACATACACTTCTAGTGACACATTTTCAACTTGGAAGGAGGAGAAACCACTCTGGCCAGTGTCTCCTCAAATAACAAGCACTTGAGACGAACCATACAATTTCATGCTGATCACTAACCTTCAAAACCTTTTCATTATGATACACAGTTTAAATCGAGGTTTCGCTGTACGCAACCCTTTCGTTCAAAATATGCCATAATCATAGTTATCTATCGTTAGAACCATCCACCCTTTCCCCTCCACTGCTGCCTGTACGCCTAGCAAACATATCGAATGCACTCTCCTAAGTTCCGATTACTCCTAGTAATTTAACGGTGGACGAATCAGATCATATTTGAAATTTAATGAATGCCCCGCGTCAAACATTAATCTGAAGATCCAGAAATCGAGTGAAGCGAACTGATCTCATTCTCCTTTTGGCCTTTCCGTGTGTGTACGTTTGCCGGATCGTGAAAAAATACTAAAACGGTAGAAAGGAAAAAACAAATTTAAAAGACACGCATCCAATTGCCAGGATTCGAACTCGCCCTTCTCCGCCAGCTGTGAGCTTCGCGTGCCGGAAACTCGAACCACGCACCCCAGGAAACAAAGTAGGATAGAATCCGTTTCATCTCTGAATATTATGTCAATCAATCAATCAGTCAATCATTTATTTTAACACATTGCGTCAAAGAGCTAAAAAACTCGATCAAAATACGAACGCGTATAAATAAAATCTATAATAATTACAACTATATAATATTATTCAATTTTAAAAACAACTCAATAAATAGATACATATAAAAAACTTGGTATTAAAAACATGAAATATAAAATGCTAAAAAGCTAAAACCGACTAAAAAACCACATACTAGAAACGTGACTAGGAGAACTATAATACTCGTTCTAAAAACAGTTGAAAGCTACAATCGTGCACTATAAGTATACGTTCTAAAAAGCTGCAGTCGAGCAATCTACTTCTGAAGTCATTAGCATCACTTGAAAGACGCACTTGAGAAGGCAAACTGTTCCATAACTTAGCTAATGAATAAGTGAAAGAATTCTTCTTAAATTTAAGATTAAAGTTAGGTAATTCCAAATTCAAGCTCTCGCCTCTTAGCCTATACGGTATACGCCTGTATTTAAAAAGGCTTCCAATATAAGTAGGTCCCGTACCATTTAAGCATTTAAAAAGAAGTATTTATTAACGCCTGGTGTAAGCGCCTGCAATATAAGGATTTCATACTAGCCGTAGTGAGCAGCTCGTCGTATGACATTGACTTGTTCTGCCCGATTAATGTTCTCAAAATATAACAGTTGCCATCTTCGAGACGGTTGCGTTGACCCTTACCTATGCCTACAAACAAAGGACTGCAGTATTCGAGATGCGGTAATATAAATGCTTTATAAAGTTTTATCATTGCATCATGAGGAAGAAAACGCCTTATTCTTCTCAGTGCAGAGGCCTTCGCGTAGGCTTTCTTTAGTTGATCTGAAATATGTTCTTTATAGGATAGGTCCTTGTCTAGAGTAACTCCGAGAATCTTAATAGAACGGAGAAATTCTATTCTAGCATTATTAAGAAATAAAGAATAATGATAGGCACAGGGTCCGACAGATAATGCTTGAGTCTTAGTACTGTTCACTGTTAAATGGTTAGACTCAAACCACGACGAAAGAGTCTGAAGGTCTTTGTTGAATGAAAATTCTAGAATGGTGGGAGATATATCAGACAGGTAGGCAGTCGTGTCATCAGCGTACAGCCGCAATGAGACATTGGGAACACAGAAATTCAAGTCATTAATAAATATGTTAAACAGCAACGGCCCCAATAGAGAACCTTGAGGAACGCCAGATTTAACTGTTTTGAAGTTAGAGCATACGCCTTCTAATCTGACACATTGTTGACGAACTAGCAGGTATGTGGACATCAGTTCCAAGGCATGTGGAGAAAAGCCATAGGCCTTCAACTTCGCGAGCAGAAGGTTGTGGTTTATGGCGTGAAACGCTTTGCTCAAGTCCACAGCGACCGCCGCTACAGCTTCCTTGTTGTCAATACTGCTCCTCCAATCTTCCGTCATTTTCAGCAATGCAGTGCAGCAAGAATGAGCTTTCATAAATCCAGATAAGTTTGAGGACAAAACGTTATGAAATGCATTCCAAGTTTGATCGTAAATAACTTTCTCAAACACCTTCGATAACGAAGTTAATATTGAGACAGTGCAGTAGTTTGCTTTGTCTGTGTCAATCCCCCGTTTAAAGACAGGCGTAAGGCGCGCTTGCTTCCATTCAGACGGCAATGAGCGATTCAGAATACAGAAGTTGATCAGCTTAGTCACCTCTTCGGCAAGAACTGGGGATCCCAACCGCAAGATTCGTGGTGAAATGCCGTCTACCCCAACTGCCTTTCTTGGATTGAGGTGGTCTAAGATGTTACGGATATATGAAGTACTGACTGGGGAGTAATTAAACTCACTTGGGAAACGTAAAGCCAGTTAAATTCACACGAGACAGTGGCTGCCTAGTACATGAATCAGATCTTAACAATAAAAAAGATAACAAATATGTATGTCAGCTCATCACGTGCTAGGCAAACAGATCCAAACACTATCTCGTGAGAATTTAACTGGCTTTACCATGCCGACTTCAGGTTGAAATAGAAAATATCTATCTCTTCGCAAAAAAAGAAAAAAAAACATGGAAACCTCTCCAAAAAATTTCTCCTGCTGCCCCAAAAAATCTAGTCTGCTACACAGCCGTTTTTGGTGTGACGACAGTAAAAACGGCTGTGTAGCAGACTACAAAAAATCTGACTTGCCCAAAATTTGGGGGAGCTGCAGTGCCTCCAGCCCCCCCGGCCCGTACGCCTATACCTAATTACAAAAATAAACTAGTAAATAGTTAACACTACAGCTGCCCCCGCTCTGTATATTGTCAGCCAATAGTATTCTTGCTCGTTGTGTAGCTCTTTGAAATATACCTATTCATAATGAAGATTTTCACACATATTCCATACAATAGGTGAAATAAATACAAGAAATGCAAGGTTCCATGCACACTGAGTTTCAGTTCAATTTTCACAGCTTTGATCAAAACATTCTCAGTTTCGAGAACAGTTTATTCTAAACCATAAAAAAGATTTGATTAGAAGCTGAATTTTTCGCTATTTCTCTTTCACTTTTTGCATTCAGTTCATTTTATTTGCCGGAAAGTAAGCCTTGGATTACGTTTGGTCAATTCACGCTCGCGCATCCTAGTCTTATTTTAAACTTTACAGCGGAAGGATATCTGTGAGCAGGGAATAAGTCAGCAGAGAATTTGATTGTCGGCGAATTTCTGTAATCATCCATCGTTCTTCTAGTGATAAGCTAGCCGTTGCTCACTCGTCTAGCTTGTTTGGGGCTGAGTCTTATTCCGGTCAAAGAGAGAGAAAGACTGTCTGGCAAGGTTTTTAATCAAAGATTTGTGAACTCGTGTCAGGCAAACTCTCCAAGTGTTTATATATACACAGTTATACTCACCTTATAACTTCATCTGCGCTTAACGAGTGTCTTTTGGTCCATAACTTTCAAAACAACAGCTCCAAAGAATGTCACTGATAACACGTAACGAAGTATGATTGCACAATAAATGTCACAAAATCTACCTAAGCGGTCCCTTCGGGATTTTCTGTCTTTACGTCATCCTAACCATTTCGTACTTGCGGGCGCAAACAATAGAAACTTCATCATTACCTACCGATTCCTCGCGGCCCCTGTTCAAGCAAATCGAGATTTTTTCCAGTATACTGACTGTATATTTGAACTGTGAGTACTGTCCTTAAAATACGCGCGAGTTACTAGGGTGCCTCCTCGGGATTTCGCCTCTGGGTGAAATCCCTGCCGGGGCAGTTACTTTAATTTTTTTTTTTCTTCCTTTTGCATTCCTAAATCTTTGCCACTGATGTCACAAACGGATACTTTTTCTGAGCCTCACATCGTTATGCACAATAGAGCTTTTCACATGACATTACGAAGCCATATTGGTGTTCCAAAACAATGAAACGGCGGCCATGTTGGTGTTCCAAACTGAATGAAACGGCAGCCTTGTTGATGTTCCAAACCACTCCTTAAGGAGTTGAACTCTTTTCGTATGTAAACGCTTTCTTTTGTTGCAATTAATTTGCATAGATGCCGGTCACCTGAGTGAAAACGTCGTATAGGCCATTTGCACGATGGCGTCATTTTAACACTTTTAAACCACCCAAATTGCTCTGGGGTTTGCTTTCTTGTGCCAATTAGGAATTTTGTTTTTTAAACCTCGCGTGGATTACCAAATTTAAATAATAATTTTCTGAAAGTAAAATCGACAAGAATTCTGGTCTTAGTAGTAACAAGACGGCATCGTACGAATGGCCTATTCCCCATTATTAGTTTTTGAAAGGCAGTTACAAGCACAGCTGTTTTTTTATATCCAGGAGTTTCTTGGAAACACAGATCAGGACACTGTAGTCAGGCACAGGCTCTACAGTGGAATCAGGGCACGCTACATCCGCTTTCGACCAACAGCCTGGCACAGTCATATATCAATGAGGGTGGAAGTTTTTGGGTGTAAAGGTAACAGTATTGGGTTTAAAGCAATACAGTTAGTCTATAGTACGTGTTGAAAATTTCGTTTGTATGCGTTCAGTTAAGAAAATAGTTATCGAATATTGTAACACGTTTGCAGTACGTAACAGTCAAGACCAATTATGCTTTCGTGCGTCTTCTCTTGTGAAGAGAAGCGAACATTATTAGGTTCGTTCTCTCTGTAACAGTAAGTTGCTTTCCGTAGCCGCGCCGAATCACTTGAATCCATTGCTTTCTTCGTGAAAGGACCTTGGCAAAGTGAAGGTAATCAACTTTAGCTCCTGCGAGATACTACGAAACGGTTGTTAAGTAGGCTAGTTTAGTCATATAACTGATCTCAGATTTTTATAAATAAGAGGTTTTTTTCTTTTGTGTTAAACAGTCCCGAGAAACGACACTGATGTTACACGGGGACACATGGTCACTTCACGTCTGTCTTTCCCAAAGATTAGTCCACAGCAAGAATCAACCTTTTCGTTGGCAGCAGCCCCGACAGCCTTTCAGCCAACAAGAACTACCAATATGGTATCAGGTGTAACCGGTGTCATTTCTAAGCAACAGGGACACACATCTGTACTGATGTCATTCTTGAAGGAACTGCCAATACGTTTATCATCGGCTGCCATGGCAACGCCTCAGTTAACAGGCACTTTCAAGATAACTTTGTTTTCAGGTCGTGCTACTTCTAACCTGTTGGGAAAAACAACTTTTACTTCCCTGTCAAGTTACACTACAGCGGATAGTATAGGAGTTACGGCTAAAGGTAAGTTTTTGTCAAAAGAAAAGGAATTGTTGGCCCTTGAGCTGTGTGAGATTTTGTGAGACACGTTGGTCTAAAAGAATAAGAAATTGAAAAAACAGAATGATAGAAGGTGGGAAAGAGACAGCGTAAGAGAGGAAAAGGAAAGGAAAAAAATAATACAAGGAATTATCGAGGATTAGAAAGTCAGAGTAAGAATGTTTACCTTTGGAATAGCAGTTGCAGCAACCAAGGATCAGCACAGTCGGGTTTGTGTTACGAGTTCGATTCCCAGATTTGATCTCAAAGTCTTGTTTCCTAATTCCGTGCAACTGTAAGTAGCTTTATACTGTACATAAAAACGGATCAGTCATGGAAAGAGGGGTGTGAAACTGCAGAAACCAAATGCACTGTGTGCCTCAGGTTTGTACTGCCGATCGAGTTACTGACGTAAAATAAGGTACTTTACCTTTACCTGTTATCTGTACGAGTTTGATTGGGGAGATGTGTTTTACAGACAGTAATAGAATTTATTACTGCGTATATACAATGAATTTGTTTTGCAGAATACGTAATGATACTGAGATTCCCATTGTTGCTTTCCAATATGCCGTTCGCTTAACTAAATTTGCAATGTTCGATTACTTGCCTGCCGATTACTTCTTGCCTTAGTTATGCAAACAGACAGTATGGCCAGCTGATTATTGTTGTCCGTTGAGCTGTAATTTATGCGATTGTGATTGGACGTCTCAGTTTTTCACGTGTGAAAACATTGTTTGCTTCTTTGATTGGCTAGAACATAGTTGTGTAAGAAAATTTATGTAACTAATAATTTAAAATTACTTTTTGCCACGAAAACATATATTCATATCTTCCAACTAACGTATAATTCCTTTTTGTTATATGGACAATAAGTGTGCGTGGAAGAGATAGAGCTTTTATCATTTTCCCGTAGGAGTATTAACCGGCTACTTCTCTTTACTTATCGCAATATTCTTGAAAGTCCGCTCTGAAAATCTTCAGATCGTACGTCGTTTCATTTTTGGCGTTCTTGTTCTCGGGAATCGAGACGTCGCCACTCTATATGACCACTCCTATGGTGTACTAAAGATACGCCACTCGGTTGCCGGATGATCTGGTTATATCAGTTCTACAATTGTTGTAGTTCGCAGTAAAATACTGTCGTCGTTATAATAAAAATAATGTTAAATCGTGGGTGGTCTCGAAATAACAACTGTTATGATTGTTTTCCCGTGTGAAAAACCTCCATGGAAAATTCTCTATGGAATTCATGGAGGATTAGGACATCAATTTCCATGGAATTCCATGGAAATTTCTCCATGGATTTCCATGGAAAATATCTCCATGGAGGATTAGGACATTTTCCATGGAATTCCATGGAGGATAAGGAAACCAGTTTCCATGGAAATTTCTCCATCTATATTTTCCATAAAAGATTTGGACATTTTCCATGGAATTCCATGGAAAAATTCCATGCAATTCCATAGAAACCACTCCATAGATTATTCCATGGATCTCCAGATAGTTTCATGGAATTCACAGGAATTAAATGGCATGCATAACAGATTTTGGTCCACTGCAAATAAAATAATAAATCTATTTTGAAAAGTTATAAATGACAAGTTATCTGAACTTAAACTCAGTGAAATCAAAACTCACTCAGAACAACAAGTTGCTCCGACGTAGATCAATAATTTCTGTAATCCATTCAATAAAAATAGGAAAATAAAATAATATCCTCCAATTTTTATTTAGAGTAAATAACGCCTTCCATCAGGTCAGCTATGGTCTATATGCGCATTGTACATCATGAGAGTTAATACATGCTTCTTGCCGAAAATTTGACATAAGCTTTTTAATAACAAATTATTATCGCTGTGGCTATATGGCCGGTAACCGGTCAAGGTTTTCAAAATACTAAATGACCGGCCGTCCTATCTTTTCAATAAATTTCACAAATCGAATAAATCCCACTAAACCAAACTATGATATGTTGATTAAGAAAAGTTAAGCGATCCTGAAATGCTTTATAGATCCTCAAGAATTAAGCATCTGGTTCACGCTGGGCTTAGAAGACAAAAAAATGTTTTGTGACACTTAGAACTTTTTTCAGCTCGACAGTCCTATATATATTCTCAGTACATTTCGCTTGACTTTTCTTAATCGACATATGATAGTTTGGTTTAGCTGGATTTTTTCGATTTCTGAAATTTATTGAAAAGACAGGAATGCCGGTCAATTAGTGTTTTGAAAACCTTGACCGGCAGTCGAGCTAAAAAACGTTTCAAGTGTCACAAAACACGCGTACTGTTTCGTCTTCTGAGCCCAGAGTAAACCAAACGCTATACTTGACATCTATAAAGCATTTCAGGATCGCTTTACTTTTCTTAATCTACATACGATAATTTAGATTAGCTGGGATTTTTTTCGATTTGTGAAATTTACGGAGAATATAGGACTGCCGGTCAATTAGTGTTTTGAAAACCTTGCCGGCAGTCGAGCTGCAAAAAGTTTTAAGTGTCACAAAACACGGTTTCTTCTTTTGAGCCCAGCATAAACCAAACGCTATACTTGAGATCTATAAAGTATTTCAGGATCGCTTGGCTTTTCTTAATTGACATATGATAATTTAGATTAGCTGGGATTTTTCGATTTTATGAAATTTACTGAGAATATAGGACTGCCGGTCATTAAGTGTTTTTAAAACCTTGCAGTATAAATCATGGACTGCGGACTGCGGACTGGGTATAAAATACGGACTAGGTATAAAACGCGGACTGGAAAATATGGACCGGGTATAAAACACGGACTAGGTATAAAACGAGGACTGCAGACTGCGGACTGGGTATAAAATAGAAATTCTTGGTGGAGGTTCCTTGAATCAAGAGCCTGACAAAAACGCTATCTTCTTCACCCATTTTAGACATGGTCTCGGTCTCTAACAACTATGAAAGGGGTCAGGACCCGGGGGGTACTCTCTCATATAAGCCATATACGTATTTGCCGCCCTAAAGGGTAGGGTATATGGGCCGTTTTGGTGGTCTGAAAACACTTTGCCTATTTTGATTTGGAATCGGGTATGGTTTTCGAGGAAAATAAGGGAGCGTACATGTGCGACTGTATTTATCGTTTTCAATTCTAGATTTAAGAATTTTTTGTTTGCGCTCTAGAGAGAATGATCTACTGTTGCGCTCTAATCTATAGATTTATAACGATGACATAATTTCTGCCTAATTAGGCCTAGCCTGTTCCAGGCTCCGAGATAGTTGGGTCCGCTAAATTGAGAAAGTGCGAAAATACAACGAGAGGAAACTGGGTAGTCTCCTCTTTATTTGAGAGCCTGGAACAGGCTAAATTAGGCCAGGTCTGAAAAATGGGTATGGATTTTAGAGATCAGGTCTGAAAACGGGTGTGGAAAATGACATTTTTTATTCTGAAACAGTGTAAGGATTTAGAGAACCAGGGGGCGTAACCCCACTAAAAAATTCCTAGCAGTAGCCCCTTCCGGGGTTCAGGAGCAGGGTGTAAATCATGTCATCATAATCATCGCGCAGAATATAACGTTGGGTTGGATGATTCATTTCGGTTATTATTCACGTATAGGTGAGTAATCCCTCCCGCCTAAATACTGCTTTTTACCTCCCGGAATGCCCCTATATTGACCTTCTCGTCTGAGTTTTTCATTTCCTCATATTCCCAAGGATTTATTTGAAACGGAATAGAGGCATCTTTAGGAATTTTACTCTGACTCGGCTAACACCAATACTATTCCTTTTATTCGGTGCTTCTCTGATTCGTTCAGAGTTTAATTTCAGTTGCCTTGAATAGCGGCATAACCTTCCTTGCCCGTGCAGTATACTTTCCTTCTCCACATGAGGAGAATATAGACTGCGTGACCGGCTTACGGGATGTTTTTGTGTGAGGCAAGGAGCTGGAACTACTGTTTTATGCAAGCCCGCTTTCCGTTTCTCTCATTTTTACCTTTCTAAGGCTGTTAATTTTTATATACATAGTTCGTAGTCCGCCCTTTTTACCTAGTCCATGTTTTATACTCAGTCCGTAGTCCGCATTTTATACCTAGTCCGTGTTTTATACTCAGTCCGTAGTCCTCGTTTTATACCTAGTCCATATTTTATACCCAGATCGCAGTCCGTGGTCCGCAGTCCGCAGTCCATGTTTTATAATGACCGGTTACCGACCATGTAGCGATCGACTAAGAATTATTATACTAGTGACTACATGTAGTTTAGAATATAGCAATCATATTGAGGAAGCTAATCACAAACCTAGATTTATATAAAGCAAGGAATGTTGGCCTGGCATTTGAAGAAAAGTTACATCGGCGAACAGATGCGTAATTCGGAGAAAAATAAGGTTATAAGCTAATACTTGAATGCATAAACCGTCAGTATGTAAACATACGGCCTCATTTTAAATGCCACGAAAAAGGGAAGTTCTACTTATTTCCTCGATCAGAACCACTACGGGTTTTAGTTATACTGCTAAGTCCTACCTAATCCTAGGGGAAAAACGGCGTTAGGTCATAACTGTAATGAATTAGTCTCTTGTATAGTTTTTACTTAGCAGACATGAAAATTATTCTTAAGACTTGTTATATGTTCACTTTGCTACATCGAAGTCTTCGATTTCAAATTCTGCCACAATTAATAATTCTTTTAAAAGATTCCGAAGACAATTTTGCAGCAAAGACCACAGCCATATCTGTATAAACAAAAAAGATGGAAACTACATCTATAAAAACCAAATAGCACCCGAAAATATACCCTTCTAATTTAGCAGAGACAATCTAGCGACATACCCAGTAACCAAACACGAGTTTGTGCACATGTTAGCTTACCTTCCTCCTTTAATGCGCGATCCAACAGGGGCAAGCAGTCGATTTTGAAACAAGCCAAATGTAAGCAACCTCACTAGTGAAAATTTTGCCTTGAAAAGAACATCTCTTTCGGATGTTCTGTTCTGTTCGGAAGTGGTCCAATCGAAACCTCTTCAATCATAAGCATGTCTTCTTCATTCTTACCATGATATTTGCCACCCATCTCGAAAGGAAAAGCAGGAAAGAACTTATTTTTAAAAAACAGATAATCGTTTTCAGAAAACGAAGAAAACCATTAAAAAACGTGATCTAATAAAGAACTTGTTCAGTTTGATGTGTTATTCCACAGTCATCTTAAATGGTTTTAAGGCTTAAAAAGGATAATATTTGAAGACTTTGTTCAGATTCGTAGACGGAGCATAAAGAGTGAAATAGAATGCGTTTCGATGTCTTTTAACGAAGACAGGACAATGCAATCACCAAAAGATAAAATTTCCAGAAAACGAAGAAAACCATTAAAAAACGTGATCTAATAAAGAACTTGTTCAGTTCAATGTGTTATTCCACAGTTATCTTAAATGGTTTTTAAGGCTTAAAAAGGATGATAATATTTGAAGACTTTGTTCAGATTCGTAGACGGAGCATAAAGAGTGAAATAGAATGCGTTTCGATGTCTTTTAACGAAGACAGGACAATGCAATCACCAAAAGATAGAATTTCCAGATTGTGGTGCTTCCCATCGTGAAGAATTTGAAAGAAATCGGCAAATTGACCAATGATCGGTTGGAACAAAGATTAAAGGGGCTGTGCCACGGCAGTCCAGTT
This sequence comes from Porites divaricata, assembly GCA_038088405.1. Classification (NCBI taxonomy): domain Eukaryota; kingdom Metazoa; phylum Cnidaria; class Anthozoa; order Scleractinia; family Poritidae; genus Porites; species Porites divaricata. The sequence goes on from JBBMOI010000007.1 coordinate 13,229,515, forward strand.
CATTTTGTTTAATTTTTCCAATTACTCGCCCTAAATCGCTATGGAACTTAAAGTAAGCAAAGAAATTACATGTAAATGACAAAATCACAAAAAAAATATGTCTCTTGAGCGTTATTTTTGAAGCTGCAAGCAGGAGGGATCAACTTTGAAAAACTGTTAGGCTGAACAGTTTTCAAAAACCCTAATTTCAATCCGTTTCAATCTTCTTCAGTTTTGCCCATTCGTGGCATCTGTTGTTTCTGTTATGTTATTTTAACTTTCCTTTAAAGTTTTAAGCGGTTATTTTTATGGTTCTCTTAGTTTAAAGGGTATTTTGTGATTTCCTAATTTGGCTAAACTTCGTGGCACAGCTCCCTTAAACTTATACTATTCTTTATACGTCTGTAACAAGTCAATTTTGACTGGTTTAATATAGAGGTAATTTTTTTCTTTTTCTCGCTTCTTTCATCCCGTTTATGTCTCTCGCGTTTTTTGTCGTGTGACTTGACTTGTCACAGGCCCAGCTCACGAATTTAAAGGAAGCGGAGCGAGCTTTTTATGCCGCGAATTGAAGCGGCCGAGAGAGCGACGACGGTTATTAAATCGGACGAAGGACTTTTTTGAAAGTCTATCGTATGAACTCCTCGAGCAATGCAATTACTAAATCAATCAAATCTCTTTTTTAACACGATAAAATATTCATCAGGACGGTACTTATAAAATACAACCACATAATAATTTCTAATAACAAAACATATCTACACTAGTCATAATTACACTAAACTAGACTGAACTGTTTTCAATGAATGCCGTAAATCTTATGTGCAGACTAGGCTAGCTCATTTGATGTTTTCTTCCGTCCAAACTGAAAGGGCAATGACAAATCTTTTTACCCACTCATAAAATCTCAAACTAATTGGAAATATTAGACTCCTGATCTTATTAATCTAGACGTTATTCATTTACTTCAGAGTTTCATGTTGTGTCGAGGATCCTAAGAGTGCGTTCCGACAACTTTATAAAGCCTCGTTAGAAAGCATTCAAGTTGGGAGTTAATCGTTACCAAGACCTTTTTTTGGCATGAGCTTTTTAGGGAAAGCCAGGAAAGCATTTGAACTGATATAAATATTGTCTCGTTGGCCATCAACTTGTCAGATTATTTGGCAGGTGTATCTTCACTATGCGCAAAGCGGCGATTAGTTTCATTATTTACCAGGACGCGCGAGGTGTAACATTGCCTGAACTGCCGGTCAATAAGGCGACAAAATCCTTCGATTCTGCTGTGTAGTTGTTTAGTGATGAGAAGTATGGTTTATATCAAAAGGACCAGTCACAGCGATTCACATATCCAGACTAAGTTTCTACGCTGTTTTCGTGGACAATCGGTTTTGTTGCTATTTTTGACATGTCCCTAAAATACCCTCATGGAAAATAAACAGTAGTTGGAAATATCAAACATCTATCTTTTACTTTATTTTAATCAATTTTCTTCAGAATTTCACTTTGTGTTGAGGCTCCTTGTACATTCTGCCAACTTTGTTTTGGACTACGCAAACACAAGCACTTCCTTGCATAATGATCTGAAAGCAATGGCGATAAAGCAGGTTGGTTTTCTTAGAAATAATTTTGATGTTGAGGTTTTTTTGTCAGTGACACAGGCAACTTGCGAAGAACAGAATCGGAAGCCACCCAACGTACGTCGAGCCTGTATACCTTCTGGTTACTAGGTTAGATGTTCTAGCTCTGATCTACCAGTGTGGCTCGTGGGAGATAAAGCCATTCAACTAAGTTGATTTGACTGGAATGTACAATAGGAGACATATTTGCAATCATATAAATGTGAGGGTGCATTGCATTGAATGAATAAATGCGTAAAATTATTTAAAATACGACACAATTCAACAAGATAAGACACTCCGCTTTTGTCCTTGACCTTGACCCTCCTCAAATTTCCCTCTTTCTTTTCTGGTTAAAAGGGACAGGTTCACGGGTTCAGTGCGTGCTCATTAATCAAAATGCTGTTTTTCTGCTGGAACATGCTGCAGTATCGTCTATGCATGCAATGTGATCATGTCATAATGTTGTCAAAGAACTAACCTGCACACTCCCCTGGCAGTCACTTGAGTCACCTTATGTGAAAATAGCTGTAAATTCATCAACCATGGAGTAAAACCTTCGGGCCAACAATAAGTTCAACGTTAGTAGTGTTGGCATAATCCACTATTCTTTCTGCGATTTTAGTACTCCTCCACCCTACTTCAGGCTACTCTGAAATACACTTCTACTTTGAAATACACTCTGAAATCGCTGAGATACAATGGGATGAACCTATTAACTTATAATGGTACTGTCGTTCTTTATGCAGGTAACAATCATGCTAACGGGAAGTCCTGGTTTTATATCCGCTGAATTTAAACGATTTGGGTAAGTCTTTTATAATAAAAGTATTTAACTTGTTAGACATTGAAGTCTCAGATTCTCGGCAGGTATAACAAAAATGAGGCAAACTATTCGATTTCCGTAGAACGAAGCACTCGAGAATATTTTAAAGTGATGCCGAGTTTTGCCAAAAGGCTCTCGTGATATGAAGTTGCAATTTAGACTCCTTTTTCTGGCGACAAGTGCGATGCAAAATTTCTTGTCTAAGCAATATGACAATTCACTGTAAGCTGGAAGTCTGATCTGTATAAATGTAGACATCCGGTCACTTCCAGAGATCTAAGCTGTCCAGACTGATGGCTTACAACATTTACCGTTCATATTAAACCTCACAAGGTGTCCAGTACTTTCCTCTGTATTCTTGCAGAGTCCAACGGACTTTTATTCCGATTTTTATTATTTCATTCTTTAATCCGAGAGGGGGTGAGGGGAGCTCTTACCCCTCTGAGATAATGAGCCTTAAAAGCGTATCCGGGAAAATGTTAACTGTGAGTTATTCTTTTTGTTCTTTTGAAGGCCATATTCAGTACCTTCAAAATCAAGCGCTTCTCTTATGGTGGAAATGATTATCACGCATCAGGAAAACTCCAGGGGCAAGTTACTTGAGAAACTAAAGCAAGGATATGCCAATCCCAACTTGATGTTTGATCCAGCACATTTTGAGACATTACATACTTGTGAGTGGGTTTCAGATAATTATATTGTTTATGATTCCTCATGCTATTCTATACGTAGCTCTAAAAATGATTCCCTACATTTTGGTACCAACAACCAATAACAGTAAATCAAATAATTTGACACATATATCTTCCTGTCCACTGTAAAACTCAAACTTTGCTTTATTATACTTTGCAATATGCATTGTGTGTATTATTTCTGGATTGATAAATGCCAGCCAAAAAAAAAAAAAAGTTACAACTGCTTTGGCTCAGTAAAGACACTCACGAGAATCTGAGAAGCTATAACTTATTCTTGGTAAGTAAATAAGAATCAAAACATGCAACGACAAGCATGTTTAATACCCCATTCACACCAACTAAACATATGTGATTAAATCAAGTTTTTAAAAGTGAAAAACAGACACGGAAAACTGGAGCATAGCTTTTTATGAAATTCAATATGTTTTGTTATTTGCATGAAATTTGCAATCAACTTTGAATTTTAATTAAGCAGCGTTTGTGAAAGGAACAATTTCACTCCGTGTTTAACGAAGCAGCTTTTAAACGTGATTAAGCTTTGGTGTGAACGAGGCTTAAGGCTCAGTTCAGACCGCGTCAAACGTTTCCTGTACCGTATCTAATTTCTTCAATTAAGTATATGATCGACGTTTAAATCAATTAAGAGCTTCTGCCTGAGAGACCGGGGCAGGCTTGGAAATAGGGGTCGGCCGATTTGGCTCAAATTTGGTACACTTAGTTACTATGGAGACTTATGCAATATGCCAGAGTTTCAGCTCCCTCGCTCTTATTTGGGCTGAGTTCTAGATATTACCCTTTTTGGGGTCCCCCAATGCTTTTTTATAGCCCATTTTGGAAACTTTTCAATACTTTGATTACAATGTCAGGGAGATTTTCAGCCAAATATAAACTCACTTTTTATTATCTCTATCCTTAAGGGTCTTATAGCGAAACATATGGATCAAGGAAATATTTCTGTTGTTTCTGAAATAATTGTTAAGTTAATGCCCTTAAATGCATTTTTAGTGAAACTGAAAATAGCCTAAATTTAAGGCGGATTTACTTTAGTGCCCACTTTTGAAATAACACAATTCTGACATGAGCAGAAAGTTTAGCCCTAGGTATGTAAAAAACAAGGAGAAAATACTAAGGTTACGTCTTTTTCACTGTGCGGCCTTGCTTTGAAGATGCTAATACAGCCACTTCCGGTCTAGTCATTTCTCCCTTGTTATAAAGCTTATATAGAGTATATTAGCCAAATACTTTCCAATAACTTACCTAAATAATACTGTCTGTAGCACTTTTACCTTCTAATTCTACGTGAATGTTAAAATTGGCAAGATATGAATATTTACTTCAGGAGAAAGTCACTTCCGGTCCAACAGTCCACATTGGAGGATTTTCGTTAAGAGTGGTATTTTTGTATTCACAATGAAATCTCAAAGCGCTGTTTATGTATCTTTATGCCTATATGTTTTTCAAATTTTCATAGTCTATTGAGGAAAACAACAATTTTTTTTGTAGCGACAGCAATTAAAATTCGATCGTAATGTTGAATCCCAGTTTGTTGACAAAATATATTATGAGGTGTTTTTAAGACATCTATACTGGCGAATATATGCAAGGCAAATATTTCCCTTTGGTGAAAGAGCGACGCCATTTTAAACTATTATTGAGTAAAAAGTGTTTCTAGTAAAAAGAAAGAAACCTAAAACCCATAATTTAACCTGTGCCTTTATATTCATTTCATGTTAACTCTGTCCCCAACCACTTTACTACCACATCGATCCGCACGCCATATAAACTGTCCTTGCCCCTAGCTATGACTTACTTTTGCATTTTACCGAGTTTGACATTTCTTTTTGTTTCCAGTGAGCAAATATTCCCCATGACTCACACTTGCTAACATGACTTGTTGCTCATCACACCCGCTTTGGGCACAGGCAGCCCAAGGTCAGCTTTTCTTTTTTTTGATCTTATATTTCCATCTAGGTTCCGCGAAAGCTAAACAATATCGATAAATTAAATAGTTTCACTTGCCTTCAGCTCTAAGTGTCTTTGTATCTTCGAGAATAAGTAGGCACAAACAGAGGATGGGCGGAGGAGGGGGGGGGGGGGGGGGGGCGAGCTTTACCCAGCTGCTTGTGAGTTTTGGTTTTGTTGTTGCTGCAGTGTTGTTTGTGAGAAAAAAAAGCCACTGCGCGATACACCCAAATCAAAACCGAACTTACCGCAACTTTTCTTAGAGCAATGATCTGAAGAGATACAGCGTACTTTACGCTGCAGTTTTTCACTTCAATCCCTTTTACCAGAAGTGGCAAGTTAGGAAAATTAAATTCGAGGAAACTGCACGTGATCTTGTGGCTCATAATTAAATTTAAAATCTTATTGCGTTAATGATGAATACTCATGATCAGTATCTCTTGACGGTACTTGGAAAAGTATAAAATTGTACTCCTGAGGTAGTAAAACAATGTGATCAATTCGATGTTCTTTCTGGAGTAATGATGACCTTTGTGGTGCTCGCGATAATTCAAAGTTGTGTGAGCCAGCCGTCAGTCTGCCTTTAGCATCTCTAGACCGCGATGTAACTCACCTTTTGGTTAAAGTTGGTGCTGGAGGCACCAAAAGTTCAGCCTCGCACAGACTTCAACATTTTCCTGAGTACAAACTAATACTGAATCAAGCTGGAAGGTGTGGTGTCGTGAATGCGGAAATCAAGAAGATGACGATTTGTCCGCGTCACCGCCGTAAATTCACGCGTTTACGAGAACTAAATGGACAATGTCAACACCCTCTTCATAAAGGTGAAATTTCCAATTTGAAAAAACCCAAGAAGGTGACAGCAGACATTTCAGAGAGAATATACCAACAAACGAGGATCGTGATACCAATCGCTGCCCGTAAGTGATGCTCAGCATTTCTTGTTTGTCGTGAGTTATTTTGGGATAGCCTTGTAATGAACAAAGTCTAATTCTGTATTCAAGAATTCAAGTACCATGGACCATGGAATAAACCTTAAATATAACGATAAGCTATCTGATATAGTGTTCGTTTTTCTTTTCTTTCCAAAGCCATTTGCAAGACCTGCTTTAACGAAAATATTCCAGAACTTCATTTAACTCCCGAAAGTGTAACTTCCAACGATCTAGAGGTAATGTAAATATTGTAATCGCATGTGTTCAATCTCAAACATACTGCAGTTGTCTTTCAGGGTGAAAATATCCTCAGCAATGTTGTCCTTAACCTTTAATACGGATGAGTCAAACAGAGACTTTTCTTTACTTAAATAGAATATTCCAGCGATGAAAGGGATGTAAAGGGCAATACAACTCAGAGCCAATGTCAACAATGGCTATTGCGTGACTATTTGCTGGCATTGGTAGTCTTTACACTAGAGCCGAAATAAGCTAAGAAATATTTTGCAAGACAAGTTCATTTTAAATACTTCAAGTAAAATAAAGCTTCACACACAACCGTTTCTTTTTTACTTCAGGTTAACTTAAGGCTATATTTTCTCACGCAACGTAATTAAGATTGATTGACATGCTTTGCCTTTCTCAAAGCTCTCAAGTCCCTTGAGACTTTTACTGAATCGTTTCAGCTTAATTCTGTCTTTAATGAGATACAAAGTGAAATTACTTGAGATTTTACTTAGGCCTTCACACATGCATTTTGGGTTAATTAAGTAAAACTTAGCAGCTCTTATAGCCAGCGTAGGCGCCGGTGATTTTAGAGCGAAAATCCCGCGGCCTGTCCAAGAAATAACAGAAAAGAAAAGCCAGCGCTTGCTATGCAGGCTACATCTCTTAAGTCTTACTCCCGGGGGAGGGGGGGGGGGGGGGACTTGGGTATTTTTTGGGTGGGTATGTGCCGCTCGGGACTCCAACTTGGCACCCCGTTCTAAAAAAAAATTCCCCTAATTGATACCCCGTTCTAGAAATGGGCCAATTTTTTATACCCCGTTATAGAATTCGCCCTAAAAGTGATATCCCCGGGTGATCACTAAAGTGGTGATTTCTTTTTTCTACTGCAGTCGCAGCTAATAATTTGTTATTTTTAAGTTGTATTGTTACATGAACATATACATGCAGCTTTGAATTAGATAATGTCAAACAAATCATCCGGAGTACGTTACCTTTGCATGTGGATCCGGCAATGCGGTTAATTATGACGCAAAATCTCTCACCACGCACAGAACCACGCTCGTAAGCTAACGATTTTCCTTCTCCTTCCCCGTCCATTTGTCTGGAGCTCATCCCCATCTCCCTCGGGTACATTATGGACTCCTTCCAGACTTCCGCGCGCCTATTTATCCAAGATGGCGGAGTCAGCGTTCGCGGCTCGCGCCAAAATACGCCCTCACTGCACGCTAAAACACAGGGTGCAACAAGATTACAACAGTTTGCTTGTTAACGCATTGAACCGTATTTTTGAAAGCAATCTGTCCTTGAATAATTTCAAATGGCTGCTTACAAAACTGGAGCTTTCGTGCGTTCGAAATATTATACCCCGTTCTAGAAAACGCCTCTGAAATGGATACCCCGTTAAAAATTAGGAGCTTCAAAATCACGACCCCGTTGGGCGGCACATACCTGTATAGGTAATGTATGGGAGTACCCCCTCCGGGGTCTTACTTGACAACCTAGTGTAAAGACAACCACTGACAGGAAACCAGGTGCTTTTGTTTTTGGTCCTTGAATCAAAATTCCAAATCGAACATTGTGACGTTTTTATCCTCCCTCATCAGCTCCCACCTTTACCATCAATATTTTATATTCAGGGCAGACAAGTTTTGTGTAGTGGAGGAGAGGATCAGGAGGTGGAGGTAGTACTGAGAAACGTTGATCAAGATAAATCACTTATGTCAGGCACCCACTGTTCGTCACTGTTAGATTTTTCTGTGGATTCAACTTTGGAAACAAGCTTTGAATGCAGCCTATACATTGACGAAGCAGAAGAGTTGAAAAGAAAACGATGCCTGCTAAGTGATGCAATTGTCCAAATTTCTAAATGTAGGGTTAGTCCAATTCAAAGTACATCGAGGTTACCATGGCCTGAACTTGGTGAGCGGCAACAGGGTTATTACGTGCGTAAGGCTAGAGAGGTTATTGAAACAGCTTTCAACTGTCTCGCTCCTGGAAGTGAAGCCGATTTGTGGTTTGCTACAATGAAGTCCATGCCCTTTTCTCAATCAAAGCCTGACGACATCACAGAAAGGCTAGTGGAGGCTTACAAGTTAGCTGATAACAGACACACCCGAATGCAAATACTATCATTGTTTGTAAACGTATTTAGGAAAAGCCAACTAATGGAAATTATTCCAGGCATTTCTAAACGACAAATCGATGATGCCCGCAGACACGCCGACTTGAGAGGACCAGGAAAGCCAAGCAATGCTCCAGAAATTATTAGAGTGCGCCTTGATGCAACGAAAACTGATCACTTTCTAGATTTTATTTCTTCATCTTCCCTTTTGCAAGATGTATCATACGGTACAAAGTCGTTGAAGTTGGATAGCGGAGAGAAACTACTTATACCAGCGGCAATACGAACGTTGATTCCATCCCGAATCATCAAGCAATACCAAAGCTACTTCGAGAGCGTCGCTTTTGAGCCATGTAGTGTATGCCGGGATATGTAGAGACGATTATGGGATAGATAAACAGTAGTGTACGGGAGCCGAGGAGTTTAGAATGGCTATGCCTTATTCGGTTGTTGTAATCCGGTTCAATCCGTAGCTTGAATGCGTATAGTTAGACTCTACAATTGGCGACGAGGATAGACAAGGGAATTTCCCGACATATGCAGAGCAAATATGGCCGTGAACATTGAATTTGGAAACATAAACCCTTTCGATTGCACTGGCAATCCGACTAAACGTTCTTTTGAGTTTTTTATCGAGGCGAAAGGCATCACAAAGGATGCACAAAAACAAGCCTTACTTTTGCATTGCGCTGGACAGGATGTACAGGACATTTTCGTTACGCTGAGTGACACTGGACCAGCCCCAGACGGAGAAACACAGTATGCGAAAGCTATGAGATTACTGGACGCACATTTTTTACCACAAGTTAACATTCCATTTGAGCGACATCAGTTTCGTCAAGCAAAACAGGAGGAGTCCGAGACGGCAGACCAGTTTGTGACCAGACTGTTCCAGCTTAGCGAGAATTGCGACTTCGGAACATCCAAGGAAGAACAAATTCGCGATCAGTTAATTGATAAATGTCGGTCACATGATCTTCGCAAGAAACTACTCGCTGTTAGCGGGAAACTCACACTCCAGAAGGCTCGAGACATTGCTAGGTCCATGGAAGCTGCTGAAAGTCAGGCCCGGTCGATTGAAAGCGATTCACGGAGCGGAAATGTGAATTCCTTAGAGCGGGAATGTTTTGATTCGCCTAAACGTGGCGGAGGACGTTGTTATCGGTGTGGACTCGCGGGACATTTTGCAAAATATCCAGAGTGTAAGGCAAGGCTGGCTACTTGTATGAAATGTAAAAAAGTGGGGCATTTCGCCAAAGTTTGTAAAACGAAAGAAGAAGATACCAATAGACCCAAGAAAGGAAATATACACCAAGTCAGCAAAGATGATGATTTCGCCTTCACCTTACAGTCTAGTGGAAGAGATATACCCACCATAGACATCGAGCTCGGAGGTGTTCGACTGGAAGGGGTCCTTGTCGATTCTGGTTCCACCTGCAATGTTATTGACAGAGCGACATGGGAGATGCTTAAGGAGAAGAAAGTGAAATGTGTTTCAAGGAAATCTAAGAGAATGCTGTACTCCTATGGATCCAATGAGCCACTTACTACTGCTGGTGAGTTTGAAACTGAACTTCGTTACAAAGATAAACGTTGCCATGTGTGTTTTATTGTTGTGGAAGAGAAAGCAAGGGCAATACTTAGCAGGGAGACCTCAGAAGAGCTGGCCATACTGAAACTTGAAATCAATGCCATAAAAGAAGAAACTCTGCTTAGAGATTTTCCTGAGTGTTTTAAGGGAGTAGGAAAACTTAAGGGTTTCCAAGCAAAACTCCACATTGATGAATCAGTTAAACCTGTTGCACAGAAGTTGCGACCCCCACCTTATGGGTTAAGGGACAAAATAGAACAGAAACTCAAGGAACTAGTTGACTGTGACGTTATTGAACCGGTTGAAGGTCCTACTCCATGGGTAAGCCCGGTCGTGGTGGTTCCCAAACCCTCGGGGGACATCAGACTCTGCGTAGACATGAGAAAAGCTAATGAGGCTATTGTAAGGGAACGTCATCCCATACCCACAGTTGATGACATACTCTACCAACTGAATGGGAGCAAGGTGTTTAGCAAATTGGACCTCAAATGGGGGTTTCACCAGATTGAGTTGGAGCAACAGTCTAGAGTTATTACCACATTCATTACTCACAAGGGGTTGTACAGGTATAAACGCTTGATGTTCGGAATCAGCTCTGCCCCAGAGCTTTATCAGCACACTATTCAACAAGTGCTGGCCGGGTGTGAGGGTGCCTACAACATACACGATGACATAATTATTCATGGTCGTACAGTTGAAGAGCATGACAGCAGGTTGCAGAAGACCATTGAGTGTATTTGTGACAAAGGACTAACCCTCAATCCGGAAAAGTGTGTGTTTAGGATGCCACAACTCACTTTCATGGGATATCTGCTATCAAGGAAAGGTATTGGCCCAACAGAGTCACGCGTTGAGGCAGTGGTCCAGGCTAAGGAACCCACAAATGCGGAGGAAGTGCGGAGTTTCCTAGGTTTAGTGAACTTTAGCGCCCGGTTCATCCCTAATTTAGCAAGTATCACAGAGCCACTCAGAGAATTGACAAGGAAGGATGTACCATTCAAGTGGGGCGCAGAACAGAAAGTGGCATTCGAAACCCTGAAGAGTAACCTGGGACGGGCAGAAACATTGGCATATTTCGACAGAAATACAGAAGTAACCAAGTTAATTACAGATGCAAGCCCGGTAGGCCTTGGGGCGGTACTTACACAGGTCCAGGAAGGACAGGAGCGCGTAATCGCGTATGCAAGTCGTGCCCTAACAGGAGTTGAACGCAGATACTCACAAACTGAAAGAGAGGCATTGGGACTTGTATGGGGATGCGAAAGATTTCATATGTACCTGTATGGAATGGAGTTCACATTGCTGACAGACCACAAGCCTCTAGAAACTATTTACTCGACTAGTTCCCGTAATTCAGCTCGGATAGAGCGCTGGGTACTTCGCCTTCAACCATACAAGTTTCGGGTGCAGTATGTGCCAGGTAAACAGAACATTGCTGACTCTCTTTCACGACTTGTTGATAAGGGAGAGTTGAATGGTCATGATGATGCTGAGGAATTTATTCGTTTTGTGGCAGAAGCGTCATCGCCAGTAGCAATACCCATCAGAGAAATTGAGGAAGAATCAGCTGCCGACCCAGAAATTTCACAACTACAGGAATGCATCTCAACAGGAGATTGGGACAAAGCCCCATCACAGTATAAACATGTCAGAAATGAACTCTCTTCCCTAGGAAAGTTAGTATTAAGGGGAATGAGGTTGCTAATTCCAAGAAAACTACGTGAAAGAGTGCTAGACTTAGCACATGAGGGTCATCAGGGGCTGGTAAAAACCAAGCAGAGACTTCGTACAAAGGTTTGGTGGGCTGCAATTGACAAGCAAGTGGAAAACCGGTGTAAGACCTGCCATGGCTGCCAACTAGTTGGACTGCCTACACCACCAGAACCCTTACGGCATACAGAGTTTCCAAGCCAACCCTGGATTGACCTAGCCGCAGACTTGATGGGGCCCCTACCGTCAGGAGAATATGTACTGGTCGTGGTTGATTATTACAGCCGATACTTCGAAGTGGATATTCTGACGTCAGTGACCTCCACTAAAATCATTGAAAGTTTGGAGAAGATTTTCTGTACCCATGGGTTACCGCAGTCGTTGAAAACTGACAATGGTACACAGTTTGTGTCTGATGAATTTGAGCGTTTCCTGAAAACGAATGATATAGAGCATCGCACTTCGACTCCGCTATGGCCCCAGGCAAATGGGGAGGTTGAAAGACAAAACAGAAGCTTGCTTAAAGCCCTTAGGATTGCTAAAGCTGAAAAGAAGAATATCTGGACTGAGATGCGAAAGTTCTTAACTGCGTACAGAACGACACCTCACAGCAGTACAGGAGTCACGCCAGCCAAACTCCTGTTCAACAGAGAAATCAGAACAAAGATTCCCGAGCTGGGAAACTCGAGGTACTCCGACAGTGAGGCAAGAGACAAGGATGCAGAGATGAAGCAGGAGAGGACCGACTATGCTGACGAGAAAAGGAGAGCTCGAGAGAGTGACCTAGAACCTGGTGATTTAGTGCTCTTAAAACAGAGGAAAGAGAACAAGCTCTCAACCACTTATGGCACACTTCCATATACCGTTAACAAGAAGCACGGGAACGAGGTTGTCATATCGTCACCCGAAGGAGTACACGTGAGGAGAAATGTGACCGATGTCAAGAAATACTTGAGAGGGGACACAACCGGAGATGAACAAGTTGCTGAAGATGACTCCTCCGAGGAAGATAACACCGGAAGAATAACAGAACCCCAAGGGAGACCAGTAAGGGAAAGGAGGCCACCGGAGTACTTAAAAGACTACGACGTGTATGAACTCTGTTAAGTGGAAGAGTGGGCGGAAAGACACTTTATTAAACACTTAAATTAGTTTTGTTGAACACTTTAATGAGACTCGCGTTAGAGGAACATTGACAGCTCGGAAGGACACTTTATTGAACACTTTAATTAGTTTAATTAGTTTCGCGTTAGAAGCGTATAGATCCGTTCATGTTGTGTTTCATCGATGTTAAGGTCTTGTTCTTAGGGGAAGAGGGGTTGTAGTGTATGCCGGGATATGTAGAGACGATTATGGGATAGATAAACAGTAGTGTACGGGAGCCGAGGAGTTTAGAATGGCTATGCCTTATTCGGTTGTTGTAATCCGGTTCAATCCGTAGCTTGAATGCGTATAGTTAGACTCTACAAGCCATACAGTGAACGTACACTCTTCCGGATATTGGAGGCATGCTCTGCTTCAAAGCAGGTCTCGTTACAAGGACTCGATTACATCGTCACAGAAGGTGCGGAAGCTTTCGATCAGTTGAAATCCATTGTAAACGTGCTGCAAGATAACGGGGTGGATGTCACCTGGGCAAATTCTATCAAACAGGATCTAAAGGCTGGTAAGAGATACCTCAAGACGGATTACAAAACTCACGCGGGCAGCAAAGAGAGATGTAAAGATCACTGTACCACGTTTTCGCTTAGTGATCCGAATAATAGTGACTACTTTAGTTCATGCAACCATGAGCATGACCTATCCTGTCATGAATGTGCACGGCTTACTCGTTTAGTTGAAAAAATCGATGAGAAGTTAAATGACACAAACGTTCCCTTAACAGAAGAACATTTAAGGGCTAGATCTCAGTATGACCATAAACAGGCCACAAATTCCATCCTTTCATGGAAGGCGCATTTGGTTCGTACAGTAGTCCAGGAAAAGGCTAAGCAAGACGTCCTGACTAATCTTGATAAAGAAAGCACCCTTTTGATCATGGACTGGGCAATGAAATTTCTGCCAATGAAGTTCCGCGAAAGGATGGACGACTTCTATGGTAAACGTGGGAGAAGCTGGCATGTGACCTGTTCGATTAAGAGAGCTAGCGTAGATGAGGATAGAGTTGAGGTGGACACATTTGTTCACATCTTTGACTCCTGTACCCAGGATTGGTTCAGCGTTGCGTCAATAGTCGAACACGTTCTTAGCATAATCAAGATGGAAGACCCATCAATCACCAAATTTTCCTACGTTCTGATAACGCCGGTTGTTATCACAACACTGAGCTTCTCTTGAGCCTCAAAGCCATGGGGGAAAGACACGGAGTGGAGTTTAAACGCTATGATTTCTCTGATCCGCAATCCGGCAAAGATGTTTGCGACCGTAGAAGTGCGTCGATGAAAACCCACATGCGACGGTGGGTAAACGAGGGCCATAACATCACTACTGCGGAAGAAATGAAAATTGCACTTGAATCTCATGAAGGCGTTAGGAGATGTCGTTTTGCAGTCGTTGAAATTAATAAATCGACCCAAAATTCACAGGTGAAAAGGATCCCAGGTATTAGTTTCCTGAACAATTTTAATTTATGTTCTTTGATGATGGTATTCGGGCATGGAAAGCATATCAGATTGGGGAAGGTCATTTTTATCTGTATTCTTCCCTTACAACCAATGCTCAAGGAGTTACAGCAATAAAAGTTCTTAATCCGTTTTTGTCACCATCTAATTGCTCTGGGGCTTCAGTGGCTGGACATTCCTCCGTTTCGCCCGGCCTGTTCTCTTGTGAGGAAGAAGGATGTGTTAGATGTTTTCTTCCTACAAAGAACTTCAGCATCATTTAGATGCAGAACGGCATCTCTTCGTGGAGGAGCAAGAAACTGTATACGATGTCATCAAGAAAAAGTGGGCCAGCATCTTATCAAACATAAGCTTACAGAACAGCACTCTTTTCCATCAATGCAGGCTGGTTATGAAGGCGTTTTGGATTACCAAGAAGCAGTTGAGGGATGGGCACTTAAGACCGTCCAAAAGTCAAGCCGGATGTCTGAAGACGTTAGAAACTACTTAATCCAAAGGTTCAATGATGGAGCAAAGACAGGCAACAAAGCAGGTCCAAAACAGGTTGAACATGAAATGAAACATGGAAGAAACACAATTGGTGGCTTATTATTCCAACCTTATGAGTGGCGTACCTCAAAGCAGATTGCAAGTTTTCAAAATTCCTTTGCTCGATCAGCGTTCAAAGAACATTGATGAAGGAAACCATGGTATTGAAACTGAGGATGAGGAGCAAAACATCCAGGACAAAAACTTACAACTGTTGCAGCTTGTCATAGAAAGTCAGGTACAGGCAGATCACCCAATTTTGTTCCAGGAAAGATCAAAACCCTTCGGCTAGATACACTGAAAAAGGCATGTTTGTCCCTGGACCTAGAAGTTACTGGATCCAAAGCAAGGAAGAACAGTTTTACTCTTGTACTAGACAAGTACATCTGCACCCACCGATCCAAAAACTGCAAATACTGTCATGATAGGTGTTGAACATTGTTAATACAATAATTTTTACTATTGTTACTTAAAGACGTTAACAGTCACCCTATTACGTATAGTGAATGTTGAGTTTTAATAGATAAAAAGCAAAGAAAATATGTTCAGAATTCTTGTTGAATTTGACTGGCGTTCATGAACAATGAAAACAGTGTAGAGCTATAACAGGGGTCTTTCTGCAGGTACCGGAAAGCTTTGTATTTTTGGTCACTTGGGATTAGTCTTTATTTGGAATTGTTTTGTTTCCCGTCTTTTATTTCTTTTGTATTACGTAATCTGTGCTCCGGTACTCACAGAAGGAACCTATAACAGCGCCTTTTTACCGTCATAAGTTTTCAAAATTCCTTTGCTCGATCAGCTTTCACCAGGCTTGGAAGGGTGAGTTTTTTTTTTTGAAATAAGCTTTTCAGTAATGTTCACCCATCCACAAAAGGAAGCCAGAATTAGATAAAGTGATGCAATCTGAGAGAATATCTGTATTTAACCAACTTTAGATTTAAGTGCAATTAGAAATATATAGAAATGAAAGAGCTCCAAACAGATTTTGTGAATATAAAAATGCCACACTTAACCATCCTCTCACGTGAACTGTAGGACCGGAAGTGACTTTGTGAGCATCTCCAGCGGTGCATATTCATATTTTGCCAATTTTAGCGTTCAGGTGGAATTAGAAAGAAAAAGTGCTACAGACAGTATTATTTAGGTAAGTTATTGGAAAGTATTTGTCTAATATACTCTAAGCCGTGACCTTAGTATTTTCTTCTTGTTTTTTACATACCTAGGGCTAAACTTTCTGCTCATGTCAGAATTGTGTTATTTCAAAAGTGGGCACTAAAGTAAATCCGCCTTAAATTTGGGCTATTTTCAGTTTCACTAAAAATGCATTTAAGGGCATTAACTTACAATTATTTCAGAAACAACAGAAATATTTCCTTGATCCATGTGTTTTGCTATAAAATTCTTAAGGATAAAGATAATAAAAAGTGAGTTTATATTTGGCTTAAAATCTCCCTGACATTGTAATCAAAGTATTGAAAAGTTCCCAAAATGGGCTATAAAAAAAGCATTGGGGGACCCCAAAAAGTGTAATATCTAGAACTGAGCCCAAATAAGAGCAAGGGAGCTGAAACTTTGGCATGTTGCATAAGTCTCCATAGTAACTAAGTGTACCAAATTTGAGCCAAATCGGCCGACCCCTATTTCCAAGCCTGCCCCGGTCTCTCAGGCAGAATCTCTTAAGTCCGATCAAGTGTCTAATTTGTGTTAACCCATGAGTTAAGTTCGATTGGCCCACATGGGAATTCTGACTTGGAGCGACGTTATTTTAGACATCCAAAGAGGAGAGACGGCTGTCACGCGTTCCACGGCTACTCCCTTGGACCGCTTGAAATCGTTTGGCTCGCAAGACAGAAATGTCTGCCAAGCTTATTATCCAAATAAGGTCACAAAATACTGCATTATGTTTATTGGATAAAAAAAGGTTAATTTCGTTAATCACAAAGCAAATATTAACTGGAAAAGGCTGAAACTATTTGCGCCCCGACTGTGCAGCTCAGGAGACCCTATAAAATCAAAACAACTAGACGCAGGTGTCAGTAATACGATAGTTTTTCACCGATTAGCACGACAAAAAATTCAGCGACTTCATTTTGAACGTCCAACTTTTTATGTGCCGAATCATATGCATAAATTACTATAATTTATTTTTGACTGGTAAGCATTGTGCATCATGATAATGAATTGTGTCCGACTGAATTAAATTGAGTCTGAATCAACCGTCGAACTTAAATCATTTGGGTTGTCCCAAACAGGTATTAACCTCGGTATGTACATGAAAAGTTCGACGTTTGAACTGGGACTAATCGATTCCTCTATCGAAAAAGATGAACAAGATGTCTTCTAACTGGTCTGAATTCATGTGATACCAACTTGTTTATTTATAGTTAACATGACATGTCCTCCACCAGTTGTGAAGGTGAACCTTACGAAGAATTTGGATCAGGCTGCTCTGATTTTTACAGCTAGTTCAGGAAAGGCATTGGGGAAACTTTTTCAGTTCCAGGCTCAAGTAAAACACTCTTTTTGTAGCCGGTCTTTGCCAAGCAACATGTCTTGGGAGGTAACGAAAGCGACACTAAAATCAGGAACCTTTGGATCATTTCTTAGACCCCCATTAACTACTCACAGTATTAAGGTTGAATTGGATCAACGGCAGTCCCTTGATAGCTATCTCTACATCAGTTTTGTACTGAGGAGTGCTGTTGATAACAGAGTTGTAGCATACGACTACGGTTATGTTCTACTTCTACGACCCCCACCTATTGCGAGCATAGTCGGAGTTTCCAGAGCCGTTAAAGGAAATGGAAGTGTGCTTCTGTCAGCATTAGCTGATCATTCTAGAGCCCACATTCCCAGATTAACTTACAGTTGGTATTGTCGAAAAAGAATCGAGAAATTTCCTTTAGATGACTTGAAACTCGTTGACGTCCCAGACGGGAATTCTAACACCTCAGGTGGTTGTTTTGGATATGGCCCGGGGAGACTAAGTGGAGGTGATGTGCATCTTCATGTTGACGTTGACAAAATGCTGGTGGGAGAGTATGTGTTTATGGTTAAAGTTAAGCTGGATTCGGAAACTTCAAAGGATGATCATAACTTTACAGTTTTGGAACCGCAAATCAACATTTTAGTAAGGTAAGAGGGACTTATATATTTTAAGGGAAAT
Organism: Porites divaricata; assembly: GCA_038088405.1. Lineage (NCBI taxonomy): Eukaryota > Metazoa > Cnidaria > Anthozoa > Scleractinia > Poritidae > Porites > Porites divaricata. The sequence goes on from JBBMOI010000007.1 coordinate 13,247,494, forward strand.
TTAGAAAAAAAATGACAAAAGGCTTTGTTTATCAATTGTCTCACGGTAGTCACTTTGTTATTGTCTCCGACTTTTTCATCGCTTACTGTTGATCTTCAGCCCAGCAGGCAACACAGCAGCCGACAGGCACCACAGCGAACCTCTAAGGAAACAGCTTCTAACACCAGCAATACCGATTTAAATTCGTACACCGGGGGGACTATAGGACAAACAAGTGGGCTGGGCTAAAAAGGGATGCGAACAAACAACTACTAAAAGGCGGTCACGTGCTCACCGGCCTCAACTATATTTATCCAATATAACTAGTAATAAATAAAGGTCACGTGCTAGTGACATTAATCGATCGAAGGTCAAACCGCTTTTGCTCTCGCTTTGCTTTGCGTAAGCTTCACGTGATAGATAGTCGAAATACGCTTGATTAGATTACGAGAGATGGAAGGTCAAAACGAACGTCAGATGAGATTGCGTTCTGTGCATTCCATTCATTCTTAGTGAAAGTGAAAACGCAGCTGTAGCTATACACGTGACGTGCTTTCGTAAATAACAACTTGGATTAGGATTATGATTGCGGGCTTCCCTTGTCGCCGCAATAATTATGCAATTCACTTACACACGTTATGGCGAGACTGATAGTCCTCGACTCACAGATGCCTATGTTTCAAAGTCTTTAGTAGCGGACAAAATAAAGGCGCTAAAAACAAAAAAAATCCACAGGTCCTGATAACATATCTCCAAAACTTCTGAAGCTAACAGGAGATGTAATTGTCCCGTCACTCCTCAGCCTATTCCGACTCTCCCTTAACACCAGTAGGTTGTTCACTAGTTGGAAAACTGCGAGGCTTACTCCAGTATATAAAAAGGACGATGAAACCGATTGCTGTAATTATAGACCGATATCATTGCTAATTAAGCGTCCCTAGCAAGATCCTTGAATCCGTAGTTAACGACACAATTGTTCGTCATGTATATAAAGCTAATAATCTGGTCACGGACAAACAATGGGCATACCGCGCAGGATTTTCGACATAACTGTTACTAACACACCTTACCGAAACGTGGAGAAAAGCTGTAGACGCAGGCTTGGTGGTAGCAGTTGCCTTTATAGATTGTAAAAAGGCATTCGACAGTGTGTCGCACATCATTCTCGAAATGAAGTTGGAAAGGGTCTTTGGCATATCGGGACTACTTCTGGACTGGCTTAGGAGTTACTTAAAGGAAAGACAGCAATTCACAGCTGTTAATGGATCAACTTCAGAGATGATACCGATCTCTTTCGGAATTCCTCAAGGGTCCGTTTTGGGGCCAACACTTTTCATTCTTTTCACCAACCATCTTCCGTCCTCTGTGTCTTCCGGATCCGTCTATATGTTTGCCGACGACACAACGGTTTACTGCATGAGTGACACTGCAGAAAAAAAGTATTGCCCAGTTAAATTCTGCACTCCGTGAATTAAACGAGTGGTGCCTCATTAACAGATTAACACCCCACCTAAGTAAAAGTGAGGCCATGCTAATCTCTAGAAGAAATCCCCCGGCTAACATTCCCCCGATCTTCGTTGGAAACTCTACAATTGAATGGGTACGGCGAAATCACGATTACTGGGAATGACCGTCGATGAGAAACTGACCTGGACTCCGCATATGCTGAAACTCAAAAAATCATTCGCTAAAAAAACTAGGATTACTTAAGAAGTCGAGATTTCTCCCCAGGAACGTTCGTCAGGATCTCTATTTTAAGGTCATTTTGCCTTCAGTGACCTATGGTCTTATACTATGGGGATCTTGCTGCAACTCCGACTTATTTCAGTCCCTGGAAAGACTTCACTGCAGGGCTGCGACACTTATTTTTAACTTGCCGAAAGACATGGCTTCTGTTGATGTCCTACAACGGACCCAATGGTCAACTCTGTCTATTTAATATAAATTAGCCATTTTTATCTGTTTTCATAAACTTTTCACGATAGGTTACCTGTCACATTAATCGATCTGATTTCTAAAAAACGGGCCACAAATTATTCAACCTGGACCTGCGCTTCTTTAATTGTTCCCCGCTTCCACACGCGTTACATGAAAGACTCTCTCGCGTTTAGAGGCTCAGTCCTGTGGAATGCAGTGACCAACAATTGTTGTGCCCTGACAAAAAACGTTTAGCTTTAGGCGATCGTAAACGTCGCGACCATTAACAAAGCGACTATCGCGAGAAAAGATCGATAATCGAGCCTTATTATACACGCATGATTAATAATTTATATATTTTTAGCATATACTAAAACAATGGATAGTGTTTTTCGCGCGCTCTAATTGGCTACTCAATCAATGAATATCCAGAAATTTCCCAAGTAATCAAACAAGCTGTTCCCGAAATGAGCGAAGGTGACGAAATTCGGTTTGGAAGTTTTAACAAGTAAATCTTTGTCTGTTTGACTTAAATTTATCGATGAAACCGGTGAAAAAGTTTTCTGTTTAGAAGTGCAAATTAAGCTCGTCTTGCGTTACTTTATTTAGCTGAATTGTTCATAAATAAGCTTAAAACTTAATTTAATATTTTTTTTACAGAATGATTTTAAATACAAAGAGAATTCCCAACTCCTTTTGACAAAATTTTGCCAAACTTTAATTGTCGGCAAGAAACGTGACGGCCGCCGTTTCATTCATAATGTGCTCAATTATCTCACTGGTTTAGTATATACTAAAACAATTATTCACCTCAATGTCGCTGATTAGTGGTGGATATTTACCTCGCCGCTTCCCGTCTAGGAAAAATGCGCCACTAGCCACCTCCACTTCGGTGAATAATTGTCATATATATTGAATATTAAATAGTTTTGGATATATGGAAAGAATCCTTTAATCATTATTATCATTATCGTTTCTAATTAACAATTATTCCTCGAGCCCGAATGGGCTCTGAGTCAGTAGCCCATGAGGACGAAGGCCAAATAGGCTATTGACCCAGAGGCCATGAGGGCTCGAGGAATGATTGTTTTAGTAAAATCCAACTAGTTGGTCAAAAATATCGAGACAAAACAACTTAAGCTAGCGAAACGCTATTCAGCCGCCATTGTTTTGGTTTTCAAAGCCGGCGCTTTTTCCTACTAGTGGGCTATAACATATAGCCTAGTAGTAGCTGAACCAATCAGAACCCAGCATTGATAACAGACCACTAGTTGAATTTTACTAAATGGGCTTAGCTCATGATAGTGAAGTTGTAGGCAATTCTCTCCTTGAAATAGCAAGTTACCTTGGACGTTTCCTCTGAACTGTATTCCCATGATTTCTTTGCGTTGTGCTAACTGCCTGTGAACTTGCGTTTAGGATATGCCTACGCATTTAACAACTATATGAAACGTTTTGTTTTCAAAAGCATTAAAACTAAATTTATCCTCTTTTTCTTTAGTTGATCTAGGTACAGGAAACAGTGGCAAATCACACCTTAACTTGCTGCCTTCCTTGACGGGTCGTTCAGTTTCCTTCCTCTCTGGAAACGTTTCTCATTTCGAAACGCGTTTTTTACTTCTTTATTGTTTTTCATCCAGGTGTACGTACAACTGTTACCCCAAAGTGGCCATCAATAGAAAGACTGCCTTTGAAGCCAATTGCTCCGGGCCTACCTGTGGAAGCATAACGAGGTATCAGTGGGCCTTATACAAGATTGAACAACCAAGCCCAGATCCGCTTTTGATTCCTATTAAAAATCTTGCTGCAAAAGCGACGTTCGATGGACTAAATTTTGTTCTCAGGGGGGAGATCAACGCGACTGAATGTTCTTTAGAGCCAAACACAACATACAAGGTGGAGTTGTTTGCTTTTATTGACAAACGCCAGGTCGCAAACGGCGAAATTCAAATTACAACCAACTCGCCCCCTGTTACTTATTACGGTGGTGGATGTTTGATATCTCCTTCTGACGGACTGGCATTACGAACAAATTTCTTGGTCAATTGTTCACAATGGTATGATGAAGATCTACCTTTATCCTACACTTTCAGGTAAGAACAAATTAACTTTTTTTATAAAACCAATGACTGTGAAGGGTGACAATTAATAGGTAAAACATGGATGTACACACCTCATAATGCTTGGTAGTAAATACCATAGACCCTAATGTCATCTTGAACGAGGAGAGTATTATAAGGCATCTAAAAGATGTTTTAAACCTAAATTTACTTTCAAGGCTACAGAAATTTGTACTTGTTATAACCGTCTCAAGTTCTTTAAAGTCCTGGAGGTCCAGGGAAACGAAACCACCGTAGGCTGAAAGTTACTCCAGAAAAGCATAGTTAATTAAAGTGGAATGATTGGGAAACCCTTTGTTATAGGTTTTTCTTTAGCTTTTTTGGACCTGACCGTGCACAACGTTTAATACCATTTCTATCATTTTGAAGTTATTGACCAATAGAAACATTGCATTAATTTATTCAGTCATAATTTGTGAACAGAAAACAAAGAATTGAGCACGGTCAGGGAGCTTCAAACAAACCTACAGTACCATTGTTTTCAACTTTGATGTTTGTCGGGTTTCCTAACCAGTCTCCTCTACTATACGAGAAAAGGAACCGCCAGGTGTCGCTGCTTTCTAGTGAAGCACACGGCTTTTTAGGCTGCGGTTATCATGACGATCTGTTTAAGGGACCGGTCATTATTTATTCAAGTGGAGGGGAGGGGATTTTTTTCATCTATAAATTTTATTCTTGACCCACCCCTGAACAGTCCGGAATATCCCTATATTTAATGACAGGGCCAACTGGTCACGCAACACTGCTCAACCCAACATCGACCCAGTGATAAAAAATTCTTGAAAAATGCGGACGGAGGCGGGCAAGGATGTTACTAAAACGGAGAACGGGGAGCGGGGAGCGGGGAACGGGGAACGGAAGTCTGGGAACGAGTAGTCAGCGGTAACCTCCATAAAAATCCAATATATGGCCGATGATCCATGATAGAGAAACGTCGTATAGCGTCGCTAATTTACTTGAACTATATGCTTCCTGCCCCTTTTTTGAAAACCCGGATATGTTAAAAGAAATTATGCCCCCTGGAGGGGAAATAAAATCAGGGAAAATGGGTACCAAGATCTGTTGTATTATTTTACATGAAACATTGAGTAAGTGTAATGTGGCTACTATCTACATACAGTTGCGCGTGTTTACTGAAAAACATATTGGCACTCCAATCTTTTGCTTCCCTGTGTGAGACCTTGAACTCTTTATTTCCAAAACTACAGACAGCTTGCTTGAAGGCTATCAACCACCTTTTAATAAGCTGCCAACCTCTGCAACATTGATGATGTGATGCTTGATGGTAGGTGCACTGCAATATTACAGAATCAAGCTAATTAAGCAGCTTGACACATTCAGTTTTACACTGAGCTTGAAATATTTTTCTCCAAAGAAGAAGAAGAGAAGCGGAGCTCCCCTCTGCAAAAACATTAAAGGAGTCCCCCTAGAAAAAAAAAAGCATCCAGAGGGTTAAACAGAGGAAGTATACTTCCCATGCATAGTTTAACAGCTAGCCTTTAGAAAGTACCTTCCAACCAAAGTACTTCCCCCATGTATACTTGCAACACTTAATATTGCAGCTCAGTTGTGGTTAACTTTTATCCTAAGTTTGAATTTTATTCTCTTTGTTTTGAACTCATAATCACAAAATTCATATTACCATACCCCCAAACAAAGGGAAACAAAATTTAAACCATGGTTATAATAAAATAAAACCACAGCATAGCCGTTTGCTCTGAAACAACTGACATCTTTAAGAGCAATGTATGGTTGATATTCCTGGCACATTGCACGTTAATATGTTTAAAGTTGCCTTTTATTGATGTATTTTAAAAATAACCTGATCCATCTTATCTTTTCAAATAATACAATTTGCACTTTCTTCTCATCATAGGTTTGTAAATATAGTATTATTACACTTACAGTTTTATCTCCTCGCCAACATGTTTTAATTTGTGCTTAAAAAAAAACTACAGCTAGGAAGGAGCTCCACTGCCACATTATTACTATCGGGGAAATACACCTGGCTGCTTCGATCTACGTTATCTTTCAGCATGTATTTAAGCCAAAACCCTACGAAACGCGTCAAGCAAAAGTAGTTCATTCCTTTGTGAGTTAGACCCAGTATAGATTCGCTTGAGTGCCAAATATGGCTGTGCCTTGAGAGTTTTTTCCCTACTGTAGCTTCTTTCAGCTGCTGTTGGAGCATATTTTGTTGTTTAGTAAAACGCAAAAAGGTGAAAAATGTCATGAAATTAGTACCTCCGTATTATTTCAAGCACCTCATGAGCATATAGTTCATTAGTAAAATAGCGACCTTAAGTGTTGTCTCGACGCTTCTCTATCATCGATCTTACCGGGTTCTTGACCCTTACCGGCCATTTTAGATTTTTATGGAGGATACGGCTGACTACTCGTTCTCAGACTTCCATTCCCCGCTCCCCGCTTCCCGCTCCCCGCTCCCCGCTTCCCGCTCCCCGCTCCCCGTTTTAGTAACATCCGGCGGGCAGAGCATTGCTATTTTGTTTTCCTCGGGGGGGGGGGGGGGGGGGGAGGTGTCTCCAAGGAAATCTGTGGTACAGTCCACCTGCCAGTATCACGTCACGTCCCGCATCAGTGACTGTCAAAATAGCAAGCAAAGTGTTCATCGACGAGACGGATAAAAATATCGATTTTATTACGGAAATACTGTTCCGATTTCTTGGATTTGGAGATTTTAACGTTTAAATTGTCATAGAAAACTAGACTTAAGTACCTTTTTGGAATGAAATGTCCAGTGTTGCCATGAATTTTAAAGATTCCATTCTATCGTCGAGCAAATTTTACGAGCAATCATACCGACCGGTCACACTTTTTAGGGCCAGTACACGGCAAGATTAAAGAGTTTAGACACAGCAATAAGAGGTTCATCAAAGGATGTATTATACCTTACATTGTGCGTATTTTCAGCTCTTCAGAGCTAGTGGAACCCCATATCATTCATCTCAAAGTTCGCTTAGCTGTAGCGTTGAAAGAGGAAGCTAAATGACAGGCATTTGTGAGAGACTGTGAGCATTGAATCTTGTTGCATTACCGCATTTTAATACTGTATTGGGCATACACCTCTAATTCTGTAATTAAATCCCGAAAACCAATAAAAGGTTTCGTTTAATTATTTTTTTGTGGCAAACCCAGTGGAGATTTTAAGGTAATAATATTGATGATTAAGAAGATGAACAGAAGGCAAGTTTAAATCTCGCCAGTGGGTCACTGGTGTACTGTGTGTTGTTGTCATGATGTGACAACTAACGTTGAAAAACAATTAGCTTTTTGAGAGGAGGGACATGTCTTGACAGCTTATGGTATTTTTTGGTCGTAAGCTTGGCCAGTATGCAGATCAAGAGCTTTTGAAATCTCTTTTCCAAAATAAAACTCCAGACTTTTATTTGTCCAAATCATGTGTGTCACTGTGGTGCAGTGGTGCAGTGGTGCAGTGGTTAAGTAGTTGCTTGCACGTGCAGATAAACCGG